>JACJUM010001610.1:3435937-3636359 GCA_020976665.1 Heortia vitessoides | reverse complement strand
TTGTTTGACAATTTCACAAAGTAGGTCTTAGATAATTTCACAAAGTAAGTCTTAGGTAGGACTTAATAATATTGATATGCAAATTTCATACAAAGTACTAAAAAGGATAACTTCCCTTCGCTTATTTATCAAAGACAATAAAAAGTACATTTAAAAGTCACTTGAGATATTTCATATTAATTTAGGTGACAAACAAGAAAGTGCAAAAATAGCAAGTTTTGATATATATTTATTATTTCTATAATTGCATTTTTTATTTACATTTGTTGTTGTTGTAACTCAATTTAAATTTATTTTGATCATGCTCTTTAGATGAGTGATATTGTTAAAAACGAGAGTTTTTAACGATTTTTGCTACTTTACAATCGAATATCTTAAGAACAAGATGTAATAGACATAATTAAATTACGGTTTTGTATCGGGAACGTAAATAAATGACATAAAAATGTAATACTGTTTCGTGGCACTTTTGTTGTTAACTACTGTTATGAGTAAGATTTAGAAGATGTACTGAGCTCTATGACTAGGTGGGGCAATACAATATGTGTGGTGATCACTTCCTTCATGGCACTAGCTTTTAGTAACTGGGAAATCGGGGACGAATGGTGATACGAGACTAGAACCTCATCTCTCTCTTACTTCGACTGATGAAATATCACGGAGACTTTGTGTATGATACTCAAAATTTATGTCATCTCTTCATCATGACAGGAGCCGCAAAAAGTCCACTGCTAGACATGCCATCAGTCGGTCCCGGTATCTCAGGCGCTTCCTACGACACCTAGTACAAGAGGTACTATTCTACTCAGCCAGTCCACAAATGTTTATTTTATTTACTAATGCTGCTTCTCTAACTTTATAACCCTGTTCCTGATGTACGTTATTTTATATACATATAATAAATATATATATATAATTGTGTATAAGTCCGCCATTTGTACATTTTGTAACTTTTTGTGCAATAAAGTTAAATAAATAAAATAAATGTACTGTGAGTTAATCGTTTTCTTTTGACACTATTTCCTGGTGTATTAGGCAAACTAGTGATCAAGAAATAAGATCCCACATCACTCACTTCGGCAAAAGGTACATAATAGAGATTTTAGTGGTACCCGTCCATTGTTTCCGGAAAGCCTCAATCCAAAGCGAAAAAATTTCGTGCCTCGATCATTTTGTCCTTGGTACCATTTCTACTTCGTGAATCTTTGGAATAAGTCCCCACCTCCAACAACAATATTTACATTTGTAAACAACTATATTTTTACATAATACCCTTTTTCTGTCACTTTGTACGTCGGTTTGGGGTGGTTGTGGAAGCCAATGATGGCCACAATTCTCCCGCTCTGAGAGTCCACTGTCAACTTGGCTTTGCAATTGGCTTTTTTTCTTGAGCAGCAAAAATATCTTTCCCTCTTAGCATGGGTCTCATACGAGTACTTCTTGTAAACTACTATTGTGTGGCCACCGTACATTCTGTATTTTTTAATGTAGCCTGTAACAAAATTATGTGGGTTTAATTAAAATTTTACATTTAACAAATTTTAAAGTTAAAAAAATAGTAAAACAAAATATGTTGTGCGATATAATACATTCATCATGATCATTACAGCCATTAGAAGTCCACTGCTGAACATATGCCTCCCCAAAGAAAGGGCGAATTTTGCCCATAATTGCCGCGCTGGGCAATCGCAGAGCGCAGCTTTCGCGACGGGGAAGCCGCTGACCCGCCTCACCCTGTGAATTTGAGCTACACAGTCTCGGATAGATATACCGCCAACAGTCGGTTCTGGTCCATTAGTCGCCTTTTAGGACACCTAACACAGAGGGATGTACTATTCTACTCTGCCGGTACCTCACGGCTCACGGCAACAAAATATATTATTTATTAATATTTCCTAACATTTATCCGTCCAAAATTAGTTTAAAAGAAATGAAACCAAAGGAGGCAAACATTGTTGGGAAAACTGAGATGGTACCGGCAAAGTAGGATAGTACCTTCCACTGCACCAGGTGTTGTAAGAGGCGATTAAGGTGCCAGAACCGACAGATAGCGGTGTACCCATCCGAAACAGTGCAGCTCAAATGCACCGGGCGGGGATGGGCAGCAGCATACCTGTCGCAAAAGCTGTACTCTGCGATTGCCCAGCGCGGCAATTAAGGGCAAAAAACCTCCTTTCTTGGAGAGGTCTGTCTAGCAGTAGACTTCCAATGGCTGGTGTGATTATGATAATCTATAATTTAGAGTAGGTATAGCAAATTTATTTGTGTTCTCTTATTTCATTTATTTTCACCACAGACAATTATTAATAATAAAGAAACAGGTTTGGTGACACAGTCTATTTTATTTTTTTTAATGGTTTTTAAAGCAATATTCATTACAATATTGTGCGCCATTGGAAACACGCCGATGAGAAAAAATGTTCGTGATAAAGGCCCTATATCACCTTGGCCGAGTTGATGGCACTTGTAGGGACAGAAAGACAGCTTGTATAAAATAAAATACAATATGTAGCTATTAGGATCCTCTCGCTTTAAAAATGCAAGGCGGTTTGATTTTTCATTCGACATAAGAGTTGTAAGTAAGTTACAATTACACATAAAAGCGCCCCGCGGTTTCGCCCTGGTAGTTCCCGAGCACGTGCGAATTATATATAATAAAAGTGATATCTTTGTGATGACCCGATCATCTATGGGCTGCGGTCACGTTTATCATCAAGCGGACCATATGCTTGTTTGCCGACTTCATAACATAAATAAAAGAAGTATGAAAGTATTTACAGCATAATAAGCTTTTAATATACTTGTCTGTCGGACTGTTTTAGGCAACGGAACTTCCACTGGCGGGTAGCTGTTATCATAAGGAGTAAGTTAGGCTATATATTTGGATGTAGTTCGGCATTCTTTTTAAAAACATCACAACGATATCACCAGGTATCGCCAACCTTATGGACTGAAGATACCATGTCAGATTTACCCAGTAATTTCACTGCCTCTCTCACCCTTCAAACCGGGAACAATTAAAAAACATTTTCCCGAGGCAGAATAACTGCGTATTTAAGTCAACTTAACATGTTTTATTTAAGTTTAATTTTATGTAACTTACACCACTATCCTTGTATTTACACAACTTTTCAGGTGTATGACCTTGGTGGTTGACCTTGTTGATACATAAATAAATAAAGTCTCTGTGGTGGCTTTGGCATCTTTATGCTGGGTACGGTTAAGCTGTAACCAGAAAACCCCGCGACGTTAATTTGTAACACGGTCTTGAGTGGTTATGGTCTCCTGACACTTGGAGGACCTGTCCGGTGTCCGGGTCGACTCTCAGTCTCGCTTTGCAGCTCGCCTTTATTCTTGAGCACCGTAAGTGCTTCTTCGTTTTGTCGTGGTAGTAATACGTGTAGTTCTGGTATGTTATTACTTGTGTGCCAGACAACGTAGAGAAAACTGTGATGTATTCTGCCGAAAATCGTTATTAATAATTGATTAATTTAAAAAAAAAAAAAGCATTCTGCAAAACGGCAGTGCAGTCCCCCGGCGAGGGAAAAATGACGGTTCGAGAATCTGAAAACATTCTATCATTCCTAATAAATATATTCTTAACATTAAAATTTCATATTAATACATCATGAATTCTGCCGTAGGGCTGCACTCTGTTGACTGCAAAACATACACCACCCTGTCTATCTGTCTACATTAAGTATTGGACGTATTACGCTCCTCTTGCCGGTGCTCTGTCTATTCCGAAACCATACAACGATAAAAGCTGCATACGGTTTTTAAATTAAAATAATAAACATTTTTATTTTGTACATAATTTAATTTATAGAATGTGATAACTGATTATTTTGTTATTATTAGCGCTTATATCTTCGAAGATACATAGATCTATATAAATAGAGAAATAAACAGTCGAAATTTATGAGCACAAGTCTAGAACTACTGCACCAAGTAGAATAATTAGGAGACCAAATAAATTAAGCATCATCACAGCAGCTGCAATACGTCCACTGCTCGATAAAGACCCCGCCCACAGCAATAGGGCAACAGCATTTGACCTACGCTGCTTCAAATGGATATACCGCCATCTGTCGGTTCCAGTACCTCACTCGCCTCTTATGACACCTGATGGAGGGAGGGAGGGAGGGAGGGAAACAGAGGGAGGTACTATTCTACTCTGCCGGTACCACACGGCCTACAAATTAATCAACGAGATAAAATTCAATTCTGACGGACTCGATGGCAAAGACAGTAAAAATCCTATCGTATGTACCAAGAGACGTGGGTTCAATCCCCACCCCAAACAAACATTTACATTATGATTTGTTCTGTGTCTAGGTGTTAAAATATATATTCAAGTATTATATTTGTGATTCTTTTTTCTGATGTCTGTGAGACAAGTGCTTTAAACGACGGATCTCAGAGTTAGGTCAGATGTAGGAGATATTGTGTGGATATTATTAAAAAGAAAATACGATCGGAAAATATATTGTATAGAGTGAATATTAAGATTTTTTTATTATTACATACAAAAATATTTTTTGAACATGAAAGTCGTTGTTCAGACAGGTTCTATTCGTTTCTTCATAGATTACAAATAGGATAGTTAAAAAACTTTACCGAAATAAAACTGAAGGGTAAACCGGCGACCGTTTCAACGGCATAGAAGCTTATAGATATTATGTGTAGACATTCATTCATACCAAAATCGTATACTACGTATCAATATTAATAACAATAAAAAAAATTTAACATTATAATTAAACAAATATAAAACATAAATTAAAGAAACAGCAAAAAACTTGTCACAATACTTACACGTTTCCTAAGAGCTATTTAAAATACTTGTAATTTATATTATAGTAGGTAAATACTTTTAAGAAAATATTACTTTTATTATAAAAAATGTAATAGATTCAAAAAATTAGTCATACTTTTTTTATAATTCGATATGAGTATTCATAAAAATATGTTCTCTTACTAATAAGTTTTTATTACTAAAAAGAAATATATTATATATGTTGCGGTCAAACTGGTGGCGATCCACTTCGAACACCTGTAGTGTTGTCGTCTCTATAGAAAAGTTATAAGCCTCATAGGCGATAAATTTAATTTCGCATGTTGATTTTAAATAAACAAAAAGATAAGCTATTTCTGTTTGTTCAGTTAAAATCAGTTTGTGACCTCAGAATGTACATTCACAACATTATAACACCAGAGGTCGTAGAAGACAAATTACAGATCGTTTTCGAAAGACCTTCTTCAAAAATGCTCACACGAGTTACTTTATTGACATTATAATATTTGGCATCAATTTGTTATTAATATTATTTTCATTACAAAGGTATATATTAAAATATATCACATAAGATTAGGTACAACTAGAATAATTAAAAACACGATAGTTTCACAATTGCCATTAATGACTAGGCTGAATATATGTAATGACTAGACACAAATATCGAAATGACCGTACAAGCACTCGCAGTCGCATATCGTATTACCTTACACTCATTGAGGGGTAAACTACTGAATCTTATAATAAAACCCTTCCGATGTGACGTGGAACTCCGGCGATGAGTGGTTGTGATATCCCTGAACGTCCACCACAACCTGGTTCAAGTCTATCTGCAGTTTGACGCCGCATTTTCCTCGACGGTACCCCGAACACCTGAGGTACTTCTGCGAATATCCACTAAAGGAGAATGTGTACTTTTGGAACATATACAGGGACTTCCCCCATTTGGTGGGCAACAGTTTGATTTTGTCTGAAAACAAAAAGAATATATATTCCAGTTCGTTACATACCAAATAGTCCCTTACCTATATATTAATATGTGAAGCGTAAAATGTGTATCCCTTTTTAAGACAATGTGGAGAAGAAGTGCATTATATTATTATATTATTATATTATTGTATTTCTTTCATAAAAAATATATAAATTCAAACAACTTCTTTCCAACACAAAGCACTTGTGTTACGGACGTTCAACAACAAGAGGAATCACAAATATAATACAGAAATACATATTTAACACCCAGCCACAAAACAAATACAAACATTCATAATTGTTCTGAATGGGAATCGAACACACGACATTTGGTGAACAAAATATGATACTACCGTCTGCGCCATCCGTCACTATGTATACATTAAATTCAATAATTTACCACCGAATGACAACTATTGTATAATAAAACAAGAAACATCTCCATGAAATAATATTAAATGTATTGAACAGGTTTCCTGGAATTATTGCATCTTAAAAATTATCAATAACTCTACAATGTAAGATAAAATTATTAATCAAATAAAACAATTTTACAACTTCTTAATAAAAAAAAGTCATTTCACAAAACGTGTCATACAATACAAGAATAGAACAAGATAAGTTCATTTTAAGCATTTTAGTTACCGAATCACAAATACATTACTGTAATACATATCTTAACACCTAGACATAGAACAAAAGTATAATAGAACAACCCTATATATGGTTTTTAGTGGCAACACAAAACTAATTAGGCATGTTTTTAAATAAAACCACATATGTACATTTATTATTTCACACACACTCAACGATTATAGGATTATTATCGAATTCTATTAAGTAATGTATTAAATTATTGCCAAATTCATTTAGTTCAAGTTAATTAGAAAATATGTTTTACCATGAAGGAATGCATAACCATAAAAAACCAAGATAAATCTACGTTGCAGCTAAGCTGTACTAACTCCGCACCCTTTAAAAACCATTCTATCCAACTATGTTCCCTAAAAACGAAGCAGCGAGTGCACAGCACACCTACCCAAATCTGTCAAAATTTTGCAATAAATATTAATCTATAACTGCGAGCCATTGAGTTCAAGATTGGCTGTAAAAACTTGTCTAATTTGGGTAGTTTAATGTTGCCTACCGTACATACAAAATCTATAGATAACTTAAATACTATCACATATGAAAAACTTAGCTACATGTAACAACTATTTATAGAAATGCAAACATGACGGCGTTTCACTAAATTATTTATTGTATATAAATAATCTTAGTGGGTAGGTCATTTATATCTAAACATGTTGAACTAACAGAAAAATAAATAAGATACCACATACTATAGCTCTACAAAATGCATTCAGTCTAAGTAAACATATTTTGTTACATGTACAATGGATACATCCATATGCATTTAGTAAAAAGCAGTTATTTAAATATTACAAACACTCCAAAATAATTTATTTGTATTGATTATATTATGCATCAACTTGACACCTAAATCAAATTATTTTAAAAACTATTCGACGTGTTTTATTATTAAAAGTCTTTATTCTACGATAAAACAATAGTAAACAAGCCAATGGTATCAAATCCTTTGGACGCTTACAACTCGCATGCGAGTTCCTCTTAAACACTACGAGTTCTGTATACCCCAGAGAAATATCAGCTGGGGCAACACAAATTAATTATATTATTAATAATAATACATAACAAATTAAGATAAATGGAAGGACTTTCTTAAGCAGCACTGACCACCACCAATTTTTCAGTTTGAGTTTAAATAGTTTAATAAATTGCTATATACTAGTTGGTATCAACCTAATCTATAATAACACACACAAAAATCACGTTATAATTAATCACGCAAGGTTAATCAATCACGCAATAATTAATTAAGCTTCATGTAAATTCCGCCCGATGTAAGACAAAAGTCCGACGCCACGTGGTTATGGTAATTGAACATTTCAATGATGTTTCCGTCATAGTCTATCCGCAATTCCGCCGGACATTTGCCCCGAAGCCGCCGCGAGCATCGCAGGCGGCTCCTTGATCCATACAAGGAGTATGTGTAGCTTTGATACATAAACATAGTTTTTCCTTTAATATTCTGAACCTGCACGACTCTGCGGACTGAAACAAAATTTTTGCAACTGTTAAAAAAATATATAAGTGAAAAAAGATAAAGGTACAACGCCTTCCGGACTTTGGCATATATGTGACATAAATAATTTTAGAAATGAAAACCTACAATGATGTTTAAAGGAAAACGAACAACATTTTGCACCAAAAAAGTTTATTTATTCCTGAGACGTCTCTCATATATAAATATGTTAAAGTTATTGCGTTCAATCCACTCTGACTTGTTTAGAAGTGTTAAAAAGAATTTGTGTTCCTTTAATTTTTGATGTATTGTTCTACCAGTGCCCGGCAAGCAGATACTATCGACATTCATATTTTCTCAATAAATCTTCTTTATTAGACCGTAGTCGAAAGAAATACCTGAGGGATATAGTGATGGAAACAAGACAATATTAATGTTACATGTATTTAACATAAATTACCTAGACATTAATACATATAGTTTACTTTTACACGCTACTTATATTCTAAGATTATAACCTTCAATGTAGTGAAAATTATTCAACATACTTAATTAAATATATATATAAAAAAAAAGCCGTTGTAGTAAGCGGCACTAAAACTATTGGAATCTTGCAACACCCATGCGTTTAGTTAACACATTAAAATAAACATTTTGAGCAGTACATTACAATATGGGATTAATGCAAGACGATTCACAAGACAAGTGATCACGTGAGTTTCCATTCTGATGGTTACAATCAATCATTCTGAACAACATAATCAAAATTCACACAAAAGCACACATACACACAAATGTCGTCGCGACCCAATCAAGCACAGCTCAGTTGAGTTTCATGTAAACCCCACCAGAGGTCAGACGAAAGTCCGATGGATAGTGGTTATGTTGGTTAAATATTTCCATTATGTATCCGTCGTAGTCTACGCGTAGTTCCGCCGGACATTTGCCTCTCAATCGCCGCGAGCATCGTAGACGGCTCTTCGTCCCGTAAACTGAGTATGTGTAGCTTTGATACAAAAACATTGTTTTGCCTCTAGTATTCTGGACCTTCAGCACCCTGCGGACTAAGAAAAAATATATTTGTAATAACCATTTGATTTTTTTTATGATTACAGTATTACAGTCACATGCAATGTCCACGATCTATTCTATAGTTCCAAATATAGGTAACAAAAACTCTATAGGTCTTAAAATTAGGGGCGCCTAAAACCTAAGCTTTGTTAAAAGCTTATTTATACCAAATAATCTAACCCATATTTATTCCGAATAATCATCTTTATGTATTCGAACATGAATTGAAAAGTAAGCGATAAATTTATTTATGGCAAAACGACAACATTGTATTGTATTTATAAAGTTAGTGGTAAGTTATCCTTAAAAATATGAGTATCTCAAACAATGTCAAAAAAATTCGTCATTATTACTTTTGTCAAATGTTGCCATAGAAAATTATCTGAGCTGTAGGCAGATACCCTTTCTGGGTATGCGCCTACCTTATTGATTAAATATGACTGGTGTGTACAGCATAAAAAGAAACCAAATGACGCGACATCGTTCCGAATTGCTTCTGACCACTATGCTGTAGTAGCAATGAACCCTACATCTTTTATTTTATTTTAATAATTAAAAAGATCAAGCCAATTTTATTTATTTATTTAAGGTCATTAACAAGCATAACACGAGTACAAGATACAGTAATATTATACGAAGACTATTCTAAACTAAATGTATCTTACGTATTATAATAATAGCATGCAATGGTTGACAACAAGCTGCATTTCAATAGCGAACGCTTGATGATAATTTCTTGACATCAGCGCATACTCGAAAGATACGAGGACTATAGTAGTTGTCAATTCAAACATTATAAAAATCATTAACGAGTAAATGACCTAAATATGATACTTGAGGCACGCCAAATGTTACAAATGGGTCAAAAACCTCACCCTAGAAGACATACAACTAACATCTAAAAGACATTTTTTTTTTATAATTATACTAGGCCGAGAAAGAAGCATACAGTCCGCGTGATAGTAAACGTCACAGCAGACTATGGACTATATTTTGTCACATTACCCAGTAATTCACTGTAGGGATGGCGATTCTTTCCGTAAAAGATCCATTTTCAAATCGATTCGAATCGTGACCTAATGAATCGATTTGCAAAAAAAATCAGGATCTAAAAGATCGATTTCCGATTAATCGATCTTTTTTCAATTTTAATTTAAATACAACATAAAGTTAAGGTTACAAAATTAAGAAAAAGTTAAAGTTATGGACAATAGCTTATAGTTCCCAACGCGTCATATCTAAACTTTTCAAAAACAGCAGTCTATGCAGTCTGCAAGGATCTAAGCAGTTTCGCTCATCTGTTGCGATGTTTCCGGCCATTGAGAAAAGGTGTTCACAGGGAATAGATGATCCTACGACACTCATGTACATCGTGGGTATTGAATAGACTTGACGGAGTAGAAATAGATAAATAGAAATAGAGTGTTTTTATTCTAACCAGTAGAGTATTAGATTATAATTTAGGTGCACAACTGACAGTGTTTAAATTCCTCGTTTAAGCCTTTACTTTCCTGCGCATCCACATTATATAAAGAGAGTTGCTTTTTCACAAGCAACCTATTAAATTCTTTTTTTTTATATTATTACCAGTCTCTTTAATGGCATCGACTTCTTCGCTATTATTTCGTGAAATTTGTTGCCGCGTAATATCTAAAATTGAAGTTTTTATTCCATTTATGGCTCGAGAACAGGCGACATAGTCAGTAAAATGTTTTGTTTTAATCTAGGATCTAAAATGATCGCAGCAGCTAACAAATGAACTTGTTCGACACTTCCAAATCTTTTTTAAGGCCGTCCACTATTTAAATTCGTGTTTAGCACCAATATCGGTTGAATTTTTCATTGTATTATATGTTTCAGTCAGACAAGATACGATTGGTATAATTTTACTGGCTGTAACGTAGTCTTCTCTAGATATTTCCTAAGTTACTTCTAATGGTCTCAATATATTTATAAGATCTTTTATGATGTCTAACTGCTGTGCAGTAAGCATTGTTGGCGCTTTAGGATACTTGAGTCATATTGGCGCAATTATTTCGGATAACTCAACAAATCGTTCCAATTGGTAAAAAACAGCATTCCATCTGGTACACACCGATTGAAAAAGCCCTAAAGCCTTTGTTTGGTGATCCTGAGCAAAAAAAGAAATCGAATGTCGATTTTCAACGAAGAAAAATTGATTCACTAAATCGATTCAGTTCTACATATTGATTTAAAAATCGATCTTTTTGGCCTGAAAAATCGATTCTTCGATTAATCGATCTCAGATCGCCATCCCTAATTTACTGCTTCTCTCACTCTTCAATCCAAAACACCGCGAACACTCGTACGAGGGGGGTTAAATGTATTCTTAGTATTAAGGTGATATACTTAAGATGAGGGTAGCTAAATTGGTCTAAAATCTTATTAGTGAATGACACTCTTTGAGGGTAGAAAACATAATTCCATTTAATTATCAGTATTAGTATTCAAGATATCATTGTGAAAAGACAGCTGCAATAACTAATTCAACAATAATAAAAAAAAATTAGCGAACCATTTTTCGCTCGGATTGTTACTGGTGAGCACGCAAGTGGCACAGAAAATGGTCAGACCCACCAAAGAAGTTCAAAGTTAGCCCCCCACCCCGTCCGCAAGAAAGCTGGTTATTTTGGGATTCTAAGGGAATCTTGCTAATCGAGTACTCTAATAAAGGTCTAAGTATTACTACTGCATTACACGCAAACCACCTAGTTTAAAGGAGGCAATAACAGAAAAAATTACCGCCGATGTTTTGCTGCGTCACGACAACGCGCTGGTTCACAATGCGCGTATTGCCAAGACTACTGTGCGGACCGGAACCCTAATCTTAAAAAGGACCTTCGTGAAAAACATTTTTTTGACATTTGAAAAGCTAAAGGTTGAAGAAGGCCAAGAAGAAATATATTTTTTCAAAGCAATTGAAAGTTACTTTCCCAAAAATAATAATTGAGATTGTAGGGAAAAATTCCGCTTATTCTTTCCTCATTTTACCGAGAATAAATTGAACTCCCCTTGTATTCGGCGGAAGAAATAGGTGAGAGTAAGATACTCATCCAGACAACCTTTTGTATAAGGTCTACCTTATGTAAATATATTTATTCTAACAGAATAACGAAACGTTAATACCTATAGCATATAACATGGGCAAAGCGTTATTAGCTTTATCAAAAGCCTTCGATTAATCTAATGGAGACCTATATATATTTTTAACTAAGTTTCACATATATAGTGTCTAAAATCTAGAGATTTATCTAAAAAGACTCGGCAATTCTTTTAGGTCGTGTAGACAAACAACATAGAAATAAATGATATTGTAGGGTGCAGAGCGAAAATGGTCATCCAAATATTACAATCTAATTTCCATTACACACAAATGCCGAGCCGCTTGTATCATGCATTACTTAATTTAGTTTCATGTAAATTCCGCCGGATGTAAGACGAAAGTCCGACGCCACGTGGTTATGGTGGTTGAACATTTCAATGACGTATCCGTCATAGTCGATGCGCAGTTCCGCTGGACATTTGCCTCTCAGACGTCGCGAGCATCGCAGGCGGCTCCTCGACCCGTACAAAGAGTATGTGTACTTTTGAAATAGATACATATTTTTGCCCTTAATACTCTGAATCTGCAGGACTCTGTGATCTAAAACAAATTGTATATTTTAATAACTGCTTAAAAATGTCACGTTTATAAGCAGTAGGACACGGCGGCACACGTTAGTAAATCAAACAAAAATAATTTATTTACAATTTATTAAACAAAATCATTTTAGATTTAATTAATAACTACGGTATATTTATACTACATGCCACACACACTGTCACTGTACACTGTCTGGAGGTACTATTCTACTCCGCCGGTACCTCACGGCTCGATGTCCCTCAACTTTAAAAAGAAAGCGAAAAGTTAAAAAAGAATAAAACGTACACAATTCCTATAGAAAGAAACACAAAATTATATGCAAGAAAAAATTAACACGTCATTATACAGCATCTAGCAGTGTAATTGATGAACTATATAGATTTATTTTCAAAGGATGGTGAACTGAAAATCTGAAGACAGATTTATAGTGTAAAGTGTAGTATATATTAGTATATAGTGTATAGTGTAGTATATAGTATATAGTGTATAAGTCCATATCAGAAACAAACCAAGTAAATGGTAATTCAAAATGACTGGCTGTAATAATTAAGAAACATTTTCACTTTGATAATTTTGTAAAAATAACGGTATCAAAATGTAATAAGTAAATATGTCAAAAGTCTAATAAGAAGAGAATTAATATGGTACACAGGCCGACAGTTTAGGTAAAACAAAATAATTGCACAAATAATTTTGAAATCAAAGACATACATGTACACATGTATACATGTATACATATAAACAATACACACAGGACACATTTTTATACACACAATTGATGAGATTTATTTCTGCGCAATACTCTATGTTTAAAAATAAAAAATACCTACCCTAAGTTAATCTTTAAGAAGTCAAAGTAACAAAAACCAAGATAAGCAGAAATATACAAAATTTATACAAAATATTTTTGTGCTACATATAAGGAATTATATATATAAAATATAAAGCATATATAAAAACTATTATAGAGACGTGTTCTTATACTTTGTGGTACAACCCGGAACACTTCTTATACATAGGTGGTTCATGGTTATGAGAGTTTATTATACTCGTGACCACAGCTTCCTCGTCAATCTTCAACTGCGCGCCACAATTGCCCCTCAAGTACCGGGAGCATCGCAGCCGTCTCTTCCCACAAAACGAGTACGTATAACTTCGGAACATAATCACTTCCTTCCCGTGGGTCGTGGGCAAGAACTGGATCTTACCTGGTGACATTTGATGAAATTGTTAATCATATCAACCATCGATGTCCAATGATGGGAGTAGACCTCCGCCAAAGACATATAAAACAGCCGGTGACCATATATATATTTCACCATATCATCCCTGAGAAATGGGGAACTTCGCCCATAATTGCCGCGCTGGGCAAGCGTGTAGGCAATCGCAGAGCGCAGCTTTCGCGAAGGTTCTGGTCTTAGTCCCCTCTTACGACACCTGGTACAGAGGGAAGCACTTTTCTACTCTGCCGGTACCTCACGGCAATATATGTATATTTGACATGGTCTAATTGTATCTATAGCTGCTGCCCATTCCCACTGTTGCATTTATGAAACAGTTGATAATTTTTTACGACCTCTTTTATAAAAAAAAATCCGCATTCCTAATTTTTAAAGATACTTCAATACAGTCTCGCTGAACTTTCTTTATATATCGGTAAAGGATGATCTTGATCGAGTTGTTCATAAACCAATTGACCATTTGATTACAGTACCAGCTTAGCGGAGCTATTCTTCTTTCTGTAACTCAAACAACGCATAAGACCTCGTGCCGAATTTCGCGAAGCTGTAATCCTAGTACATTATTATCTTATGTTTTAAACACAGTAGCCGAGCCTTCAAGTCTTAAAAAAAATTGACAATATATTAATAACACATTTTTAATAATATCCAGAGACAGAATACACACAAATATTCATCATAAAAATATTTATCCGGATTAAAGATCGAACCCACGACCTTAGGCGCACAAGATCATGATGATCCTATCATTATCATCTGCGCCATCTGGCCCGTCGAATGATGGTACAAGACCTGGTGGCAAACCTATTTCAAAACAGAGTATACGTTACCTAAGTCCCAGCGGCAAAATTTAAATGGAAACGAGATCCTCAAACCTGGGACCAATTTATGTGGCACATTATTTCACAAAGCAAGCGTGCAACATGCGTGCATCCACCCACAATCTGAGTTTCGGCACTCCATTTTCCTAAACCGTATACTTCACCGCTAACATGCTATGTTAGCGGTTTCTATAGCCTATGCAACAATGTGACCAAACTGGAAGTGGTGCCGCGTAAATATAAAATATTGAATATTACATCAACAAGCATATACAATTTTAAGATTAAAACAAATTACGTCGTCTTAAAAACGACTTAAACATCATTACAACAGATGTTGGACATTAGCTTTCCAAAGAAATGGGAAATTTCGCCTTTAATTAAGGCGCCGTAAGCATAGCTTCGCGACGGGGAATGGGCAGTAGCATTCCCTGCATTGGATATACCGCCATCTGCCGGTTCCGGTACCTCAGTCGCCTTTTACGACACCTGGTATAGGGGGAGGTACTATTCTACTCTGCCGGTACCCCACGGCCAAACGCAATTTACATGCAATAAAATACGGAACTCTGATTAATTATCTGTTTAATTCCTACTATATACGCATACAATTCGGGTAAGAAAATGACTACACTAAAAATGTATGTACTCTTGAGCATCTAAGAACATGTAACAACAATATCCAATGCAATGATCTTATTGGATATGAGCAGCATTTCACAAAATGATTATTGTATATTAGACAGTCCTGGACCTAATCCAATTGGGAGGTTCTGAATCGTGATTATGAATATACATGAATATAATACTGATTATAATATAGTTTTAATGGTAATATTTAGGTATAAAATTATTATAAAAATACATAGACGACGCAAAATGTAAAACTACTTTCCCATGTACAGATAGACAACGTTGGCAGACTGCGTGTAAGCCCGGTGGTACAATCCCAAATCATTTTTCATATAAAGCGGCGGAGTGTGGTTGTGTTCGATCTCTTCGTATGTCACCGTCAGATCTTCATCCACGATAACTCGAGCTGGGCAGTTCTTCGTTCTGTGGCTGGAACAACGGAGAAATCTACCGGTGCTGTGTTTGTAATAGCTGTATTCCTTGTACAATGTCACTTTCCCCCCACCGGTCAGTGGCAGAACTTGAGCTTTACGCTCTGTAAATAAATAAATCTCCTTTAATCACGTTACAGTGCCAAAAGCTTGCATAAAAATTTCTAATTTGAATACATTATGTTTCTCTATCATCGGCATTCAAATTGCAAAATAAAATCAAAAATAAAAAAAAATCTATTTACCTCTTATATCTACTTAGAGAACTGCAATGAAGTCTAAAAAGGCAGCCTTCAGCTAACCTAAAACTAAGTTCATAGCAGGTTGAATGCTCATGCATACAAAAAGACATGCATATATAGAAGTTCTCATTCATGAAATCAATTATGGGTTTTTTTATATTTTATAATTGATATACAAGGAGAGACAGAAGTTGTATCTGTTAAAATCTGGTAGAGAAAAATCAGATATAAATACTTTAATATAATATTTCCTATGACAATATCATGACTGTTGTCAAAAATTAAATTCACTCAGATATCATTTAAGGAACAGAGGTAGAAATAAAACAAATCACATCCAAAGCAATGTTATCTCATTAAACTCCAACAATTATTAAACAAGAAAGGTTTCTTAAAACGTAGATTAATATTATATTTTAAAGTAAAGGCCTCCGCTTGTCTTATGGAAGATCGGGGGCGGGTGGTTGTGGTTGGTCTCGGCGTATAGCACTCGACGGCGTTCATCCAGTTTCAGTTTGGCGGGACAATTCTTCCGTCTATACCTTGAACAGCGCAGATACAAATCGCCGGTGCCGAATTTTGAGAAAATAAAGCTCTTGTATACTAACGCTGTTTTCCCGCCAATCATGGGAATGACTTCAAGTTCGGAGCCTATAAAAAATAAACTTACATTAGTATAACAAATACAAGCCCTTTAACAACTCCATTACAAAAGAGGTTAATATTTAGAAGAACATTTTGCTTCCACAGTGAGAGTCGAACATCATATCCAGCAGGACGTCCATTAATTGCAATAATTGCCACGCTGGGCAGGCGGGGTGGCAATCGCAACTGTTCGCCCTCTGCCGGATCGAATAGTTACGCCATCTGGTACAGCAGAAATAAAATCCTACTCTACCGGTGCCGCACAGTTGTTGCTAGTTTATTTTGGTATAAAAAATGGTTTAAGAAATTTTATGTTTTGATAAATAAAAAGAAACTTCAAATTACGAATGCAAGAATAGCTTTTATGATTGGAATTCTTTCTTAAAATACTATAGTACTACGTTGAATAGAATATATAAATGTTTCTATTATATTATAATCGGCCCTTAAAAACTAACCACACGATGAAAAAGAATCTTTTATGATCAAAAATTTTGTCAGTTATGTACATATTTTTAAATATTTACAAATACATAGTGTACTCTTATTATATTTATTGGAAATATTTAATGATAATTGAAAACATTACTGAAATATCTAAAATGCAAGGCAATTGTTATGATATCTCAATTTATTTTATCTTTAAAACATACCTCAACGCTTTGTATATGTTAAACTTTAATGTTAGCTTATATTATTTATAATTATTAAAAAAAAATTTAAAACATTTAAAATTGAATATAAATTATTTCAAGAATAAATTATTTCTTGAAAAAATATTATAAATATTGAATACTCATAATCCAAAAATTAAAAACGATAAATATACATAGTGATAAAAATGTGAATGAATGAATTATTATTTATTATATCTATCTAATTTTTTATTATTTAATAAGAAATAATATGTATTAATTATAAGATATATATATTATTTGTTATTTATAATAGCAAAATAAAATTGTATGTTAGTTATAAAAGCAAAATTAAAAAACAAATTATTTGTATAATTTGTACAATATAATTCTCTAAAATAAATGCATATCACAAAATGTAAACAAAAGCTAAAATGGTATTCTTGACGCCATGTCTTGGAACTATAGAACTTAACTTGACAAACCTTGTCAAGTATAGCGGAACTCATAAAAAATAAAAACTTAAAACATAGGTAAACAGACAGTCTTAATTGTAGTACTTAATTGTCCAATGACTGTCTGTTTACCTATGTGCAACTTAGTATTCTTAGGTCATTTACATTATAATAAAAATTTAAAGTCAATACCAGCAAGTTATTCGCATTCGCACAGAAATAGGCGATACTAATCGAGAAAAGGAGACATGTTTAGAAATCAAGATAGTCACTATAACATCCATCATTCATCACACAACCGACATCATTTCTTAAAACAGGTTATAATAAGCGACATGTTACTATATTCGGCACAAGTGAAGTTTAAAAGTATATATTAAGCCAAGTTGCTAGTTTTGTATTAACGCCAAACTTCACATTTACTTCTTACCTAACGGTTGGTGACTAATGGCGGGGTCATAATAAACCGATCTCTACTGTACGCATATGACAGAAAAGCATTTGCAAGTGGTTTTTTTAACAAGCTACTTAATACTAAGATCAAGCAAATGCTTATGTGACAAATTGGTGACTAGTTAACCACCAAAGTAGTATAACTTAAAACTACAAAACCCACTCATCGTGGACTTCCCAAAATACTTGGTTTGTACGTGTATATCACATTTTCATAACACAGATGCGTGCACACCCGTTTAAAAGAAATGGTCGCGTATAGCAAGGTTGGGCGGTGGGTGGATGTGCTCGTTGTATGAGAAGAGTATCTCGCAATTGTCCGACATCCTAACCCTGGCCTTGCAGCCGGTCTTCTTCTTTGAGCAATACCAGTGTCTTTTGCTGTGCTGCTGCGAGAACGTGTACCCTCCTAGCAGAAGGATTTCGTTCTTTGACCTGTGGTCCAGCCGGATGAACGAGAACTCTAAAAATAATTAGTTAAAAAGGTTAAGTAGCTTTAGAGAATCAAGACACGGCTAAAAACTTCTAACACTTTAAAATTTGGAGTAGAGAAACAGAGAGAAATAGAGCTTATAGTGGAAGACGTAAACCTTGATATGGACTCATATCCCAAAAACAGATATTTACGGAACCTATACATGATGACAATAAAATCTCTTAGTCACATCTTCAACCATCACCCAATCAGCAAAAGGCATGATAATGTTTTTTACATGCATGTAAAAACACCGTAAAATTGTTTAAGTAATTTTTTACATCTCATACATTGGCCTGACTCCGTGATAAGTCGTTTGAAACACTAGTGTGACGGACATCGTTCAACAGAGGAATCAAAAATTTAGTACTTGAATTAAATATGTATTCAAGTACTATATTTACACCCAGACACAACAAACACAAATATCTAACGTAGAAATACGATGTCGTGCCAATTGGCTTCTGCACAATTAACTTATTTCAAGGAAACTACATTTTCATTTATAATTACTATTTTATTACGAACTTTTTCTTTAATAAAACTGGTCGTTAGAAATATACTGATAATTTTTTTTAACACCCATGACACCTCATACATTGACCTGACTCAAAAATAAGTCGACAGTGTAATCACACATATAACATTCCAATACATATTTAACACCCAGATACAGATATAAATATTCCTTATATTAATGTCTTTCGTGAGTTGAGTACGCCATCGAGTCAACTATAAATATCTTAATATAAATGTTTGTCCTGGGTGAGGCTCGAACCCATGACCCTTGGCGCGCAAGATAGGACAACTAGTATCTGCGCCACCAAGCCCGTCAAAATATTAACTAATCACTTTCCTATAGTAACCGTCATCGAACACCATGTACACAGGTGGGTCGTGATTGTGTTCTGAAGAATTGAACACAACTTCCGATTCCTCTTGGTTGAGGAACACCCTCGCTTTACATCCTTTCGCCTTCTTCGAGCAGTAGTAGTGTCTGGGTGTTGTTTGGGCGAACGTATACCTGTTGGCCATTAACAAACGTTTATTTCCTGGTAACGTTATGAACTTCACGTCGTCTTCTGCAAATAAAAAACTCATGTAAACTTTCATATATATATATATCATAAATTTGACACATCACACAATTCACACAATATCTCATACATTGACGTGATACCGTGCGAAGTCGCTTAAAGCACTTGTGGTACGAACATCAGGCAACAGAGGAGTGACCAATATACTGCTTAAATACTGTTTAAATTTAACACCCAGACATAAAAAATATAAAGATCTGTCAAACCCACGACCCTTTGGCGCAAAAGATTGAATATTTTATATTCATATGAATGTCTTGGTCTTGGGGAAAAAATATCAATATTATCATCTAATAATCTCTATGTATACATCTTCACAGAAAGGACAAAATAAATATATACATTTTATTACGGCGATTTTATTTTCTCATGAGTATATAATATGTATTAGATATATATATATGTGATAGCAAAAAGCATTTTTGAGTTGTGTATATTTTAATACAGCGTTCGGCAACCTCATGTCCAGGAGTGGGCTTCCAATGGTAGATATGATGGTGTTTATGAAAATAGTTTATATATTTATGTTGCAGATGTTACAAAGGTTGCTCGTAATTTATAAAAAAAAAAAAATTTATAATATAAACTCAATGTTGTGTAAAAGATTATCGTTGTGACAACAATAAAGAAATAAATATTAGTTAGATACATGTAGGATAAAAGAAAGTAGAATGACTGCACAAATATATAGAGCGAAAGTGAATGGAAGAGTTGGTATTGGACAAACATAACTTAAACAGGCAGAAGAGGTATTAAAGAAAAACCAAGTCAGAAGTACCAAGAATAAACGTATAGGAAAGGACTAATACGATTAGGAGAACCGAGTGAGGTATGACAAGATCGTAGCAAGTTGAGATCCATAGTCTCTGCCTACCGCAATGGGACACGTGATGTATGTATGTACGTATTAATTGTTAGACTGATATGTACGAAATCCCCGCGTTGCCGACTCCTGGTAAACAATAGAAAATAGTGGCATACTATAACTAATACATCCAATGCTACGGTATACATGTGACATTCTAATTAAAAATACACAATAATGGTTACTGTAGTAATTAAGGGTTACTTGACATTGCCTGTTGTGGTTTATCTTTTGTTATCGCCATGTTATGGCGTGAACAAAAGATAAACATGGCGTCTTTTTGATGCAAATACGCTATACATAACATCAAAAAGACGATTTAAACATCAATAATTGCCTATCGCGATCATTGAGATCTTTAAGAACTCTATAATTAACATCACGCAAAGATGCGATCAACGCACCCAAGAGTAGAAATAACAAGATCGTCATATCTATAAAAAAAAGTTTTCCTTAAAAATATACAGACATATCTGCTATAAAAAATGAATGCCATTTGCGATGTCGCTTACACCCATAAACAACGTAATAAAAATGCACAAAATAAATTATATTAAAAAAACACCGTACACACCTTTTCCAAAAATCGTTAATTCAGAAAAACAGCAACCTTTTTAATAGCAAGTTAAAATTATAGAGTTACATAATTGCAGCATATTAACTGCACTGATTCAGACTTTGGTGTCGATATAAAACCTTGTACTTATAAGGACATACGGAAAAGATTAGAACTATCTTCCATTAACACCCTGACCAGATTGTTTTTGTAGATCCTGGGCACGCGTGGCGGGTACGCCTCCGTGTGGCCCCCGATATACGGGGTCACAAACTTGATCACTACATCACAGAGCAGAATTGGCCAATTTAAATCCGATCCGAGATTCACTCTTTGCTTAATAGGTACCGGAACCGACTAATAGCAGTATATCTATCCTAAACAATAGCTCTAATGCAAAAAGGTGGATATGGGCAATAGCATTCATGTCGCCAAACCCAGCTATACAAGCACAATTCCCTCTTACTTGGGTAGTCCTATCTCCAATGAACGTTCTACGGTAAACCCTAATATCATCACTATAATCATGTGAACATGATGATAGTGATGATATACCAATAAAATGGTCAGAACTAGACTTATATTATTGTGCGTATTTAAATCTTTGTGATCGTAGAATTAGGACATCCATCCACAAAGTAGACAGTCGATCTGACAAACACCGCAGGATCGCGCTGAACGCAGGCCGCATACAACCGCTCATATTTGAGATCGCTTGGAGAGGCCTATGTCCAGCAGGCGATGCACTACAACTGATATGAAATTAAAGAATTGGTATTTCAAAAGAAAATGTTTTCTTTGCCGTGATCGATTGAACTAGAGCTAGAGATCTCGTTAACCATCCCGACCGTATAAATCACAATACAATGATTTTATCAATAAGTTCAAAAGAATCACGCCTTACGCCTTATCCTTACTGCTCCAATAGGAGACATAATTATACATTCTTATATTAATCCTTTAAAAACCACAATAAAGTGCTTAGACTAGACAAATCACAAAATATTATAATTTTTTAAATTGTGCCTATACAGAATTAATATTACGATATATATATTAACTTATACAAACAAGACTCCGATTAAACCATCAATTGTTCATCTTAACAAAGATGCCATTTTGGATTATCGGATAGAAACAGGGAGGATGGTTGTGGTTCTTGCAGTACAGTTTTATCGTGGTCGCATTATCGTACAGGTATATCTTCGCCTTACATCCCTCGGCCCTTTTGTTGCAATACCACCGCCCTTGGGAGAACTGGGTAAATATGTAATTGTGGGCCATGATTAAACGAGTCTTATTGTCGAGCAGTGTTACATAATGGATGCCACCTGCAAGAGACAAGAGAATATGTTTAGAGAGGGCACAGTAAGAAAGCTTACTGTGTGTGTTATAATCAGATCCACCTTATCAGTCTTATGTCCGGAAGGGTACACGGTGCCTGCCAGGCGAAGTCCCCTTTCAAAGACTTCCCAGCCTCATTGACCTGATGGATCATATAGCACGTAGTTGATGGCCTGTGCGTTATGTGCCTTCAAGAGACTCCGAGCTCTGAATCCAATGAGATCGTTAGGCTATTTTGAGTTGGCTAATGATGCTTTTCCATAAAGGGCATAATTAACCAACTCAAAATGTCACGTTTCAGTGTCATAATCGTAGGCAGCACATGTTGGACCACAGCGTCCTGTAAAATGTAGTCCGCCTACAACCAGGACCACTAAGGACCACACATATCATTAGTTAAATCAAAATTGCAAAATCATTAAGCAGTCCAAGTTGGCACATTGGCAAGGCAAGTTGAAAGTCAAGTATACTTTATTCAAATAGTAATAAAAAAGCCAAATCCAATTAATAAGTAGTTATTATGTATAATAATAGGCCATATAGACGATCCGGACGACAAGTTACCTCTCGTATTCCTCTTTACACTTATATTCATAATAACAGGTTTTCAATAAAAGTCTTCCAAGACAGAACGATAGGTGAAGTTTATTTTTATGAATACCTAGATACGTATGAACGTCCCCTCCCGAGTCTTTAGAAACTGTCTAGACGGGTGGTTGTGTATATTGTGCAGAACAGTTATCTTGCCATCGTCCATCCTTAGCCTCGCTTTGCAGTACCGTGTCGAGCATACCCACTTGCACCGCCTGAGGTTCCTGAAAGTGTACCCTCCCACAAGCACTAGAGTCTTGCCTCTTTGAGATTTCATCACCTCAAATTCGATTTCTGTGGGTGAGCAAAAAATTTTCATAAGTCTTCTCAATATACGGATCATTTTTCTTCGTATTCACTACACAAAACGCTTTTTAAATATGAAACAGTACTAAACATTGGCCGCTATTTAAAAATATATTATACAATTCTTTCAGGACACATAAAAAATTTGAATTTAAATACATTGGACTTTTACTAGAAATTTTAGTTAAATTTTATTTTACTAGATAACACACAACTTGTCTTAGATTTCAGGCGGGACCTAAACCGAGTCTCAGTGGGTAGCCTAAAACATTAAAGAAATAGCGCTAATTTTTAGCAAAAAAACACTAGGAATAAGTTGGTATATCTACTAAATGCTATATATCTATAAGTCGATTTATATAATTAACAATTAGCTTGAGCTGTTCAACCTACTGATGAAATAAAAGACTAACTTTTAAAAGAAATTTAATGTCATACGCAATAAAAATGAGTCTTGAACGAGTAGATACGAGGATTAATGATATAATAAACAATACATTTTTTTTATACAATGTCACTTTTATTTACCTATAAAATCATACCTGATTATACATTAAAAATTTATAAAAACTTATAAGCAAAATCCAGTTTTCAATTTTTATATAATGATGAACTAAGAAAAAAATATGGGATTTAAATAATAAATAGAAAAAATCACTTGATTAGTAAAGTACAACAAGAAAAAATATTTTTTCTATTAACGCTATCGAATTAAAAAACATTTCGTTCAACAAAATTACTTTTAAATAGCTATATCACAATTACTAATAGCGGATGCTCGCGACTCCCCGGTTGCATAATTTAGAAATTGAACTTTCAATACAATTTTTGCGCGTTTCTACATCTCTAATTAATATATGCATATATTGACTATAGTAAAAAATTCTATTAGGTCCAATAAGACAATAATTTAAAACCTATGCCAATTATTTTCTTTTTGCTCGACGGTGGTTTTTGTTTCAGTTACATTGCGGCTACCGTTTTAAGATTGACCTCAATCTTGAGAATGATAAATAAACGCGTTTTTAAAGCCGTTAAAAGAGTAGTTTTTGTTATGAGAAGTGAACGCGTAGAAGTTAGAAAATATTACATTTTGAACCTACTTAAAAAATAATTAATAGGCTAGATATTAAAAAAAATAGTAAATAGTAAGTAATTCATGAATCCACCTATTTGTGTCTTATCTCAAAACCCTACGGAAGGTGCACAAAAGCCCCACTTTTTGTTTTTATGAACTTCTTAGCAGGATGGTCATGGTTGTTTAGAATACTGGCAACAACCCCGTTACTGTTCAAACGAAGCTTCGCCTTGCAGTCGAGTTTGTTGGAGCAGACCCAATGGTCCCTACGAAGATGACGGAACGTGTACCCTCCTATTAGAATCAAATCTTTTCCTCTCTGCGATTTCATGACTTCATAATGTATACCTGTAAAAATACAATATAACATTTCATTTATAGCACGGAATATTTGTTATTTTAATGGTTTTTCGTTCAGAAATTCTAATTCTACAGTATTCTTCACAAATAGTCACAAGCAGAGAGTCACAATTTTATTGTTAAAAATCATTGTAGGCATAGGATATTATAGTAAACGCCCACCAGGTCATATTATTGTACTTGTTCACCCCTATTGTGGCATAAAAAGTGGTATGACTTAAAAACCTGTATAATTCTATATATATTGCAATTATATTTTGTTCGACGCTTCGTTACGCTTGCGGCAACAGTTCTCAAGACAAATAAACCCCGTTTTAAGGTTGTTAAAAGAGAAGTTTTATTATGAGTAGTGAACGAGTAAAAGATACAACAACATAATTTCTATACTTGAACAATTATGAAACGCGTATAATGAAGCCTTCCCGAGTTTTCATATATCTCTTCCCAGGATGATCATGTTTATTTGAAATGCTGGAAACAGTCCCGTCATCTTTAAGGCGGAGTTTTGCCTTGCAATCAATTTTATTCGAGCACACCCACAGTTCCCTAGACAAATGTCGGTAGGTGTAACCTCCTATTAGAAGTAACTTTTTTCCTCTTTGCGATTTTATCACCTCGTAATGTATACCTGTAAAAAATATAGTAGATTAATGTTTTATGATTTAAAATGTCAAAATTAAATTGCCATGACCCTGAATGGACTGTAAAGCTGGATCATATAAAGCTAAAGGTGTAGGTATACCTTAAGATTGCTATTGTGGTTAGTTAAAATAGACCTCATGGACTCATACAAGTCTGTTTGCGCCTCTCTTTTACAGACTTAAATCTCCAAAGAGCAGTCTTCGCATTGTTGTGTTCCGGTTTAAACGGTAAGAGGCGTATTGAGATTACCCGGTAATGTGACAATTTTTCAAATGTTACATCGATGTACAAGATATAAATCTATAAATAAAATATTCATTAATCCAGTCTAATCTTCAATTGGTTTTCAATCGCAATTAAAATTATTTTAGATAATTCAACTAAATATACAAGAGACAGTTTAAGATGCTTGTTAACACACCATTTTTCTTAAACTAAGTTTAGCCCGACTTTCATACTGAGAGCAAGTCTCGCCTTTCTGTGACCTTAATACCTTGTATAGAGTGCCTATAAATTATGAGTTACAAAAATGGCTTTTTCTAAAACAATCACATTTATTTGGTGTAATTTAATAAGTACGTTATGGTTAGTTATTAATATCTATTATTTACTGCTTAAGATCAGTAACACGCATTCTTACATATAAAATGCGTTAAATAGAAGAAGAGCATTAAATAAATAAATAAATTTCCCACAACATCTCATACATTAACCCAACTCCGAGATAAGTCGCTTAAAGGGTTTGTGTAACAAAAGAACAAGAAGTATAATACTTAAATGTATATTTTACAGCCAAACACAGAATAAACACTCATAATCATCATATAAACGCTTGTCCTGGGTGGGGATTGAACCACGACATTTAACGTACAAGACAGGAATACGACCGAACTCGCCATCGGGCTCGCCATTTGAACAGTCTATGCATAAGTAATCGTGCAAATATATATAATCTAGAAAGAAAATCTACAATAAAGAAATGAAGAATACATTTGTCTATACAGTTTAATTCGAAGTAACAAGTACAATTATATTTATTTACAACAAAACTGTTATTTTTATCGAGTTTAACATCTTTTAATTATGCATGAAACTTTACAATCCCATTGTATAATTTTAGACATTAATATATATATTGAAGAAGATAGATAGACATAGAAGAATCCTGAATACTTTATTATACAGTGAATACTGTAATACTTAAACACATAGGTAAGAGTTTTGGTGGATGGCGGTTAAGCCAACCAATGCTTTATTAAATAAATGTTTTTTATGTAAATAAATGATTTTTCTTCAATATGGCTGATCAAACTTTGCACCTATACTCAACTAAAACAATTTGTCTTTACATACCAAGTACTATTTTTAAAGGATAGATGTAAATATATTTATTTATTTATTTAACTTTATTGCACAAAATGTTACAAAATGTACAAATGGCGGACTTAATGCCAGATGGCATTATCTCCCAGTCAACCATTACACAAAACTGAAAAAATATATATATATATATATATATATATATATATATATATTGGTGCAGGCAATATATATACAAAATAAATAAACGTGGCATACATATTTGTATAAATAAACGCAATAAATGCATATGATATAGAAATATATACTTATATATGTACATACATACATAAAATAACGTACATCAGAAATAGGGTTATAAAGTTAGAGAAGCAGCATCAGAAAATAAAGTACGGAGACAGCGTTTCAGGTTAAATTTGTTTGGGGATTGCTTAATATTCAACGGAAGCTCATTCCAGAGTCGTATAGCTGTCACTGTAAAAGAGTTTGTCAAAAAACTAGAGTGATGAGGAGGAGTTAAGAGCGAAAGAGTATAAGAGTAGAAGAACGGAGATTACGTTCATGAGAGGAAGATAGGAATTGGAATCTGTCCTTTAAGTAAATTGGTGCGTACGGATCAAATAGTATTGAAAATAGTGTGGTTAGAACTCGAATTTTACGACGTTCTCGAATGGGAAGCCAGCCGAGAAAAGAACGGTAATAGGAAATATGATCGTATTTACGCAAACCGAAAATGAAACGAAGACAGTTGTTTAATAGACGATCCAATTTATTAAGGAGTTCTTGAGAGATATTAGTGCAGCACACGTCACCATAGTCAATTATGGGTAAAACCAAGGATTGAATAAGAAGGGTTTTGGTTTTAGTAGGAAGAAAATATTTTAATCGATAGAGAGCACGAAGCGTTCCAGTAACCTTACTGCTGATTTCATTAACATGTGTATCCCAGGTTAAGGAAGAGTCGATAAATAGGCCAAGATTCTTAACGCATGTGCTGTAGGGCACTACCACGTTATTAAAAATAATTACAGGTATATTTTTAAACTGGATAATTGCCGTTTGCTGCCCAAGATAATGGCTTGAGTCTTAGACGGGTTCACAGAGACACCAAACTTTTGTGACCAGTTTGTGATGTTGGTCAAATCAGCATTAATCCGAGCAATGGCATTGTCCAGGTCATTGCACTCTACCTGGGTTATATCCCTTATTATATTCATTCAGATTTTGGACCATAAAATAATACGTCATAATTCATCACAATTAACAACTATTTAATAACTAAGAAACTATTATTAACTTTTCAATATATAATTATTAATATTTTCCCTAACTAAATGAGAATATATTTATAATTATTTTATTATAAATATACATATAATATTAGAAGCACGCACTCCCTGCCTGTGTTCAAACGGTTGGTAAGGGATCACTTCCTATCACTATAGTTATACCTAAATATATTTCCTTAAATACAATTTATTTATATTATGTATATTTATGTTTTTTTCTATTGGTATTTACCAATACGGTATCGGTTCCGGATTGGTACCGGATATTTTGGTACCGTATTTTTTTAAAGAAGAATTAAAATCAAAACCGCCCGTTTTTTTTGCAAATGAGTATATATCCGAAACTAATTGAAGTCATCAATTTGTAAGTTTTAGTTAATTTGTAATATATGGAGAGCACAGCATCTCTATAAACGAATCACGATCGGCTATTAGCGGATATTGCAAATAATAAGTTCAAAACAATAGTTTGTTTATTGGTATTCCGGGTAAACTTTAACAGCCTATCGAACAGAAACATCAGTTTCTAGTAGATCAGTCGTAGTTAAAGCATAAATAATGCCCAAAAAATTACACACGAACATATTTCCCGTCATTCGTCCTTATATATTTCCTGGGCTGGTGGGAATGCTGGTTGTTGAGGTTTATGATGTTCCCTTCATTGTCTAGCTTCAGTTTTGCCTTGCAATTTGGCAGCTTAGCGGAGCATACCCAATAGTGCGAGTTTATCTCACTAAAGGTGTAGCCTTCTATCAGGATCAGGCTTTTTCCTCTTTGAGACTGTATCACTTCATATGGGATCTCATCTTCTTAAAAAAAAAAAAATTATGTGTTTTAAAACAAGTTAAATTAGGGTTTAAAGGATAGTAATTTAAGTAAAATATTTTCATAAAACTAAGTTAGCAGTGACCGCAGCCTAAACGCTTGTATTATCAATACACAAGGATATAACAAAAAGCTAGCCCACTTTGTGAGTTGAAGATACTGTCACATTACTTATCAATTTCATTGCCTCTCTGACCCGTCAAACCAGAACACAGCAATGCAAATACTGCTATACAAGCGATAGAAAAAGGTTGAGTGTGAGGTACCCATGCAAACGAACTTTGTATAGGCTACCTCTAGTACCTTAATATATAAATACTTCGATTTAGAACAAAGCTTATTCCATGGTATCTCAAGAATTGACTTGAAAAACAAGATTTGATCATAAGAAAAACAGGAGGTGGTCCATTAAAACTGTCTTCTAATAGCTATTAACAATTCTGTTTGTTGTTTTCTATTAACAATTTGCCGATTTTCATTTATTTTTCCGACTATAGTCGGAAAAATAAATGAAATAATAAAACAATAATAAAATAATATAACACATAATATAATCGGAGAAATAAAAAAACATCTAATTTTTTATATATTTATGCATTTATTTATATAAAAGGTTGCGGGTTCGAGTCACGCCTGAAAACCAACTTCTTTTTTAAATGAAAACGTTAAACTCGATCTATAAGTGTAACACAGTATAAAGGAAAAGATAGATTTTGATCATAAATAATATAATTTATTAACCACTTAAAACATATCAGACGAAACATTAAATATATTTATTTTATTGTACAACATGGTTGATAAGTTTCAACAAACTGAACAGACATGAATGAATTCCTACATCATATGTCAATTTCCCTTAATTTCCTGTCCATCGTGCTATAACTTAGATATCTTTTTGTATTCTAAAGGTGTCCCTTGTGTTTTATAGGATCGATTTGGAATCACTACTATTTCACAGCTCCAAGTATTGGATGTACTCGAAATATCTTAAGAATTAAAGATAAAGGTAATAACAGATATACAGAGAAATTGTTAAAAAAAAAAGCCTTTTGACGTATATAATCCTAATCGATTGATTAAAAAAAAGTATATTTTATGTAATGCCATGGAATGGAGTTACACTTACGTTAAACTCTAATATATTCCCCAGTTTTCAACTGTATGTATTTACTACGGTGGCAGTGTTTATTGTCTATGTAGAGCACTCGCCCCTGGCGATCCAACTTCATTTTGGCTCTACAATTCGGGTTCCTCGTAGAGCATACGTAATAATTATTGTTGACCACAGAGAATGTGAATCCGTCCACTAATAACAGATTCTTACCTCTTTGCGACTCCACAATCTCGTATTTTACTCCTGAAAGATAACAAAATTTTAGTTTAAAATAACAACGTCATACAAATCTTTCTTTGCAATAGAATAAAATAGATTGTTTATTTCATATATAAAGACTTAGTACTCTACTTAAACTTAATACTTATAAACTAATACAATTTAAGCACAAAATTTGTATTCATACATAAATGTTGGAAGCATTCATAGCAATAAAATTACCACTTGCAGAAAGTGTACACCGATTCTTCATTAAAGCACAATTGGCGGTTTAAAGATCAATAAATCACATCACATCCTTTAAGCGACTTATGTAGGAGTCAGTTTGAGATGCAGTGCGAATTTATTAATATTGTTATCATCCCCATTGTCAAGTCTCAATTAATAATAACTTCTTGCTACTACTTGAGTATTGATATCGAACATCCTCTGGTTCACGCCAACCCGCAATTTAAAGTTAGAGGAACAGCTTTTCCTTTAACATTAGGTACACAAAGGTCGCCTGCATGAGTACCTCACTTTCACCTACTTATAATGTAAATAGTAGTGTTCACAATGGTGTATTCTGGTATGAAGGGTGAAAGAAGCAGGTCAATTACTAGGTAATGATTAAGAAGCTGTATGATTTCTAAAACAAAGACCAATGTTTTTTTTTAAATTTTAATTTCATATACACAAGGTAGACAAATTCTCCCCATTCCAGAAGCTAACGACTCCATCGACCATCGGTTTTGCGTACTAAGTGCCCCGCTATTAGGGCGCATACAACCAGTCCTTTTGGAGATCAGTTGGGGAGATTTATGTCTAGCAGTGAACGTCCAATGGTTATTATGATGATAATGATTCAGTCTTGATTACGTTTGATGTTACAAAATGAAATAGTGACCATCCTTTGACATCATGTACCTTCTGGTTGTGTGAGCATGTGGTTTGGGCTCGACGCAGAGCTTTCCATTCCCGTTCAGAGTTATCTTCTCTTTGCACTTCGGGTAGTGGGTTGAACAAATCCAGGTATACATGCTTGCTTGCGCGTATGTGTACCCATGCACCAAGATCAGGTCCTTGCCTCTTTGTGACTTCACCTTTTGGTATGGAATCTCTGAAAGAAATATATCGATTCAAATAATTTACAAACATGTTTATTTAGGTACATACTATATTTAAATAAAGCTTAAAGCTCTAATTTAAGTACCTTAAAGGGAAATAATAAATATTTCGGAGTTGATTAAATATGAAAAGTATTTAATAGACTGTATAACACTTAAAGATATTTTACAAGTTTTAAATAGCAACCTTTACTTATTTTTGTGTAATAAAAAATGGACGGAGTTCACGATATCAACAAATGTATTTAATTCAATTACTAAGCCTACGACGTATACTTGCTTCGCTATACTACCTTATCGCAAGATCTCATTAGCACTGTTTACAAGTTACAAGCTTTCTCTAGATAAAAAGTGCTATTGTTCGATTTCTATCTAGAAAAAACAAATGTTTCACGTCAAGACAACAAATGTTTCACGGAGACACCCTAAATTTAAATATTATAATAAATAAATACACACAACGTCTCATAAATTGACCTGACTCCGTGGTAAGAGGCCTAAAGCACACACAAATATAATACTCAAATACATATTTAACACCATATTTACAGAAAAAACACAAATATTTATTATATAAATGTTTGTCCTGGGTGGGGTTCAAACCCACGACGACTGACGCACAGGATAGGATTACGCCATCGGGCTCGAAGTACTTTACAATTAAAATGCTCTAGACTTTCACTTACAATTTTCTTTATAAAATTTTACAGACATTTTTACTATTTTTTGTAGGCAATTTTTTTTCGTATATATATATTAATAAACTTACTAAGTGATGATCTTCCGAGCATTGTAGGATTTCGACTGTTTGCTAATATTACGTTACTTACACTAGTATAATGGAATGTAAGGTATTTTAATAATAAATTCAGACAACATCTTATACATTGACCAGATAAGTTGCCTACAGCACTTGAGTTACGGACATCAGACAACAGAGAAATCACAAAAAGTTCTTAAATTATTAACACAGAACAAACACAAATATCATCATATAAACATTTGTCCTGGGTGGGGCTCGAACCTACGATCTTTGGCGCACTAGACAGCACAAGGACACTACCAACTGCGGCATCGGGTCAGTCAAGTCATTTATTTTTTAAGTAATTATTACTAATAATACAAAAGCGTGATGCCAAATCAGCAGTACCTACTAAATCCTAATAAACGAGCCGTCAGCTATCTTCATATACTTTCTAGGTGGGTGGCAGTGTTTATTTAAAAGTCTCAAGATCTTCCCGTCACCGCCCAGCTTCAACTTGGCCTTGCATTTGGGGTTCTTGGTAGAGCACACGTAGACAGATCGCCACGAAGTTTGCGAAAACGTGTACCCTCCGACGAGGATTAAGTCTTTGCCCATCTGAGACTTGACCGTGTCATATTCGTATCCTGCCAAACACAAGAAAAATACATGATTCAACGATGATTTTTTCATCTCCAAAAATATACTGTTTCCGTGTTAAATTCACTTATAAGTGGTTAAAAGTGACTTATATATCGTCATCGTTACGCGACATTGCTATTGTGTAGATCATTGCAAGATCCTTCATTAGAAAAGTGTCCTTAGGAATAATAAAATATGGTCCCTTCTTAGGGAACGAGACACTATAATTGCCGTAACACAGACTCGACTAACACGGGGGTAATAACACTGGTCAACAAAATTTAAACTTTTCGTGCCACACGCACTATTTTGATATTTTTTACTTTAATTGTTGATTGTAAGAAAAAATAAACAGTTAAAAAAAATTTGCTAGCCGAGGATTTTATTCTATTGAGTAATTTAAAATATTAAGAAACAATACAGATCTCGTAAATCAAACGTTTATTTTTTTATAAATTACTTAATAATTTAAGATTTTCTTGAATATTTAGCTTCTGATTGGTCCCTTTTAATTGTCCAGCAGTAATCCGCTAACGGTAGATAATTGTGTTTAGATAACGGTAGATAGCTGTGTTTTTTTTTTTGTAATTTATACCCTTTATGTCAGTGAGACAAAAATAGCAATCCGAAACGTGATCTTGCTGTTCAGTCCATATGATGGGTACAGCAAACGGCATAGCTCGTGCACCTTTCTTCCAGTCGGTTAAATATTTCACACACGTTATGCAACAGACATGAGGATCCCAGAATTTGTCTTGATGGGCGACAGAAATCACGAATTACGCGGCAGTTATGTGCCCATCTCCATTATTCTTGGGGAGGCCTATGTCCAGCTGTGGGCGTCATAAGGCTGCTATGATGACGATGATAATGATGAAATATAAGGAAAAATCAAAAGATGTGCACATGTTTATTGAAAATATCACAAGTGGTGAGTACAAAAGAATCGTTTAACAATTTTGTATTAATATCAAGTTTGTAGTAGTCAAAATTTACTACATAGTATTACTATGTATATAAGTGCATATTCCATTTTCTTAAAGTTTAAAGACTTATAAACACCGTTTATTTAAAGTACCTTAACTAATGTGGCAAGAAAATATGAAGCACCGTAACTTAATCTTAAAGAAGAGCAAACTTGTTGCTAGAATTTGTTGTAAATTCAGATTGTTTCACTTGTTGGTACTCAAACCGAGGAAACCCTTTCCTTTCCGAGAAAATTTACTTTCCTAGTACTAATTTTACGCTTCAATTTTTACTAATAATACAGTCAAAACCGGATATAGCGTCATTGAAGGGACCGTATATTTCCGACGTTATATCCGATAGTTGTTATCAGCAATACCTAGCAAAAGCAGTTAAATTATCACTACATATATATCCAATATAGAATAATATATAGTTTTCAAATTAAATGTAAAAAAAAGAAATAAAAATGTTTATTAAGAAATAATTGGAGATACAAGCTGCTGCAATACAGCTGCACTATAAGACTTACACTAGTTTTTAAAGTAATCAGTCATTTGCAAAACTTATAGCGCTAAGAGCCTCGGAAATGATCGGAGAAAGAGCGTAGGTAATACGCCTAAATATTATTGCTTCTATGCTTAGTAATAAGATCTAAGATCGTTCGTATTGTTTTGTTTTGGTGGGACTAAACGCGGTTAATCGTTTTAGTCGATGAATATGAATATAGTTTCGTCGTTATAAGCGATATCTCGCTATATCCGATATTGTTATAGCCGGTATGTTTACTAAACAGTTAACTGCAGACTCGGCCAGGACCTTACAATCCGGTCGTAATAACCGATCGGTCGTTGTAGACGATGTCGTTATAATCGGTTTTGACTGTAAATAATAATAATAATATAAGAAATGTTATTAATAATTATTATTTGCGATATCGAATATAATAACAATCGATGAAACGACCGCTATTAAAAATGTGTCGACCAAGTTCTAATTAGTTTTCAGCCTTATATCTAAGAAGCATAAAGTTCCAATTATACTGGTATGCAGTTTTAAAGGATGTAACAAAAGTTTAATACTACTATGTAAGGCTACTGAGATCACAATGTCACATTCGTGCGTTCCTTTCTAGTACATAAACGATAAATTATAAAAATTTAGATCTAATTATTTCATGTCATAAAGAAACCTACAACTAGTTCAAAAATAATTACGAGTTTCACCTCCTTTTTGGTACAGGAACATACCTACTATAATAATAACTTAAATTAAAGATAGATGAACCAGTCTTCGCCAATATTGCGGCATTTAACTATTTCTAGACAGATTTACAGCTAGTCTAGATTGCCTTGCACATGTCTGGACATGCCTATATTTAGGCTGAGTTTCTACCGCGCGGTACCGCTCGGAACTATTAGTACCGCACGTTACAGCATCACACTGAACAGTGTTTATGAGCATTACCGCGCGTTAAGCAGTTCCACGCAGAACTGCACTCTCATATGAACTTAGCTTAACTTAATGCTTCTGAAGTCAAATGTGATAGTGGTGACATTATTACCAGGTAAAACAATATCATTAGTTAATTAGCAAATTGAAGTGTGAATTAATTGAAGTAGGATATCCAACTACTTACATGGTGAACAGACGACCTTTCGGAAAGCCTGTGTCTAACGGTGGATGTCCACGGATATGATGGTTAATTCCACCTACTATTATATATAATACTCTGCAGACATCCATCAGCAAGCCCTTATCACCATCAAGTATTAGCTTATATCATGGAAGCTATGGAAAATCATGGAAATATTTTACGGAGGACCATGCATGATCTCACGTCGTAACAAGAGAATCCTTTACATTCTTACATAGGTACCATCAAGCATGCGCTTCAAATTTCTCGGCTCATGACAATGTTGGTTAAACAGCTTCTCTATCACGCCGTTCCTGAGCGTTAACCTTGCCTTGCACCGCGGCCTGGTAGTGGAACAAACCCAAGTGTTCCCCTTCCCCTCTTTAAAGAAGGTATACCCTTCCACGAGGATGAGGTCGTTGCCCTTTTGCGATTTGATAAACTCGAACGGAACGTCTGCAATTTTCATTGGAAATTAGTTAACGAATCGATATCGAAGGAGTTGGTTTCAAGGAAAATTTAATAGACAATGTCTGCCAGTCTCATTTTATATTTAGCCCGAGCGACGCCACATGAGTTACGTAAAAATGTATAAGATATCGATACTGTTAAACCATTATTCTGTACTAAAAACAATGAATTAAATTTTATAGGAATTCTACGTTGTCTGTATAAACAAGCGAAGTCTTTTAAACGCGTGATATATTTTAAGTTGAAAATAAAGCCTAATACTCAGATCGGCTGTTAAAAATAAAAGTTACAAAAGAAAACACTAGGAAACCAAAACCTATACGAAACTCCCCATTAATGATAACCATAAAATATATCAAGGAAAAAATGTCATATCACAAGTCAAGTTAAATATCAACACATAACGTGTGTGCAATATTAATATAAAAGATTCTTAAGGAGTACAATCTTTCTTGCCCGGTTGTTAGCTTAATATTTCCAATAGGCTTATTACATAGCAATATATTTTAGACCATTCGTGTGAATCAAATAAATAAAAGAAACATTATAAGCTGACATGAAGAGTATATTAGTAAAAACATGGACGTATTTTAATACTAACAATTCAACACTGAAAATATAAACAAAACCATTTATATGAAAAACTCCAATGCTTATTACATAAACATAAAACTAATTCAGCAACCCAACACCAATAAAAGATAATATATTGCCAATGTAATGTTACTATAAACTTTATTTAACAAGTAACATGCCTTACAAATACTGAGAGATTCAAACCATGCACCGCAAGAGACTTAATTAGCTAGATAAATGTGTTGATTAAGTTGGATTTTTAATAATGCACTGATAGGGCAATGCGTAGTACCCGTACTTTCTAGGACCATGGCAATGGATATTGCACAGTCGTAGAATATACCCATTTTTCATGAGCAGGCTGGCTCGGCAACTGGGGTTCTTCGTCGAGCAAACCCAACGGTACGGCGATGACTTTGAAAAAGTGTAGCCGTCGATTAGAATTAAATCCTTCCCTTTCTGCGACTTCACTATCTCGTAATAGATATCTGGGAACATTGAAACATTTTTTATCAGTCATGGCTCCTAGACCTTTACTTAAATCTATGTTATATATACAGTGCGACACGTTTACGCTCGTTAAGTGTTTTGTTTCTATTTACGCAAAGTCTAACAAGATAGGTAGTATAAATATCAACTATTTTATTATACCCAACGGTGAAATAAAATAATGCTACAACAAATCAAATTTTATTAAAAATTATACAAAACATACGTAGTCTATTTTTGCGTAATTATAAAATGTACGGCCTCGTTCTCATTTTTATTACTTCGATATATACATAAAATTAATCGTGTTTGTAGAGTTTTGCCGTCTTCCACTAACACGAGTACTTTCTTCTGGGCCGGGCGTCGTAAAAGGCGACTAAGGTACCAGAATCGACAGATATATATATATATATATAGTATATCCATCCAAATTAGCGCAGTTCAATTACAACAGGTTGGGGATAGGCAGCAGCATCCCTGTCGCAACGTAGCATTACGATTGCCATCACGCTTATCGATTATGGGCAAAAATCCCCCATTCTTGCGAGGGCCTATGCTCAACAGTCGCAAGAATTCCTATGACTGATATGATGGTGACGATATGAATAATTTGAAATATCAGGTCTACATTGATACTTCAAGATATCACCAATATCGCTACAAATCTAACTTTAAGAAATTAATCCTCTTGCTTTAGGTACTAAGCGGAACACGGACAACCGACATCCTTTACGTACCTATGGGCATGCCTTTTTTGGCCGGATCCATTTGTAACCAGAAGCAAATCAATTTTTTTTTAAAGAAAGATTTGCTTGAGATACATATTTGGCGGTCCAGTACCTAAATAAATATGATATAATATTCACAATATTCAGTAATACATAAAAGTAAAGACAACTGAAATCATCAAAAATATTGTAATCTTAACTACGCGTGGTTAAAAAAAAGTATTCGTATAACCAGAAAATTTTATTTTTAGTTCTCTGATAGTCATAATGCATGGGCTGCCAATAAAACACGTCAACATAATACAAGCAATTATTAAAATAGTCATTTGCATTTGTTGGCCAGAAATATTTTTGTTTTATTCCTATAATCACAAAAGTATATTTATATAAATAGTAAAACGATGGGTCCGATGGTACATTAGGTAGTATCCCTATTTTATGCTCCAAATGTTGTGACTTCGGTGACCAAACAGGACAAACATTTATGCAATCGGATATCCGTAACACATGCTTAAAACTACTTCATCTTTATGAAATAATTTATATATATTTACATAAACTTTTTAGCACTTCGTGTCCCGTTTAGAGCGGTTTCCTATACACCTTGCTAGGGCCATGAGTGTGTGTGTTCAGAATATTTACAATAACACCGTCTTTTATGAACAGTTTCGCCTTGCAGTTCGGATTTTTGGTGGAGCACACCCATCGGCGCTGTGACAGGGTCTCTGAGAATGTGTAACCTTCCACCAGCAGGACATTCTTCCCTTTTCGCGACTTCACAATTTCGTAGTCAATACCTGTATGAAATTGAATGATGGATTATTTCAAGATCAAAGATGATGTAAATTTCGTTAAGGTCGCGACTTTATTGTTTCAAAGAAATATGTTGAGAAAATTATTTAAAAAAAAATCAAAAGATAATATGCAGCCTGTAAAGAAATATTAAAGTTTAAATATCTGTTATGAGTAAAGTTCATTAATTTTCTTATACTCGCGTGAATAAGAATAATAGAGACATTTCTATATTTTAATACGAGAAGCAAAAACATTAAGGAAAGGAAAGAAAAATGCATAAAGCAATTTTTTCATACCAAATACACTAGGACAGATAAAAAAAAACATGACACACAACTGCTTGAATGACAACTTTTTTTTCCGAAAACTGAAATCGTACTTTGAAATTTAATTAATTATAATCGAATTTCGTCCACCGTGCCACCGTACGTTAACAGATTATGTGAATTGGTAACAAATGTTTCTTGTTAATTGCAATGCCATACCAGCACAGTAAGTGGTGTCCGTAGCTTGATAGCAGCCATCTTGTGACTGTATGTCGTGTGACACACACAACCAAACAAAACTCTTAATACCTCGATTTCATACATTAGCGTTCCCAGAAATAACATGATTAATGGCAATCTGTGGAAGAACTGTTGGGGGATAGGATTGAAAATAATTCTTCTAGAGAAAAATTCAATCAGAAATGCTTCAATAATTTATTTTGTACAATTTCGTTAAAGTATATAAATAAATTGTTTATATTATATATTTGTCTTGTTCTCTTTCACGTTTTTCGCGTAAAATTGTAGATATTCTTTTATACTTTATATCATATAAGATTCCTCATGGGAGCATATCGATCCAGAGTTTTCTTTACATTTGCTTCCGTATATTGTTAGTTTACAGCCTGTAATAAGAAAGAAGATTAGTGCGTTTATAGATGTAACAAATGAAATTGTAGCTGCTTTTATGTATACGTCATTACGTTACGTCATTATTTATTGTTGAGAGTATAGACAATAAGTCAACTTTCAAAAGAAGTGACAAAGAGAAAAAAGTTCAAATTTAGATGGAACCTCCATTACTTACGTTTTTAAACTTAAGCATTTTGATAAGAATACATTGCATGATCATTATTAAAAAAGCAGAGGAGCTACGTCTAGGTATCTATAGACAACAAACTCCAATCACTATGAAGCAAATATCAATTTTAATAATTAGTCCAAATACAGTAGATATAAATGTTTAAATTTGTCATAGTGAAAACACAATTCTAAAGCGAAGACATGTATGTTATAATTACTCAATATTCTAAATACATATGGTAATCACTAATGGGGCATCGTTATAATCCGCCCAACAGATAATTCCTGCGGGTGTTTCGTAATATCCCTTATAATTTCTTACACACATAAATTGTATTTTGTACATCAGAATCAATCAGTCAAATCTACGTTTACATTACAGTCAATTTGTAGTGTTAGTTTATAATACTTATTAGTTTACGACGAAATACTATCTTAATATTACCCCCAAAGGGGGAAATTTCCTGATTCTGAATATATAGCTTATAAATATTATATCCTACCTAAGACTAGTACAAATACCGTAAAATTGTTTTAAAAATGTTTACTCACTGAACGGATCCATATAACCTTATACATATATGAAATTTAAAAATCTACGAAATAAATGAGTAGATAAAACTTCTTGAATACTTTATACACGTGTAGAAGTTGTCAACGAAACCAAAACCGGTTTCCGCTTCCTCGAACTGATAATAATTCCAGGGAAACGACTATTGTTTTTGCGAGTAATAAGATTTTTGCCTGCAACGACTTTACATCTCATCCCTGACGAACTCTTTTTATCTCAGTGAGAGGTCTCTCTGACTGCTGAAATATTGCTAGTATATAATGTCGCATCAAACACAGTATCCGTTCAATTATGGCCAATACGAGAGAAGTGACTGTATTTAATGTACATTGCAGGCTTAGAAAGACTTGATAGCTAAAATATATCAGAAATAGATATGGTTCTTTAATAAAAAAAAAACTTACATTTAAAATTAACTTGGAAGGTCGACATTCATTTTCTAGGTGTTATTTTTAAAACATCATATAATATGAATATTAAATTAATTATATTGTATTACAGGAATTTAACTTATATAAATGACTATTGGTACAGATACTAAACTAGTGTGAGATCAATTCATATGGTTAAAATTTCTTAACAATTTAATTGAATACATAAATCAATTATACACCCGAACCTTCCTTATCAATCAGTCTATGCGTTTGTGAAACCCGTTTGAAAATTCATACAAAGATATGGACATAGTGGAGGGCTTTTTAATAGACATAATGGGTCCTTAGTTTTTTTTTTATTAAACCGACCGTTTTTTTTTATCGACCTAAAATAGCACACAATCGCGTGAAAGCATACGTCCCTGCAGCTTATAGACCCTCGTAATATCAAAAGATTATCACTTGGACGTTGCAAACCTTGTAACATATATATTGTCACAATACCCAGTAATTTTACTGCCTTCAAACTGGAGCACAGCAATGCAAACCCTTCTATTTGGAAGTAGAAATAGTTAAGGTACCAATGCGGACACGACCTTTGAAAGAGGTCACACATCATGTAAACCTCTGAATACCATCTTTCAATCCTCATTGCCCCGTCTTATGCACAAAAGCTACAATTCTCAATCAACTTAATATTAAACATTAAAAATATTTTTAGAAACAACACACACCTACAAACTCTAAGGTACACAGAGACTCTATTTAACCATTATTATAACATTTATACATGAAGCGAATTTTGTACACCTTTATAAGGACATTTAGCAAAATAATGAATAATTTGACAGTTAAAATTTAAGTGAAGAAAGTGACTATTAAATATTTATTTCTAAAAATTCAAATACATTTAATTTCTTAAAATAACCAATACACACTACAATTTGAATGACACATTGACATCATTTAATGATAACATTAATAGTCTATTGAATGTCATGAAAATGATAAAGGTTTTACAAAATTTTATCAATTATAGTCCGATTCCGACCATTAAGCAATAACTCACGAAACTTAACCTACAAGTGAATATCAAGTACGGGATACGATAATAATCTTTGGGTCATAATATAATACTAAGAACTCGCCCGGCTTCGCACGGGTATTAAAGCTCATAAACACAATTGTTATCTTCAATCGTAATGTCGTCCCTACGTCCACCATTATAGCCGCGTAAAATTACCGTTGGACGACTATCGTCTAGATGTCACCACTTTATCGATTAATGACAATCGATTAGATATCGCGATTACGATACTTGTCATGCCCGTTTAATCGTCCTTCATAAGCGAATGGTGTGTACCCTTAGCTTGTCCGTCAGCATTTTCCGTAAAGACTCCGTCCATTGTTAAAGACCTTATGAAAATAATTATAGTATCTTAAGAATTTATCGAAATATAAAAATACGAATACAAAATAGCAGACAATGCAATCCGAGATCATGTTAGACAATAACTCCTAAGGGTAACTATACTACGTCTTATAAATATGTCGAATAATAGATAAGGTTTTGTATCCTCTATCGCTGACGGAGGTTCCGTCAACGCCAGTTTTTCTTCTTCTGTCTGCGCATCGTTAAGTCAAATGGAGTATTATTGTTTATTTTTTACTATTTACAGTTAGGCCTAATTGAATAAAAAAATCATTTGAATTAGAATACATGTACATCACTTTTGGAACAATGACAATCTTAAAATTGTCACTGATCAGTTGTCCGCGCTGAAATCTTGTAGAAACTGTGTTCTCTCCATTTCAGGAACTTCCTCTTCAACCTTCTCTATTTTGGGAACCTCATTGTCAACCTCCTCTATTTTAGGAACCTTCTCTGCAATCTCCAGTCTTTTGGGAGGCCGAGCTACTTTCGACGCTTTGGCATGGCGCAACAAACCGTTGTACATTTCCGGATGTTTTATTCTAATGTGTCTTTTTAAGTTCGTATAATGACCCTTCATCAGTTTTAATAGGCTGGGGCAGAATTTACATCTGAATTGGTTTTCACGAGTCGTCTTTTTGCAGTAAGTATAAATCCAAGCTGACCTGAAGCAAGAACCTGCGGACAAAATGTTATAGTTCATTATTTATACAAATATATATAGAAGTAGCAGCGCCCCGCGGTTTCACTCGCGTTAAATTGTAGAACTTACATACTAAGTTTGCATCCCGCTTTTACCCCCTAAGGGGTAGTTTTCGAAAAAATATTTTACACGTGTTTCATGACTTTTAATGAAGAACCTTTGTACTGAATTTCTTTCAAATAACTTAAAACGGCAGTTTCATAATAACTTTGCACCCCCAGTTTACCACTTAAGGGGGCGAAATTTTAAAATCCTCTCTTAGTAAATTCCTTAGTGAAGCCCTGTGCATAATTTCATGTTTTTCACCCTTATAGCTCTTGAAATTTGTCATATGATTGAATGGTTTTAAAAATTCATCCCATAGCGGGGTAAAAGGGGGTGCAAAGTTAATATGAAAGTCTGACACCTTCACGCGAATAAAACCTCAATGCTTCTAGTATATATATATATATATATATATATATAATACATAAACATCATAAAGAACAAAAACCTACCACTCATAATTGTCGCCATTTCAACCTTCTGTGTCACATCCTCCGACTCGGGGCTATCAAAGTAATTGGCCAAATATTCAGCAATACGCCTATTCTCCTGCTTATAAATATCTGGATGGACTTTCCGAACATGGCGTCTCATACTGGAGTATGTTCCAGGTTGCACGTCCAATACAACACCGCAAATGTTGCATTGGAACATTGAATCCTCAACTTCCGCACAATAACCCTTTATCCAACTTTTCTGGGGGAGATCTAAAATAAAAATAAATAATTGATAAAAAAAAAATTCGTTACTAAGTTCGGCATGCATATTTTAAAGGCTCATTTCACAATTAAATAATCAAATACCTGAAGTATAGCAAACAAATAACACATCTGCTAGATAAATCTATTCATTCAAAAGTACAAACACAATTGCCTAATCAGACAAAACTTTATTAAAATTCTATCTGTAACATTAGTCTTTGATATACTATCAGGTACTTATCAGTAAGTGGCACTGTTAAAACGAGCCCTGAAAGACACATCACGGTTTAATGACAATTGCTTATTCACCTATATCTGAATCATCCAAAGAGCAGAGTGTCTTCCATTCTTCATATTCAGATGGATGCAAACATTTCAAATGGTCAGTGCTATCTTTCACAACTTCTCGACACAGCCTGCACTGTACTGGTTTTCCTGTGGATAATATTTGAAATTATTATGAATTTTGTCATACCAGTTGAAGTGTTCGGTATTCCTAACTTGACCTTTACCCCACACAGGACAAACGAATATATGATGTAGTAGCAACGCCTCTCGGTTTTACCCGCGTTAAATTGTAAAACTTTCATACTAACTTTTCACCCCTCTATGACCCTTCTAAGGGACGATTAACAAAAATATATTTTAAACGTGTTTTTAGATTTTCTATGTAAAACCTTTAATACCTTAAATAACGGCAAAGTTTCCTACTAACTTTGCACCACCGTTTTATCCTCATTTCATTATTCATCAAAAATCCTCTCTTAGTGATAACTTACGTTTTAAAAGGAACTCCTGTTTAAAATGTAAAGTTTCTAACCCAAACAGGCTCTGCGTTTATACGTCAGCCGGGGTTAAATATGAACCGGCTTTATTTTGAACGTTCGCGATCCTGTTCAGGTTACAAGATACCGTTTTCACCTGCTACGTACAAAAGTCTAAAACGTTAAATATAACAGTACAAAAATCAGTAACATGTCGTTAAAAGTTTAATGGGTAAAACCCCGTTATTCTTGTTATTAGGTCTTTACAAGGTGAATTTAACTTAAGGTTGCATACATATAATTCTACCAAAAAGGTTCGTCCGAAAAAAAATAGAAGTGACCGGTCATGGTCTTTTTTTAACTCTATGCTTAATTCCAGTTGGCATTATCTCCCAGTCAGTCATTACACAAAACAGAATTATATATATAATATATAGTGGTGCAGACAAACAAATATACACATATTTGTATGAATAAACGCAATAAATACACATAATATAAAAATAAATAATATCAGAAGATATACATAGATAAGAACAATAACGGACATCTTAAATAGGATTACATAGAGAGAGTTTGTCTGATTAAAAAAAGAGGATGTTATTGAACTAATGATTACAGAAAAGTTGCAAATTAGTGTCAGAACATTCTTAATTATATATGCATCAAGTTACAGAAGAAGTTAAAATTACTCACTTGCAATACATTTTTCAATAGCTTTAGTCCGAGCTGCTACTTTGGTGGCCTCTTCATCAGAATTGATGATCTCAAAATATTCCTGCTCTTTATCTCCGTCCAGGGAAACCTTCTGCAGTGTAACCGTTTCTTTGGCATATGTACTAGGATGCCATCTTTTGATGTGTCGCTTCATATTCGAGTACATACCAAGACGCATCTTCAATTTTAGCGAACAAATACTGCACTCAAACTCTTTCTCACCCAACTGCTTGCAATAATCTTTCACCCAAGCACTTCGGACCGGTATATCTGAAAAATATAATAGAATTTTTACATTTCCAGGAGCCCATCCACCCCCACTCCTCATTTTCTATAGCCAATTTTTCAATCATAAAGCTATCATAGAACGAGGCCTTGCGACGGCAATTTTCCTTATAATCCCGTCCCTGTTTCATGCTGAAAAAGATACTATTCTACTCTATGGTGCCACTATGGTATGGTATAACTAAATACCATTTACAGTAGTAAAATCATAATAAAATAATGGTCAATCGCGAGTGATCTAGTAAAATTATATATTTCCGTACGTGATGTGTCTACACACATCACTTACTTAAGGAAATATATAATGATATATGATATATTGTACCCATTTCGGCTATGGCTGTATACTTTTTATAATTATTGTTGATATAAATTACCCCCTTTTCACCCTTGATGGAAAATTAAACAAGCAAAGTATTGCAAGACATATCAGAAACAGTCAACCTCAAAAAAAATCAGTAACGTCACAAAGTCACGTAATCTCATAAACAAATGATTACCTGTGGAGCCTTCAATGGGGCCTTCATTCATCAAACTTGTATATTCACGTGGATGCTTAGCCTTCAAGTGATCCAGACTAGACTCAACTACTTCTCTACACTTCTTGCACCGTAACAATTTTTCTGCAAACAATAACAATCGGGGTAAGCTTAATGCTTACTTGATATATCAAAACATGCGATAATACTTATCAATGCTTAAAATGATTCCATGACACTTACGTTCATTACACTTTTTGATTATAAACTTGGTTTTAGCCGGTAGTTTCATGTTTCTATAATTCCTCCCATCATCAGAAACTAGTTCATCATCTGAGCTGGCGTTCTCGAACATGTCGTTTTCGATGTTGTAATCTGGTACCGTGTGCACCTTTACGGACTCTTGCTCGTAGATGTCAGAGTGTTTACTCTTTATGTGGCGTTTCATATTCCCATACATGCCGACGCGCATTTTTATTTTAATGAAACATACATTGCACTGATACTCAGAGTGGCTTATCTTCTCACAGTAGTCTTTCACCCAATAGTTTCCGACTACGAAAAAAAAGGTTTGTTAACAACGCCGTCTATCGACTGCGTCAAATGCATATGTACGTTCTATGTTACGATCCCGTCGGGTCATCAGGGGTCATCAGTATTATGAATATATAACAATTTAGTACTAATGTATTTCTGAATTAATTCAAAGCGATTCGAAAGTGCTTGGAATGGGCCTTATTTGGATATTTTAATTTGTTTTATTTCATTTTGTTCTAAATAGAATCGTGACAGGTGTCAGGTAATTTAAAATTAAAGATTATATATAGCATACAATTTTTTGATGATATTATCTGTAATAATATATATTTGTTGTAGATTCAAATACTGTCCATAATGTAAACCTAATTTGCTGCCACATAATCAAGTCGAACTTAGAGCTCATGACAAATGTGACATTGTTCCGTAAATACGATTCACGCAATATCCAATTGAATTTCCGTGGTGGTTGTAAAGGCGAATTCCCGATCCTACAGAAAGTCGTACAGTTCATTGACGTTTCACGACTAACTATGAATATTATTTTTTTATTTAACGATACATTTTTAAGATATTGTCTGTAAAGAGATAAAGACTACAGCTGTACAACAATAAATTAACCGGTGAGATGTAGTGGGAACACAGCCTTATTTCTTGCCTATGGCTTGAATTAGGTAATTGACACAAATTATGAAACTTATTTCTCTAAACTGACAGTGAACTCTACCCATAAGGCATTGCGTTCAAAATTGGATGCAGCTTTTCAGTTTGTATTAGTGTCTTTGGCCTACATCAGATATACAAAGATGGACCGACAAATTGAAGCTACAAAGGGCGGCCTTATCGCAAATAGCGATAGAGTAAATAAATGAAGCAGTTTGCGGTTCGCCACTTGTATTTGAATCTATTTTTAAAACAGTTAAGAGTTAGTCGTAAGAGTTATTAAAATAAGACATCATGGTCACTATGCATAGTCTTTATATAACATTTATAGAAGTTCCTTTTTTATATTTTGCAAAACTACACATACAATTAGAGATATCAGAGATACGATGTCACAGCAAACTCGCTTTTATTACAAACATGTTCAAGTTTTTACCTTTGTAAGTGTTTAATGGTCGATTAAGCATCCACTCGTCGTATTTCTCCGTATGTCTAGCTTTCAAATGCATCGCCTTGTCCCTGACTGCTTTTTTGCAGAGTTTGCACCGTTGCAGTTTTCCTTTCAACAAATAACAGGTCACAATCAGATATACATTTTCGCCAAATGTCATCTTATTGATACATATGTACATATATATTTGTCAATTAATGTGGGAAATAAAAAACAAATCGATTCAATTTTTTAATTATGGCATTATTCACATTTATTCACAGTTATAATAACACAGTAATATATCTAAATTAAAAAAGTAAAATTCTTGTCTTATATTTTTTGTAGTACAAGAAATTTACCTTAACTGCTTACCATCCGTAATTTTAAACGATTTTCAAATCTATATAATACATAAGAGTGTTGCTTTGATTCTTCAAATAAATTAAATACAGATAAAAATAGTGATTTTTTTTTCGTCAAATTATATTTTAATTAGACACAAATTATTATTACTTACATCGACTGACTATCGTATCCGAACTCGTATATCTATACATTCTATCGTATATCTATACATATCTGAACACTTACAAAAAATACTTTTAAAATATGGGGAAAATTAAAAACAAAGTAGGTAAAACTCATTTAATAACATTACACGCATTATACAGGTTTTCTAGGTATCGAACGGCGTGTCCAAACGCCAACGCTGTTAACTTCTGTAGCGCTGGAATTGACGTCACTTCAGCAATACCAATACAGCTGGCCCTTCTTTCTAGTATAAGATAGAAATACGCAACCAAAGTTACGATTCCGGAACTATCACGCACTGCTTCTGTGGGTAAAGACGTACAAACAAACCGAAAACAATAGTTTTTTAGTTTAACATAATAATGTACAATTTCATGTAGTAACTGAATAAGACATTATTAGTTACGGTCAGAAAATAAAGGGGAACATAAAGACAACCATACTTTATTTTTGACGAACATGATGGTTGACTCTGACGTCAGTCCCTGCGTCACCGGGGGAAAGAGGTTAAGCCGCATTTATATGCCGCTCTATGCCTGCACAATTTCCGCACCCCCCGCTAACCACACTGCATCCTAGCCAGTTCCAATATTGACGATCATCGAACATCAACATCGGTTTTACCTTCATCATCACTCGAATCCTCTAAATACTCCATTTCGTACTCTGTTTCGCTTTCACTACTATTTCTGATCAATTTCGTTTTGATCTCGTCGTCCTCGTACATTTTTTCTTTATGCTTCAATTTCACGTGACGTTTCAAGTTACTATAATTTCCTTTGCTCATTTTTAATGTGCATAGACAAAAATTGCATTTGTATAGTTTTGGACCAATTTGTTTGCAGTATCGGTATATCCAAGTGCCTCTGGTTGAAAAATCTGCAAACAAATATAGCGGTTAAATAAGGAAATTTGTCACTAAGGAATTGGCACTATGGTCTTAGAGACCTTAGTAGATACGAAAGGAAAGAATGATCGTTTGTACTAAGGTCTCAGTAGCATAATTGGTATGGACTGCCTTTGGAAAAGAGAAGGAACGGAGATAATATCTCCTATCATATATTATTTTCTAGTAAAATTTACAATATCTAGCAGTTTCCAAGTAATCCTATAAATAGTTATTAAAGTTTTTCAGCTATGTTTTCATGACAAGAATTTAAGTAATCTTGCTAGTAAGTAAGCTTGCTAATCGAAATTTGAGAAATTATTGCACATAAATTAACTAACTTTCAGCGACTGGCTTCTAAAAGGACAGGCACTTAAAAAGGTGTCTCCTAAGCTTATATATATATATATATATATATATATATATATATATATGGGTTTGGGGATAAATATACAGTTATAAATACTGATGTTTTATATTACCCTGCTCATTGCTTTCATTAGTAACTTCATCTTCAAAATAAAATGATAGGAGACCAGTCATGGGTATTTTTTCTTGCGCATAAGTTTGAGGGTGCATATTTTGAATATGTCTCCGCATATTAGAGTAATTCCCCGGTGTCATTCTTAAAACGGCCCCGCAAATATTGCACTCGTGTTGATTCTCACCAATTTTCGAACAATAAGCTTTAATCCAGCCAATTCTCTTGGTTGCACCTGAAATGTAGTATTAATGTCACGTATTATGTGATACAATTAAACTAATTGGCTAAACTATCCTCTAGCTCAAAGACGAATCATCAAAAATGGGAACTCTTTGGTACTGGGTTTAAGGTCCTAACCTATTAAATAGTAATTTTAGGCCTGTCTGATGGTAGTTCATAAGTCTAAGGTAGTTCATATCATTTTAGGCGACTCATATAAACTTAACAGATTATATTATTAGAGTAATCAACCACCAATTTTTTTATGTTAGAATTATTTAAATCATTAATTTCACTGAAACATATTTTTAAGTAAGGTGAAATGTATCTCAAAAATGCTCAGGTGATGTTTCAATGACAGATAAAGAGTTCTCAAATTGAGACCACATATCTATACTAATATTATAGAGCTGAAGAGTTTGTTTGAATGCTCTAATCTCAAGAACAGCTGGTCCGATATGAAAAATTCTTACAGTGGTGGATAGTCCATTTATCGAGGAAGACCTATAGGTTAAATAGCATCAAGCAAGGACCAATAACAGCAGTATAAATAATATTTGTCTAATAATGCTAGTCAAAATATTAAACGTAGACATTCATAACAGCATTGTATGATATGGTCTGCAAACATAGGCAGAATTTAAGGATTTTCATTTTCATTATCATAGTGTTAATGTTTAAAACTTACTAAAACCTGTACAATCGTCTATTCGGCCATTTCTCTCCCACATCTCGCAATCATCTGGATGCTCATTTTTCAAATGATCAATTCTATCTTCGACTGTTTCTTTGCACAATCTACACCACACAGCTCTCTCTGCAAATAATAATAATACCGTAATTTATACTTGAGGTAGACACCATACAAAGGTCATCTGCATCGGTACCTCACTCTAACCTATTTCTACCGCCCAATAGCAGTGTTCGTATTTACTGGATAATGTGGCATTAAACGTCATAATTTTGGCAACGCTCTAGTGATATCCTTGACAGGCATCTGTGACGCTTACTATCACGCGGACCGTGTTTGCCGATTCATTGAAACAAAAAACATAAAACATATAAATCTTACTTTCATTTAGACGTCCTAATAAGGACTTGGATTTCTGTTTGCGCGTTCTGTAACTCCCGCCATCTTCACTGAACTCATCATAAGAACTTGCAGTCTCAAAACAATCCCATTCGCTATCAGGCTCTTCAGCGATCGTCTGTATCGTGATGGTTTCTTTTGAGTAAACACTGGGATGTTTACATTTGATGTGTCGCTTCATGTTTCCGTACATGCCGGCCCGCATCTTCAATATCGCCGAACAAATATTGCACTGGTATTCAAAATCACTAAACTTCTTACAATAATCCTTCACCCAGACGCTGCGGAGAGGTATGTCTAGAACAAAATTTTATAACACATGTTATTAATGATAGCTCTTACAATTCCATAGTGACAATATTGATTCTCGTCGCATAAGTTCTAACACCGCGTAAGTTATTGTTTTGTACGAACTCAATGTTGGAGTACTCGTCGCTCGTTAGTGAGCGAACCTGTGCCCGAATTCATCTTCGTGCCCTGTGGCGGCGACCGCGCGTTTAGTTACAGCCACCCCCGCAAGGATCGCGGGATCTGAGCCGGATACCCACGTCAGTCAACATTGGCAACTTTTCAACACATCGGAAATAAAATCAGTGTATTACATATTCACTGCCGCAATAAAAGTTATATGCCAGATAGTTCACTTTTTTCTATTACACCAGAACGACAAACGAGCGTACAGTCCGCGTGATAGTAAGCGTCACTGCAGGCTATAATATAACGCGTTGCCAACCTTGTGACTTAAATATATTATGTCACAATACACAGCCATTTCCCTGCCCCTCTTACCCTACAAACCGGAACACAGTAATGCAAACACTGCTATTTAGCGGTAGAAATAGGTGAGAGTAAGGTAATATAATCGTAATCTATCTCATCATAATCTTTAATAATCTTTTTAGCAATAAATATTTATATAAACACTAAGTTCTACAATGATTATATGTAACGCATACAATAAATGCACAATCATACAAAATCCAAACATTCTAACATACGCTGTGTTAGAACTTAAGTGGACGTTTTTTTACCTTTCACCGCATTTAGTTGGCAGTGAAGCCTCCAACTGTCATATTTATCGGGATGTTTGCTTTTCAAGTGTTCAGATTTGTTTTTCACTGCTTTTTTGCACAATTTGCACCGTAACCTGCCGGCTTTACCTTTGAACAACAAATAGAAGCACACATTCAAATTATAACATTAAACGTCCCTTTATGATAATAGTTTTTTTTTCTACAACATCTCATCTGACCTGACTCCGTGGTAAGTGGGTTAAAGCACTTGTGTTACGGACGCCAGACAACAGACAAATCACGCATATACTACTTAAATACATATTTTTAACACCCCGACAACAGAACAAGAATCGTCATATAAATATTTGCTCTGGGTGGAAATCGAAACGGCGACCCTTGGCGCACAAGATAGGATCACTACCATCTGCAACATCGGGCCCGTCAGATACATAAACTATTTAAAAGAAAATAACGATTGTGGTAAACACAATTTAATTCTAAATACTATAAAAGCTCAACTAATAATATATATATTTTTCATAATGATGGATAACTAATAAGATTCGACTTTTAATGTACTTCCAACATGTCTCTCATACCTGTAGGTACCCTATTACTTGGTAGTACGTAGTGGTGGTAATTGAGAAAATTGCGCTTATAACGATTATAACGTAAAGGGAGAGGACACGAATGTATTGCATAAAACTAACCAATACAAATCCGTAATTTTTTTTCAATCTAATCTAAACTCCACAAACAAGGTTTTAGATTCAAAATTGTTTTTCTTTTTAGTTTCAAGAGATCTTTACTTGTAACTATCAAGTTACTTTAAACTTTAAGTTTTACACAGTTAACACCTTATTGAATGTTTATATTCACTCAAATAAAAAATGAGGTTGCTTCAAATGAGGACAACCTACAAACATAATTTACTCTGACACGACACAACTGCACTGGTGATGTAGTGACTAGCTTTCTCGATGCAACAGATTTAAATCCCACATTTATGGAACTTATAAACATATATACTAGCCGATTGTTCATAGAAGTAGCACGGGAAGAATTCTTTAATAAGAAGTATTAACGACATAACCTCTCAAATCAAAACTTCAACTCAAAATTCACTCGCTTGTTCAAAACACGTTATAATTTATTATTTGTAGTTGACACAAACTCGTTTCTAGTTCAATCGTCATCATATCAGCCACAGGACGTCCACAGCTGGGCATAGGTTTCCCAATAAACTTCCTTTGGAACCATGGGGTTCGAGTCAGATCCTTTGTCCATCTTGTTAGGAAATTTAATCTTAAGATTAAAACTTACGATCGATACGGTTGTCGGTCCTGTGCCGCTGTCTTGCTCATATCAGTAATGAGCCGTAAAATAAAATTAATTAATTAAAATTAATTTGGTAATGGACATAGGTAATCGTGGCGACTATTTGTATAGGAAAAGTAATCCAAAAACCCATCTTGACAAATGACAGAAACATTTTTGAAAAGAAAAATGCCTAAGAGTTGTAATTGATTTCAATATATTTATAGGTAAGGTATTTATAGGTATACGCATTTTAAAGGAAATTGCAAGGACGGACGAACGTTACATTCAATGCAGTTAGAGTCAATGTGCCGTGAATTACAGGAAACATCCCCGTCGCGAAATCTGCGTTCTGCGATTGCCGGCAATTACGGTCAAAACTCCCCCTTTCTAGAAGAGGCCTATGTCCAACGGTGGATTTATAAAGGCTAGTATGATGATAATGATTAAAGTTACTGTTGAGAAGAAGTGCACAATTCTATATTTTTATACAAAATGCACTAGAAATACATTAATTAAAACAAACAACTAACATATACGAAGTAAATATTTATTGTCTATAGGCTTTAATAATAATATTCTCTATGGTTTTTTTTAAATAAAATAAAGTTCGAATGTGAACCACCGCGCAATAAATCTCATTAAAAAATATTATTGACAATTGATTTACACGTGGATCGTAGAGTAAAACGTGTTCATATGCTCAAGATATATTTCCAACGTCAACATACAAAATTACAATGCAATCGCAATTAAAACAATAAATTCTGGTAACATTAAGTACACACAAGACAGGATATGTCATTTTTTTTAATTCTTAGGACGCACCCAATGCTGGGCTACTCACAAGTCCAGCGCCACCGATTATAGGGTCATACTTTTATATATTTCCCAGATGGTAACTTCACATAGTTTGGAGGGCCGTGGGAATGGGTGCAATCAGCGTGTTTAACATTCCCATAACCGTCAAGCCACACTTTGGCTTTGCACCCGTTATTTTTCTTTGAACAATAGAAATTAAAACTGTTGTTTTTCTGGGAGAAAGTGTACCCGCCAAGCATAAGCAAATTCTTGCCTTTATTGGTCGGAATTAGTCTGTAACCTGAAAAACAAAACACTTAAGTTAATAATCCTTACATATATATAGAAGATGTATATTATTAAGGATTTTCGAAATTTACCATGAATTGTTTCTCTGAAAATACAGAGTAATATGCCATTTACCACTTTTACCACATTATTGCAAACAATATCATTCATTTATGCTAATTACGCATTTTTCTTACCTGATTTTTTTTTTATTCTATGAAGTCAGCAAACAAGTTGGACCGTTTGATGGTAAACGTAACCGCAGCCTGTAGACATCATCATAAGGTTATCACTAGCGTGTCACCAACCTTGTGAACTGAAGATACAATGTTACATTTACCCAGTAATTTTACTGCGTCTCTCACCCTTCAAACCGGAACACAACAATGCGGACACTGCTATTTGGCGGTAGAAAGAGGTGAGAGTGATGAGCCAATGCAAACGACCTTAGTATTAGGTCTACCTCAAGAATACAAAGAAACGACATTTAAAGTTTACTCCTCCCCTTTTCAATCTTAATATTGTTGAATGACACTTCCTGCTAATATTGATTTAGAGGAATCGACTTAAAGGATTTGTATTAATTCACTATATTGTTTACTTGCCAGTTTATTATACATATTTATTCAGGTAATATAATTCAAGATTATTACCTATGTAAGGATTTACAGAAGACGATCCCGATGGCGCATTCGGTAGTGTGACCAAAAATTTGGTATAGCTTTGGTATAAATATGGCTTATAGTTTTTAATATTTTTTACATATTTTAAGCACTGATAAGGACTCCTGCGTACTATGTTTAAAAAAAAAGTTTGTGCAGTATAATAACATATTTATTGCTTAATTAATATAAGTAATCAATATCGACTTCTGCTATAAATCCTCGGTAGTACTTAAAGCCACACTGTTTTACAATCAAACTAAATATCGACTCCTGACCCTTTGTTAGCTGATCTAATTTGAATATATTTTCCGGATGATGAGACCACATACGTCGGCGGACTATGACGGTGTTCCACATAAGCATACCTGATCGCCCCGTCCATTCCGAGGCCCACCTTCGCTTTGCACCCCGAGTTTTTCTTCGAACAATAATAATGTACGGAATTATTTGTTTGGGAATACGTATACCCATTCAACATTAATAACTGTTTGCCTCTTGGTGTAGGTATAAACTCGTAATGAAGTTTATCTGAAATGTTTAAAAATTAGGTCGTGAATAAAGAAAATTATTAATGCACAGAAAAATAACAACCACCATCTGTTGAAACAACTGATTGAAGATCCTATTGGCTTAATTTTTTATAGATTTGATAAGAATCAGATTAACGATAAAGCAAACTAAGTGCACTATTTTACAATCATAAGTTGTAACGATTTTCAGAAGATAATAATAATAATAACAAAAAATTCCCACAACATCTCATACATTGACCTGACTCCGTAGTAAGTCGCTTAAAGCACTTGTGTTACGGACGCCAGTCAACAGAGCAATCACAAATATACTACTTAAATACATATAACACCCAGACACAGAACAAAAACAAAAACGAAGCCACGACCCCTGGCGTACAAAATAGGACCACTATCATCTGCGCTATGGGGCCCGTCATCAAGATCTTACATCTAGTTACTATACTCCGAAACCTGGGGCACTACGAAATATGTAGTTACACTTGCATGGTCTCCTTGACACTTGTCTGGAGGTACATCAGGTAGCTATGCATAAAATAAACATTGCTAAAAACTGCCGCGATGATAACCCGATTACTGCATACAATATTTACTACAACATTAACTTATCGATTTGTTATAACATATACAAAATGAAGAATTTACAAAAGAAATTCTCGAATATCGGATATAATAATACTCTTGGTTACATTTTTGTGTGTCCTCAAAATTGTTCCCACGCCTATTAAAATTTATACAACATGTATTAACTGTATTTAAAATCAAGGATAAACAGTGGTTCCTCCAGCAACACTAAAATTGACCTTAGATATCAGCATTATCTCTTTAAATAAAAACAAAAAGCATGTGTTCCTCAATAAATTTATTAAATAAAATTAATAATATTGTATTTAAACATGTATCAACTGCAAGAATTACCAGTTACATCCACGTTATATTCTTTATAAATACATCACTTTAAGATACATAGAAATGTAAATATTTTTTTAAGTCTCGTCATATAAATAACCACCACCAATATAGCATTTTTAATAGATGATCTTAAAATCTAGAATTACTCCACATAATTTGGCGGACTATGCTGGTGTTCCACGTCGGCGAACCTGATAGACCCGTCCATCTCGAAGAACACCTTCGCCTTGCACCCAGAGTTCTTCTTGGAACAGTAATATCGCAGAGAGTGATTTGTTTGTGAATACGTGTATCCGTCCAGCATTAATAATCGTTTGCCTCGTGGTGTCGGTATAAACTTGTAATGATGAAGACAAACTCCATCTAAAATATTTGAGAATGTAAATAGGAAATAATACTTTGTACTGTAAAGTCAAAAACCCGTTGACCACTGAAAACTTTTAATTACAAAACATCGAAATGTAATGTCATCAGTACTCTGAAATCTTTACCAGGTTAAGAATTCGAACACATAATTCCGTTATCATATATAATGTCTCAAAACTTTATCAAAGGGTAGTTAGTAATAAAAATAATTTAAAGTTCATAAATTTATTCAAAACAACATGATTACTTATATAGTAGATACAGACATATAATACAAGATTATTAAATTAAATAAATCTCATAGTCATGGTCATAAATATCGACTACTTCTATATAGTGCAGTAAAAAACTAAACTAATAACAAGAATTTATTACTTATCCAAACTTGGTTCTTTTAAAACTATACGCATTTCTGATATAGTCTTCAAAAGAACCAAGTCACGTACACGAGTACGTATCTATAATGTTGTAAGTTACCTTAAGTAACTCAATACCAGACTCTTGCCTACCTAGAAGCCAATGTCTTCTTTCTTTGTCAAGAATTCATGGCATGTTAAATAAGTGTAATAAATAAAAACGATAAAAAACACAATAATCGCTTAAGTATATACCTAGTAACTTATCATAATTGAATTACTTAAACTAAAGCCAGCTCAGAGTAATAAGGACTTAGACCAGTCAAAAGACACATAACTCGGAAGCGAAATAACTCTCGAGTCATGCGAACTGAAGTTTCAATAAACACTAATGAACTCAAGTCTTTATACTAAAAGACTTGATCTTTACTTAAACAAGAATGAATTATAAAACAAACTTGTCGATTAATCCAGATAATTCGGTGGACTATGCAGGTGTTGCATGTTAGCATACCTAATAGTCCCGTCTGCCCCTAGCCCCACCTTCGCTTTGCACCCCATATTTTTCTTCGAACAGTAATAACGCAAGGAATGATTTGTCTGTGAGTACGTGTATCCATTCAACATCAATAACCTCTTGCCTCTCGATGTTGGTATAAACTTGTACTGGAGTTCATCTGGAATGTATAAAAGTTTGTAGCAAGAACTGTGTAGTTTATTGTACCGTGTAGTTATCTTATTGCCTGACTAATGATGATTTTCATTGCTGTAGTTTACTACTAATAAGTATGTATTCATTTAGTAAAGAGAAGGGCGAGAAATGTTCCGGATTCCAGATACCCAGAACCTTTCCTGTAACATTCCTACTACAGGAATGGATTATATTTAACATTAAGAACTGTTTATCGTCTCATAAATAATTCTTAATAAGATCAGTTGTGTGCAATTATCAACTTATACCAATAATTCTTTTTAAACTGTTTAAAATTATTTATATCGAATTTAAACATTATATTTATATATGTCATATATTTATTAAATATATTTATTTATTAAACCAATAACAAGGTTACATTAACAATAAAAATATGTTATTACTTATATGTGACGAGTACATTATGGAAAGGCAACATTATGTCTTAATAAATTAAAAACCTATCCAATAGTAATAATAACGAAATAAAATTTATAAAAACAATAAAGGCCGATTTAAAGACAGATTACATAGATTATAACGAATAAGACACGTAGTCTTTACTTTGTGGTCTAAAATAACCGCTTATCATGGTGACGTCACGTGGCGTGATCAACTGACGATGACAGCACATTCTTGCAGAGGCTTGAGTGGCCTAGACAACTTGAGTCGCAGTGCCTTATTTATCATACTGCTTGTTTATTTTTTGTTAGTTAAACTTTTATGGGTAGGTACGTTAAAATAATGTTTTTGTCACAACATTATGATCCTTTATAATAGATGGTATGAGAACCTATTTTGTACTTGTTTAAATCTATAGTGTCTTCTTACATATTCGTCGTAGAGTGGATTCAAAACTACTTTGCAGAATTTCAAACTATTTAGCATAAGAGCACAATATAAAACTTTTTTCATTTCTAGCTTCTTATAAACGGTAAAAACAGAGCTAATTATTCTGTAATCATTTCTATTTTGTCTATGGTAAGGCAATCCGATGTCTGTTACTACATTAAATACCGGATATAATTTAAAGAAGGATTTTTAAATAGACACAATAATCTAAGAGTAAATTATGGCGTCAAATAATATATACTATTTATACCTTTTGATCTCCTTATCGCTATACTAAATTAACCACAAAATGAGTTTACATTAAGGCATACTTAAAACTTTTCTACAACTCTTAATTAAAACAAAATAATCGAAGCAACCGCAGAACTTTCATTGCCGTGCTTAGGCCTCCCTACGAAAGTGAGAATTAGATGCCGCGTTGGGCAGGCGTGACAATCGCAAATCGTAGCTTCGCGACGAGCACGCTTCTGCTACGTTATTTCGGGTACCTTAGTCGTCCCCTACGACACCCAGTACTGGGGGAGGCACTATTCTACTCGGCCCTTACAGTAGCAAAAACAAAATCTTAAATACACTTCTTTACAGATGATATTATAAATCTGAATGAATGATCACTCTAAATAATTTGGCGGACCATGCTGGTGATCCACGTTGGCGAACCTGATAGATCCATCTACTTCGAAGAACACCTTTGCCTTGCATCCCGAGTTCTTTTTCGAACAGTAATATCGCAAAGATTGATTTGTTTGTGAATACGTGTATCCATTCAACATTAACAGACGTTTGCCTCGTGGTGTCGGTATAAACTTGTAATACAGCCTACCTGAAATATTGATAAAAATGTATTAAAAAGGGTGAAATACTATCGCATGATGTGATGAAGAATAGAAAGTTAGAAGAATTTATGAAATAGTCCGTAATGGGTTTTCACTCTTTCCTGTGCAATATGTGTGGTGGGATTATCTATATAGCGCGAAAGACATTTTCCATATAAACGGGACAAATCAATATTTTCTTAGTGCGTCGAAAAAAACATCGATCCGACTGACAGACAATACGAGCTGCCGATTAGTGCATAAAGCGATTAATTATATGCTCATGCATTTAATATTTTACATTGAAAGATAGTATTTATGGACCTCAACTTATTTTGTAACATTAACGATATGGAAGAATCAAGTTCTTCATTAAAATATTTTTTTAATGCGCAATCTAAAATATTATTTGTAATAAATATTAAAACCAAAATGATTATTAAATAATTTGAATATATTTAATGTTTATATAACTTAAAGTACCACTAAGACTATGGACGAATAATTACAAAGAAACAATTAATATACGATCAATATTACAAAAAAAATACAGACTCGGAAACAAGTCCTAACGTTGTCATCATTCTCGTCACTTAACTATGAACCTTAATGTGACTTAATTTTACAGTATTTTATGCATTGCTCAATTTCATACGTTCGTAGAATATACCTAAGCAATGACTTTAAAGGTGTAAGTTTCATTCCCTCCAACTTTCCCTTGATTACTTCTATACTATTGAAGTTTAATGTAATGCCCAGTAGCCGATATAACATATTTTGGTGGTTCATGATTGTGCACGCAGTAAGCTTGTTTGATGCTGCCGTCTCTCCCGAAGATCACTTTGGCTTTACATCCGAACTTTTTCTTGGAGCAATAATAGTTCCTTGAATCATTTATCTGTGAGTACGTGAAGCTGTTGAGCATTAGTAGACTTTTGCCTTTTGGTGTGGGTATAAACTGGAATCCAAGATCTAAAACATAAATCATTTTATTTAGTCAAGGAAGCCGATACAAATACCAGTTATACCAACAAAAATGTCAATATCTTATCATTGGAAGTCCACTGTTGAATATAAACCTCTTTTCTGCACAGTTTAGCTGTATTTCTAAGCAACATAGACTACCGCCCCGAACAGCAAGAGTTGTTTAGGGATGAGCAAAGTTGCTTAAAGCTACTTCATCATGATCATCATTACAGCCAATGAAAGTCCACTGCTGGACATAGGCTTTCCCATTATATAGGGATTTCGCTCATAACTGCCGTGCTGGGCAAGCGTGTTGGCAATCGCAGAGCGCAGCTTTCGCGACGAGGATGCTGCCGCCTATCCCCGTCCGGAGCATTTGAGCTACTCTGATTGGGATAGGTACTTATTTGGGAAAGCTACTTATACAATTAAAATAGGGAAACATTGGGTGTCTACACTGATTCTAAATAAACAAAACTTTTACAAAACACCGATTTAATTTTAATTTACAATAAAAAAAATCTTTTATACTTTGACATATTCTCCACTAGATAGCATGACGTATTGGGGAGGTTTGTGGTTATGCGTACAGTCTGCACTTTTTACAGTGCCATCTATACGAAAACTGACTCTTGCTTTGCATCCCGAATTTTTCTTGGAACAATAATAATTTCTTGAATAACTCATTTGTGAATACGTATAACCATTTAACATCAGTAATTGTTTCCCTTTATTAGTTGGGATGAATTTGTAACGCAGGACACCTGTGAATCAACAGATTACAAAATAATAAACAAATGTACACCATATCATACCTTACTAAAAAAAATTAAAACATAACTGAATAAAAATCGGTACAATTTATTTAAACAATCGGTTACTCCAAAAATATAATATGTTGCCTCGTATTTAAAGGAAACCCACTTTATATAACTTATATTAAACAAAAAACAGTTTTTTGACAATAACAATGAACAAGAAATAACTACAGGGCAGAGTTATGGGAGCTAGCAGGTGAGTGTGGATCAGCTTCACCATAAAAAAAATAAAAACCACGATGTCTTTTCCATAGTATACATTTATTATAGTGTCTATTTTTCCATTACCGTACTATACAGCGAAAGATACGCAATCGGTCTATTCATACAAATAAGCTTAAATATATTATAAGGAAAATGTCAATTTTTTATTTCCATAATATTAAATCTCTACATACTAAATGCTTTCGTCAGAAACAAAGTCACTGGCTCGACACAAAGTATATATCTATACTAATTTTATAAAGCGGAAGAGTTTGTTTGTTTGCGCTAATCCCAGGATCTACTGGTACGATTTGAATAATTATAAAATATTTTTCTTGGATAATCCTTTAATAGAGGAAGGCTTTAGGCTATATAACATTACGCTGAGACCAATAGGAGCAAAGCGTCAGTGAGAAATGTTGCAAAAACGGGGAAAATTATTCAAATTTAAGGTCTTTCGTCGCATGCGCTGCATAAACGGTTTAAGTTATTCAAAAACTATGTATGAAAGAATTATTCCTTCTTAATAATAAAAAAAAAGTCCACGGCAGTATATGTCTATCTCTCAAGATTTACTCATAATAACATTATTTGTCGAAGAAGGCTTGCTACCATTAAAATGTGCAAGCAGGCCGCGAGCGGCAGGTGAGGGGGAGGTGGGCTTGGCCCCACCACCGTGCTTGCCACTACCACTCGCGAGTGTATCTTTGCGAGGTACTATGCCAAGCGGCTCAGACCCGTGGTCGGCTCCCTACGGAACGGTTGAATACAGCGTGCTTTATTTTAAACAAAAGTAAAAATAGAATTTATGCCGAATTACTTTAACCCATTACTTTAAAATTAATCTTATTCACGATTATACAATAACATAAACCAACGTGAGCAATCAGAAAATAATCTCGATCGAGTTTCCGACAACCATGCGAACGAAGTCTCGGGCACAGCTAGTTAGTACATGTACATACATAAACTCAAGCGCATTCACCTTCATGATTCACGCCCGACATCGTAGACCGCGTCACGTCTTAGACGACCCTCCCGACAGTACAACCGCTAAAATCCTCCACTCCACTCCACATACATTCGTACAATAGAGCAGTACACCGCGTTCGGCGGCGAACGCGTGCAGTCCCTGCCCCCACGAGCGATAAACGACAGCCCTCAATCTGTCCGTCCTCTTTTGCTGAAATTTCATAGTAAATTCTACCCCAACGACGGCGTCCCGAGCCTAGGCCGACGGTTCCGCTCCGATCTCGCAAGCTTTGCGGGCGCGACCGCGCTGAACGCGCGGTCGCGGTCGCAGGGCACGCGGGGTGTGTACGGGCATCGGACCTCTCATCTATGAGAGGCCCCGCCCTCGTTTTTCGGTGGCGCTTTGACGTCTGAGTAGTCCAGCAATAGGTTCGTCCGGAAAAAAAACCTTCATGACTTCATTCAGAATCCATACATAACTCTCTCTAACTTCCTCCTTATTCTTTAAACTCGGAATACACAAACGCTAATTTATTTTGACCGCTTTAGGTCTTTTCTAATAACGTTTTTTTATTTCGAGGTCTACCTCTCTCTACCTCTCCAACAAACTTTGATTTGTAAATTACTTTAATAATAACTTTCCGACATCCGCATCATTATTTTAGTTCTAAACTAAACTAAAATAATGAACCCTAACGGAATAAATTAACATAATAATAATAATTAATACTATAATTTAAATTAGGTAATGACATGAAAGTTAAACAAGTAAAAGAGTTTGTATATCTGGAAAGTGTTTTTACAAGAGATGTAGAAGTAGAATGAAGAAGAAGTAAGTAAGAAAAATAAGTAGGAAGAAGAAGAGAGAACGGGAATCGAAAGCTGGAAATAGTGTCAATGAAGTCTTACATGATTTTATGGGCAGCCAAAATGTGTCAAAAAGGGCACGACTGGCTGTCATAGAGGTGTGTTGGTTCCAACACTGACATATTGTAGTGAATGTTGGGTATGGCAGAAGAAGCACGCGAGTAGAATAAATGCTGTTGAAATGAGAGCACATTAGGAATACATTAAGATAGTTACAATCAGGTATTTAAACTGTTACTAATTAAGTTACAACTTGATGTATTCTCCTGTAGATGTCAAAGCGTACTCGGGAGGTTCATGCATGTGGAGACCGCATGCCAATCTCACACGGCCTTCTCTGTCCAGCAGGACCTTGGCTTTGCACCCGGAGTCTTTCTTAGAACAGTGGTAACTCCTGGAGTCGTTTATTTGAGCGAAAGTGTACCCGTGCATCATCAACAGCGGCTTCCCTTTCCTTCTTGGTATTAATTTGTACACTAAATTCTTCTCTGAAAGTTATTAAGACAGTAAATAGTGAGAAAATGCAAATAACATCTTTAAATTACACGGCACCGATAGAGCATGGCCCCTGTCTTTTGCGACGAGGATCGTATCGATCCTCATCCAGGACAGACATTTATAATGATTCACAAGTCATTAGTGTTGAAGAATCGTGTTTGTTATGTATTGATATCCCATATATTGACATCCGTTATGTATAAATGTCAAAATATTTGCCTATGTGTGTATCAGTTATTTATTTATTTATAGTATTCTTACCATTTAATCTATTAACGTCATTACATTTCGCGTTTTTACTGCTCATAATAAAACTTTATTTCGACGTCTTTAAAAACTTTTCTATATAAAACACTTAGCTAATAATTGAGTTTTATCTCATAGGCTTATGGTAGAAGATATATACGAAGCGGATTAAAAAATTAATTATCCAATAAGGAATTTGAATATTGAATATAAGACACGTAATATTATAATCTAAGATATTTATATTGCGTCGAGAGCTATAGGGGCTTAACCGAAAATATGGTTGCCAATACACACATTACTACAGTATAGTATACATTATACATACATATATAGAATTATAATGTGAACTGCGGTATAAAATATATAGTTTAAACTACAAGGTACATAGATAGTCAACTGATACAAATAATCCCTACTACATACTACAGGTACAGTGTGAGATAAATATGGGGAGGTGAAAGTATCAACAAAATGATGACTAGTCTGCTTTTAAATTAATTAAAATTAGGACATTCTTTGACATTTATATTACAATTCATACAAATAATCCCTACTTAGGTACAATGTGAGATAAATATGGGGAAGTGAAAGTATAAACAAAATTTTGTCTTATCTGCTTTTAGTTTACTAAAAGCTTTAACATTATTTGGCATATACATTATTGTTTGACATTTATCTTAATCTTATACTTTTAAATACATCCCTTTAGATAAGACAATATATCGAGGAGGTACGTCATTATGGATTAGGACACAGTTGATGAGGTCGTTGGGGCCAAGAGAGACTTTCGCTTTGCATCCGGATTTTTTTTTCGAGCAGGAGTAATTGCTAGACCTTTTATTTTGGGAGAATATATAGTTGTCAACCATTAAAAATGTAGAGCCTGTACTTGTTAATATAAATTTATATTTATGAACCGAAAAATAAAATTATAACAATGGTGTACTAAGAAAAAATATTTTGGAGAACATATGATGAATAACACGTGAGTTATTTTTGAAGTACCTTAGTTGTTCAAGGGACACAGTAACCTGTAATGTGCAAATAAATAAAGATAGATAAAATAAAGATTATGCTTAAATTTAATTTCAAGAAAGAACACATTGTTTCTTTTTATGGCGGTGTGTCTAGTTTGGTATAATTTTTATTTTGCTGCACTCCTAGTAATAAATATATAATAGTATTTCAAATTTAAAGTAGTTATTTCATTTATTAACTTAAATTTGTGTATTTACCTATCGGATAAAGTGTTACGGGGACCTTTTGCAACAGTCACACAAATATAATATTCAACTATTACAAGACATGTATATCCTACAGAGTTCAATCACTGAGATGGCAGTGATGTTCAAGACGAGAATGTCTGCTTTCGAGATTAAATTGCGGAAAACTCCCACACCCACTGTCTGTATCTCCACACTGTCTGCATATCTGCATGTCTAATTTTACTACTTTCAGCAGCAAGTTGAGTTTATCACACATGGTTTGGATCAACATGAGATGCAGGGCCGCAGGAAGATTTTTTTGGTCCACGGAGCCCCTGAGGAAGCAACACTTAAAATATTATAACTAAGATCATCCAGACAAAACTAAAACTGGAAACTTTCAGGGTTGATGACATAAAGCGCGGCCACCGGCTAGGTAGGCCATCTTCCTCACAGAAACCCCACCACCACCATGCACCACTTGTAAAGCTCCATAATGTTGAAGTGAGAGACACCATTTCCGTTCCGCCAAAGCTCCTCTGAAGGGTCCTGTTTATTGTAGCGCATGATAAACACTTGGACTTGAGCAGATTTATGAAATCCTGACCTGCCAAAGGAACTGATCCAGCTATATCCACAGCAATTGATGTCGCTGTGCCTTCTCAGGGTACTGTCAGATCTCGGCGAGGAGCACAGATAATTAAAAAATAAGGTCCAACTATTATTCCTAGTCCACCTTACATATTTCTTTGTAATTACTGTCTACCAATAATTTCTTACCATTATATGTATATTTTTTTGTTATACTACCTTCCTCTAACTTTGTTTTTGTCAACTGTCAAATACAGCTATTTAAACGTGTGCTCCTTATTGTACGTTCCTTTATATGTAACATTGTATTTTTTTAATATGCTCTGTTGGACTAGAGAATTTATTTATTTGTCTAATGTGTCATAATTGCTTTTTAATTACTAATATTATGTTATATTACTGTTGAATTTTTTTAAGATTTTTATTATGTAATTTAATATATTTTTAGTTTGTGATGTAACGTGTAATTAATTGGCAGGCGGTAAAATTAATAGTTTTTACTTTTATTTTGTAACTTATTTTATTTATATACTCTTTTTTCTAACTTTCTTTTACATGTCTGATAGTGATAGTCTTTATTCTGTAAATGGCGATAGTGACAGTTTTATCAGTGGTCCTTTTCTTTCAGAAAACTTGACTTCATATTACTCTGGCGTTCCTCGGAATTTTAATGTAGTTCATATTAATGCCCAAAGCGTTCCTGCTCATTTCTCTAAAATACTGGCATCATTCGACTGTATAAACATCCATGCTATCCTTATTTCTGAATCTTGGCTAAAGCCCTGCCTGCCTTCGGTTTTCAACTCATTAGAAACGATCGCACTGAATACGGTGGTGGTGGGGTAGCCAATTACTGACGAACACATATGCCGTTTTCTATTGTGAATGAGCTGGCTCAACCATCCCCGTCCGACAGTGGTGAGTATCTTTTTATTGAAGTTGAACTCCAACACACGTAAAAACTCACTCGGAGTGTATTACTATCCCTCTTTTTATATTAGCTCCATCTCGAGCTTCAAATCAATTTTAGAAAAGCTTGTCCCCTTTTATAATCATACAATACTAAAGGGTGATTATAAAACCTGTCTTCTTAAAAATGATTTTCGTTCTTCTCTACTATCTGTCATTGAAGCAATTAACCTGATCTCCCTATCGCTTGATGCAACTCCTCATTTTCCGAACTCTTGTTTCTCCGTTCTGGACCTTATCTTTGTTTCCTCTCTGAACCATGTTGCTAAATATGGTCAGTGCTCAGCAGATGCCTCCTCCTACTTTGACTTATAATATATCTTTCATATAAAATTCGGACCCCTAAGACGAGAGCAAAAACTCTTCAGCAGCATAATTTTGGCTCATAGACTGGACTTCGCTTTTGAACACTGAGTCTATCGACAAGAAGGTATATTTATTTAATACAAACAGCATGCAGTTATATGACAAGACTCTCCTTTTCGCTCAGTCAGAAAAAGGATTTACCTGCACCTTGGCTTGATGAGTATTAAAGCAATAATGAAGAGGAAAGATACTACCAAAATTAAATCTCAACCTACAGATGCAAATAGAGATAAATAAATAGCAACTAGAAATCTGGATCACAAGATGTGTATAAATGCTCAACGCCACTACATTCACTGTTCAGTACTAAATGGAGAACCAGCTAAGGTCTGGAGATTTCTTAGGTCCATTAGGGTCGAAAATGCCAAAAATAGTAATGTTTCTAATGCCTTTGGTATTAATGCATTAAACCGCCATTTTACTGTCTCGACCACCTTTGATGGAACAACGAAATTATACACATTATCACATCTTTCCTCTCTTCAGACTCCTGATTGTTCTCCTTCTTTTCCTCCTTAATTTTTCTAATTCCTGCGGTATTTTTCCATCAGCTTGGAAAGAGACGGACATAATTCCTCTACTTAAAAAACCCAATCCCTTCTCGTTTTCTGATTATTTATTGTCCCAAGGTTCTTAAAGCGACTGGTCCACGATCAGCTCAATCCTTTTCTTTATAAAAATAACCTTCTTAATCCTTTGCAATCCGGTTTCCGCCCTGGTCATAATACCACAACTGCCCTTATCAGTATTATGTACGATATAAGGTCAGGCATGGAAATCGAACAAGTCACGGTTTTAGCACTACTTGATTTTAGTAATGCCTTCAACACCGTAGATTTCGATGTTATGCTTGGCCTTCTACGATTTCTTAAAATATCTCCATCGGTTGCTGATTTGTTCCATAGTTATCTGTCTGGTCGCCGTCAGCGTGTTTGCATCCAGGACACTTTTTCGTCTTGGAACTATACGTCTGTTGGTGTACCGCAGGATGGTGATTTATCTCCGTTTCTCTTCGGGATATTTATTATTACCATCTCCAACAACCTTAATTCTTCCTACCATCTTTATGCAATTGACCTACAAATATATCGACAAGCTTGGACATCTCTCATGGACTTAGATGATGCTATCATTTTAGTGCAATAAATAAAATGAATGATATATATATAAATATATATAGTTCAAAATTGAACAAAAAAACAGAAACACATTATAACTCTCTTCTAAAACATTTCAATTGTATAAGACAAATATTTGTAACATATCTTCATAACAAAGGATATCTCCTGACATAGGCCATCAGGTCTCTGTACCAAAAGCTAGTGTAATCGACAGAGTACATTTACCCGAACAGCATAGCTCAAATGCAACAAGGCGGAGATGAGCAACAGAATCCCTACCGCAAAGCGACATTGCGACCCCTTCCACTCATATTGAGCATGGCATCTAAGAGCAAAAGCTACATTTCTTCGGATGGCTGGCAGCGCTGATATGATGATATATGCGGCTTGAATCCAGGGCAATCCAGCAGTTTCAACTAGATTGACTGTTTTTAATGAACGTCTTACATTGCGCGCATTTGATGTATATATTTGCATTGCATCTTTATATTTTAACATATTCTCCTGAGGCTAGCTTCACATATTTCGGGGGTTCGTGGGTGTGCGTGCAGTTAGCATGCTTTATGCGGCCGTTTATCTCGAAGAGAACCCTCGCCTTGCAACCGGCGTCTTTTTTAGAGCAATAATAGTTTCTAGAAGACTTATTGTTTTGGGAATACGTGTAGCCGTTGAGCATTAAAAGTCGTTTGCTCCGCGATGAAGGAATGAAGGTGAAATCGACATCATCTGAAACAGTTATTCTTTTACACTACCACGTTCTCTTAACAAACATTCTATACAAATAATATTAGATGATATAAAATATAAATACATTTTTCGGGGTAGTAAAATATGTATTTGCATTCATATTTATTTAAGTTTCACACGTGACAGTCACTCTGGACTACAATAAAGTTAACACGACGAACAAGGCCACTCATATTTATGCCACTATGACAAATCATTCACAATTTGTTCGTGAAATAAATGGACACAAATATATATACATATTAGTGTAAAACACATCTTTGATAACATTATTGAAACACGGCTTTGATAGATCTAACATAGATCAATATACAGTAATACCCCGCCCTACGCGACCCCATTATGCGCGGTTTCACTATAACGCGAATTTCAAATTTCGCGCTCAAATGCCTCGCATTACGCGAAAAAGTGCGTATAAACATAATGTAGTCATCAACGTCTCTATGGTCGCGGAATTCCCGCTTCCTCTGAGCATTCTGTTTGAAGAATAGGGAATTCCCCGTCCTTCGACTTTGTTCTATGGGGATTCCCTCGTTCGTTTCGTTTGTTCCGTCATGTTTAGTTCGGCTGGCGTGTTTTAACATTTATTGGAGATACATACATAGGTACATAATTTAAAGCTTCGTCAAAAATGTCTTCTGTAAAGAAAAAAGAGCGCAAAAGCGTATCTTTGGAAATGAAGATGAAAGTGTTAAGAAGTATGGAAAATGGAGGCAAAGCAACAATTGTTGGGAGAGAGTTTGGACTCTCAGAATCGACTGTGAGAACGATTTTTAAAAATCAGGAAAAAATTAAAGTTTCCAGCGAAAGTTCAACCTATAAGTTAAACCTATAAGTTCAACCTATAAGTTCAACCTATAAGTGCAACAAAACTTTCTCGTTCGAGATCCTCTATCTTAGAAAGAAAAGAAAAGTTACTGTCAGTCTGGATCGAAGATTTGAATAAGAAGAAGACTAAGTCAAGACCTCATTTGCACTAAAGCAAAATCTTTGTATGAGATGATAAAAACACAAGAAGGAGAAGGTAGTTCGACTCCGACTTTTGCTGCTAGCAGAGGCTGGTTCCATCGGTTCAAGCAGCGTTCTAATCTTCACAATATCCACATAACAGGCGAGGCGGCCAGCGCGGACATTCAAGCTGCAGCTGAGTTTCCAGACAAGTTTCAAGAGTTCGTTGGACGAGAGAAAATTCCTGCTTGTCTCATCTTCAATGTTGATGAGACCGGACTTTACTGGAAAAAAATGCCATCTCGAACATTTATTTCGAAGGAAGAACGTCAAGCCAGTGGTGTCAAAGCTGCGAAAGATCGACTTACACTTCTGCTGGGTGGTAATGCCACTGGTGATTTCAAACTGAAACCTTTACTAGTGTACCTTTCAGAAACACCCCGTGCAATGCGAGGCACAGACAAGACAAGTCTACCAGTTGTGTGGTGATCAAACAGAAAGGCGTGGGTTACACGGGAAATATTTCAAGAATGGTATTTTAATAGTTTTTGCCCATCTGTCAAATCATACTGTGACAGAAATGGACTTGAACCTAAAGTTGTATTACTCTTAGACAATGCCCCAGGACCTCCAACCTCACTTGATACACCCAGAGACTTAAAAGTGTACGTGAAGTTTCTTCCACCAAACACTACGTCAATATTACAACCTATGGACCAAGGAGCCATAGCAAACTTCAAAGCTTATTACCATCGTCGCACTTTTAGCCAACTAATTCATGAAACTGACGGGGAAGGAAGACAGTCTATGCGAGAGTGGAAGGAAGAAGCTTGGAAGGAAGTTGAAAAGAGTTGTATGAACAGAGTGTGGCGTAATCTTTGGCCAGATGTAGTGGAAGCACCGAGAAGAATTGTCCAGATGCAGAGACAAGTGCTAGAAGACATTGCTGCAATGATTGAGGGTTCTGAACTTGAAGATGTCGCTGTAGAAGATCTCGTAGAACTTGTAGCAACGCACGACGATCCTCTCAGCAATGACGATCTGATTGAGTTACAGAATAATCCTATCTACGATGAGGAAGAACAAGTAGAAGAGAAAGTTTTATCTTCAGGGGAAATACAAAATGCTCTTTTAAAAATTTATTCAGGTTTGGACATACTGCAGAGTATAGACAATAATGAGGACCGTGTCTTGACCGTGTGTCAAACAATAAAAAAGTGTTGGGTGTTATGAACGTATTTTACAAGAACGTAAAAAAAACGCTACCCAAAAGACAATAGATGTATTTTTCCGTAAAAAATAATTAATAGTAACTATGTAATGCAATGTAAAATGTAAAATGATTCGTGTTTTTTTGTTTGTTGATGTTTAATCGCGATTTTTTCTGGAACGCATCTCTCGCGTAAAGCGGGTTATTACTGTATAATGGTGAAGGCGACATCTTTGTGATGACACGAGCGTGTTAAGTTACATTGACGCTTATATGGTTTCAACTTAGTAAAAAAAAACCATCATTATTGAATTTAATAAGTGACATCTAGCAGATTTGTTTATTCTAATATATAACATATATTATATGTACCTACATCACTTATAACCAAATTACACCATGGTTTAGTCATGATCAATGGACGTTTTTCGTCTACATGCATTATTTCACCAAATTTTACACAAATCCACAAAAGGTTAGAATATTAAGGTTCAAAGAAAAGAGAGCCTTTTGATTTAGAATGATGAAGGTACTCCATACATTATGTAATTTGATATAAGCAATTGAAAGGATCGATTGATAAGGTTAATTTGGTAGAAATCTTATAATAAAGTATATCCTTGGTGACCTATTTATTTCCTTGTTACCTTTTAATATTCTTATCCGTATAATTAGGTATAAATTAGCATTCAAACACAACATGTCTTTTTTAATGTATTCATATGTATAAAACTCGAAAACATTGCACAAAGTCTAATCTAAAAACTAGACAACTTTATTAATACTTTCTACATTATTAACAATCGCCGCATCTAAGTAACATTATTTCCTAATCAAAAAAAATATCTATCTACAAACTTTTATTTATTTTTAATTTAATATTTGTACTCCAGACGAAATATATTGGTTAGCTATATATAATAATAATAATAATAATATACTCTTTATTGTACAACACAAGAACATTAGAAAAACATGGAATAGTAGGTACAAGAGGCGGCCTTATCGCTAAATGCAATTTCTTACAGGCAACCTTTATTTTAATTTAAATCTTAACATACTCTCCAGATGGCAAGAGCACATAATGTGGAGGCGCATGCATGTGGGTACGAAACGAGTGTTTTATGGACCCATCCGAGCCAAGAGTGACCCTTGCTTTGCACCCAGAATCTTTTTTCGAACAATAATAATTCCTAGATGTGTTCTTCTGTGAGTATGTATATCCGGCCAACATTAAAAGATTCTTCCCTTTCGGCGTCGGAATTAACGTGTAATCGGCTGAAAATAGAGAAGCTTGGTTCATTAATATCATGTGTTCACTAAAAGACGTCAAATGACATACACTAGATTATATTTTATTATATTTATGCGTTCACTGTTAATAATAAAACCACTTTTACACTGTATATTTCGTTAGATGTAAGATATATGTCGACGTTTAGATTAGACATACGCCAAACCACTCACTCAAATGAAAAGAGTGATATCTCAATGAAATTTATATTATATATATAAATTTCATTTCGATATCACTCGCTAGATATGCTTTTGAAGATAATAATATCATCACTTCTATAAGTCAATTAGTTTAGGACTGAAGTACAGAGCTACTCTGGGCTAAAATGAATGAGTGATACATGTTGATTGGCAAGGTGAAAACTTTAATTGTACGGTTCATTCAAGAACGACACAAGTCTAGTTTCGATTACTTGAATAGATAGACGATAGATGTTAAATCAGAATGTGTGACGTATTACTACTTTAACAAGTTCGAAATTTAAATGTTGCATATTTTCAACATTTCCATTCAGGAGGCTAATAGTGTTCTGGCAATGCTATTGACCTTTTTCAATCAATGTAGAATAGGATCCTTAGCAGGTGGCATTTACGGTTTTCTTTATTGAAATTAGGGTGTAATCTATTTTATTAGCCTAGCAAAGCTTTCTTGGTATAAAACTAGATGGAAAATATATGAAAAAAAATATCAGAAGAATTCAAGCAAAATTTTTATTGTGACATTGATAATGTAAATCGTACATTTTATATTTATGAGTTATTAATGCTGAATATATTTATATTATATACAATTATAATAAATATTGTGTCAAAAGCACAATATTTATTATGATATAGGTACCGCAAACAATGTGCGGTACTTATATACATTTTATATTGAACAAGCAGCGCCCCGCGGTTTCTCTCACGAAGTAGAATAAAAGAAATTACAAAAGCCTAAGTTTGCTTATAACATTAGCTATCTGCCAATAAAAGTGCTGTTTGCATCGGTGCAGGCGTTTTGAAGATTAGCCGGATCAACGAGACTAAAATATTAAATATATATTTTTTATGTACTTTTATAGGCATTTAGAGAAAATAGATTGATTTCGACGTGCATGTATGCAACGTGCATTGCAAGCAGTTTAAGGCGATTCGTTGCTCAGAGTCAATAAGCTGTTAACCACACGCTGCTCTCAACTAAATAAGAATAAAGCCTTAAATCTTCAGAGATCGGAATAGGTAGAGCTAATTCGGTTCATTGACCGCAGACATAGATGCCAGTGTAGACCATGCCACCAAGAAGCTACTACAAATCCAGAATTACGTATTGTACTACTTATCCTTCCAGCTTCTAATATCAAATCATTGAGAAAACAGTGTTCGTGTAATGAAAACGGGTACAACACTCACTGCTCCTCAAACTGAGTATAATCAACATTTCTACACGGAAGAAACGCGTTAAAAATCAACCGTCCAGAGCACGCAATGTACAACGCGGGATATTCAAATCCGTGCGACCAATGGCTGATATGATGATCTCAAGAACCATTTCAAATTTTGCACCTACCTATGAAGCAGTTCCCCTTTTTAGTAAAAAGATGATTTATTGGTGGTGAGACGTGTCACAAGTTTTGTTGTGTACCTGCTTTAAAATCCGGATTGTAGACATTTCCATATTCTGACAACGTATTGTAAATACTTAAAATTGCTCTACTTAATCCGATTGCTAGTTTTTATAGTTTACCTATACGTATATTAAATTTATTAAAAAAGTAAAAATAGTTGTATAGTAAATATATATATATATATATATATATATTACTGGCCATCTACTAAATGCTAGTTATGACTGTCAACTTTATTTAACATAGTGTTTAGTGTTTGAAGCGAGAACGCTAGGTTCCATTAAATGTTAAGTCTTAAATGTATAATACCTAAAAGTTACTGCACGTTTATTCGTTGCTCCTATTTCAAAATGAAATATTGTTAATCAAAGAAACTGTTACTGAGTGTAATAGCTTATAATCAGATCAAATTATCAATATATTATAATATATGTTATCTCAAATCATACTCTATCAAAAGTTTTGTTTCTTAATCTATATCACTAGTTAAAAACAAACTAGTTAAACAAAGGAAACTATTGTTTAAACACCTACTAATCACAGGCATATTTGAAATAAACCTTATTATTTCCTATGTACTATCAAAAAACCACTTCTCTAGAAATATAGCTGAAAGCATTTCTAAGTTAACACAAAAACATCAGAGATATGACAATTTTAATATCTTATACTTAAACTTTCTCAATAATGATTGCTATACTATGACGTCACACATAGGCGTTTTGTATGCATCGCGTAGGATTAACACTTGAGAGTTATATTTAATTATTGCTTCTGAAATAATAACATAGATAGTCTGCTAATTTTAAATACTTTTTAAATTAACTCCTACTCAACTTTGAATTTTAAACTTGATATTAAAAACTATCACTACGTAAAACTACTATCATGTACCTACTCTATACTCTATTCTTTGCTGTACATATGGGGGCAGTTTTTACGTGAGTCGAATTTGTGAATTATTGGCTTCCTCTCCTCTAGGTGGTAAATAGACAAACATTTCTTTTTTATTAGACCAGGTTGAGAAACAAGCATACAATCCGCGTGATAGAAAGTGTCACCGCGGCTCATAAACGCTATTATCACAAGGATTTTACTAGCACGTTGCCAACCTTGAACTTAAAGGTATTATGTCGCATTACCCAGTAATTTTACTGCCTCCCTCACCCTTCACACCGCAACTGCTTTTTGGCGGTAGAAATAGGTGAGAATGAGGTATCAATGCAGGCGACCTTTGTATGAAGACTACCTGCAAGGCAAAACGGAGCCTGTCGGTAAAACGATCCATTTTGCTTAACTGCTTTTTAAAACTAGTAACGACATCAGTGATTTTTTTTCACCAAAATGTTGGCCGCCATGTTCCCGCTCTTAGTCAGTGTGTTCAATTCCACCGATCGTACGTGCGCTGATTTACCAAGGTATCTTACTTTTTTTAGACTTTGATGTAAAATTTGTAGCATAAAGGCAAAACAGACCCAGGGAAAATGGACTGGGGTTTCGTTTTGCCTTCAATAGATTAAAGTGAATGTTAATACAAATTTAGTGAAGTTATGGCAAGATAATGTATTTAATGCAAACCTGTTATATTTAATGCACATTTTCTTTGGTTTTGGATGGTAAATAACTACAAAGGGAAATCCAATCGAAATTTTTGGGATGAGTTTAGCATGAAGAATGCAATTGAGAAAGTGTTTAATGGAGAAATGCTAAAATAGAGCTAAAATAGACACAACTGCATAGAAATGCAGTTGTGTCTGTGCTATGGAGACAAATAAGTCTGCTCAAAATATTGACAAAGCCATAGAGAAGAAATTAGATAGAGTGAATTAGCTACTTGTGTGAAACAGATCGAGATACCGCATTTAAACTGAAACCCATATTCTTCAACAAATCAAGTTTCAAGCGTACAAGCCCTCCTCAGCCCAATCCTCAGCCCTCAACATCAAGGCCTAACGAGGAGCCAAACGATGATGAAAATACTTCAACATCTACTACACCCACTGTCTTGGACATTTACGAGCCTCATTCAAGAATGGAATCACCATTAATTTTAAATGCTGACCAAATAGTCAACGAGCCTGCCATGACTTCAACATTCACAACGAATGCTTGGTGAAGTAACTGCAACTGCAACTCAGCCTCTTCATCCGGTAAGATTCGAATCGACTTGCTTCCACGAATACCTCACGTAAATAACAGACACCCCCTAACACAATAGGCACGGTAAATATATAGTTATTATGATGTGCATTTATAACTAAAATATTAATTATGTCCATCACAATCCTTTAATCAGTCTCTAAGACGAACGTACTCGCCGGCAGACGTAACCACATAATTAGGGGCGACATGCACATGATTAATATTCGCATTCTTGATCACACCATCAACACCCATCTTCACCCGGGCGCGGCAACCGATCGACCGCTTCGAACAATAATAGTTCAAGCTTTTGTTGTCCTTCGCGAAGGTATAGCCCTTCACCATTAGCAAATGGTTGCCTTTCCGTGTGGGTATCATCGTGTATTCGAGGTTACCTAAAAAAATATATAATCAGACACCTTAGGTACATTCCTATAAGAAAATAGATCGTGTGCTTGCTAGGAGGAAATGCATTGTCAATAATTACGAATATTGTTTTATGTATTTATTTATTCCATACGAAAAAGTCACAATAATGTAAACAAACATGGCCGCAATTCCCATTTATCACTGCATCACTGACCAGATATAAAACATTATATAAAATAGAGACAAATACAACACATAACACACAATTGTAAATATTTTTAGAATGTATATTTCATTGCAGCACAAAATTAATTAGTTTGTTTTGACCAATTCCTGAATTTTACCACACAACGTCTTTACAATAATATCCTCAATTATCAAAAAAAAATGAGCGAAGTGGGTGAATGAGTGACGGCCAAGTAATTTTAACTATCGATTATACTCTTTTTTTGATATTTTCTATCAAATGCTGTTTCAAAATAAAAGTATGGCTACTTTTATTTTGTAGCCATACTTTTATTTTGTACGTAGTGTTGCAACGCTACAGCGTATAACTTGTATTAGTCTAGTATATACTCAATATGAATTTAATAAAACACAATTGTTTCATTTCATACAAACAGCCATTTCGATTGAATGTATTCATATAGATACCCGGAATCACAACTTGACATAGCCCGTCGGAGTCAACGCGTACTTGGGAGGCTCGTGGTTATGTATGAGATGATGCTTTTCAACTTGTCCAAACCTGTCTAACTTCAGTCGCGCTTTACAACCGTAACATTTCTTCGAACAGTAATAGTTGGTACTCCTGCTGTCTTTTGAAAATGTATAGTCCTTGAGCATCAACAGATAATTGCCTTTCTTTGTCGGTATTTTGTCGTAGATCAAATTTGCTGAAACATACGCAAACAATGAAATCTGTTTATTTAAACTATGCAATGTTAAAAACTGAAAGAGATCAGATTTAGATTTGATACAGAAAACTGTTAATAAATTGAGGTAAAGCTGTACATAGTTCTAAGTTAAAAATATACATGACCCGAATTAGGCTCGATTTTCAGCTTCAAATTGCGTATACATATCTTATTCGAATAATGCCCGGTAAAATATGCTAAGAGTGAATCTTAATTAAAATTGCATATGTTTAGATATAATAAATGAAAGAATTACAAAAGATAATGCACATTGCCTATTTTTGATTAATCCTACTTCAGAAAAGTTATCGAGTGTTCAAATAGATGAGGTAATTGAGTACCTTTTTTCTTAATCTTCAGCACATACACAATTAAACCATTTTCTTCGCAACTTCAGCGATTATTATCTGTCAGTATGAGGCGAATAAACCTCGACGTCGCAAAACAGTTCATCATAAAATTTTACCAGAATACACGAATAAAATAATAATAAATTTTACAACATCTCATACATTAACCTGAATTCATGATAAGTCGCTTAAAGCACTTGTGTTATGGACGCCAGACAACAGAGGAATCAGAAATATACTACTAAAATACATATATTTGAAACCCAGACACAAACAAAACAGAAATATAATCATATAAATATTTGTCACGGCTGGGGATCGGACCCAGGACCCATGGCGCAAAAAAGTAATTTTAAAAGATACACACATCTGTGAAATTATTTTACCTATATATAACTCCACTGTCTAAACCAGAGTCATGGTGCTTGGTTGCACAAATATAAAGGTAGGAAATAAAAAAAAAGGTTATATACTTTATGTTATAATCAAACAACCGAACTCAATAGCAAGATGACTAATCCTTAAAATCTAATAGGAAACACTAATAAATAGTTATTAATTAAAAAAGGGTTACAACCCACAAATTAATAAACGGAAATGACAAATCATTACAAATACGTAGATGATATTTCATGTAAAATTAACTATGTACGTTGAAGAGGAATACGTAAATTCACAAATATATTCGTTATAGAACTTTTGAAGTAATATACAAAACATTATAATCATCAATTCTTTAAATTAATTAAAAATTTCACCAAATCCATATTAATTTGTCCAAAGTCCTCATGCTGAAATAAAATCATAGAATATGTACCCAAAATACCTGAGATTCTAATAGTCAGGCACAATCGATTTTTGAGAAGCGTCGACTTAAATGTCTAATTTATTAACCATAACTAGATTTGGCTTATTAACCATAACTAGATTTGGCTTATTAACCATAACTAGATTTGGCTTATTAACCATATCTAGATTAGCTTGAGAATTGACAGAATTTTCTCTATGCTTCCTATGCTCAGAAAAGGTTCTTTAGCATCATTGTATTGCTCCAATATATCAAACCGTATTCAGTCATGTTAAAGTCCAAATTAACATTTATTTACGCACAATGATATATTTCTCTTTCTGTCCCTGCTGACTAGATTAACAGATTTCTTCGCATTCTTTTATTTGCTGTAGTTCTAACTTTTTCTTTCTAACTCTAACGTCTTTAAGTTTGCTTTCACTGATGGAACCATGAATCAAGGATCAAATCCACACATACAGTTTGGTTATAGCTGCTTAACTATAATCTACATCCGAAATTGAATTATACCACTTGAAAGCTAAATAATCGAAAAATCATACGTCAAAGACATATATGTATGTACCAGTTGCGTAGACGCAAACACATGTAGCACACGTGAACAATTTAATCCTGTCTTAACAGTCGGCTCAAAGGTTGTTCTTTATCAATAGGATATATTCCAGTTTTCATAAACCCCAAAATTATGTTACCTTTTGTTTCAGTCAATAATTCCAAAGCTTGTTTCATTAAGTACGGGAATTGATCATTTAGTGTTTCAGACCGGTTCTCCCAGCCCAGCAAGACTTGGCGCCACGTGTTCTGTAATGGCTGATAGTACGCAAGATCTAATGGTTGTAGAATATGCATTGCATTGGGGGGTAGACAAACGAAATCAATGTTATTTTCTTCACACTCAGACAGGACACTGGGATTGATATGCGATGAGAGGTTATCACCTATAACCACCTTCCGTCCATCTTTTTTCTTCATGATAGGCATGAGATGGTTAACAAACCAATCTTCAAAGGTGACCGAGTCTATCCAGCCGGTTTTAGTGCTTGCGTATCTAGCATATTCCGGACCATTAACCGTCCTTGCTGTCAGGGTGTGGTCAGATTTACGTATTATGTAGGGCGGAACTTCTTCACCAGCAGCGTTACCACCAAACATAACAGAGAAGCTGGCTTCGGTTATATTTATCATGGCTTCAGGATATTTGCACACTCGCCTACATACAACTGATGCCTTTCCGGGATCTTCGGAAAAGTTTATCTCATCATAATTGTATATATTTCCTGCCGGTACATTCTCTATCTCTCTACTCAGACTTCTAATGAACTCTGTTATTACGTTTTCTGAAACTTTAGATTTGACTCTACTGACATTGATTGACATTTGTTGTGACAAGGTTCTATGTCGGCTGACAAAAGATCGCAACCAATCATGGCCGGGAGTATTGTTTTTAAATTGTGGTACATTCCTACCCTGTGCCAAGAGGTAATCTTTTATAAACATTATCAAATCTGACTCAGTCACGGGAAAGCCATATACGGAGAGTTCAGACATGTGAGAAATGAACGCATCCTCTTCTTGCTTTGAGAAAGTCGTTGGTCGGCCTGGTTTGTTACTGAACCTATTTTTCAATTTATTTTTCAAAGTGCTCCAAGGAATTCCGTATTTTTCTGAAGCTGCTCTTTGGGTTATACGTTTTGATCTCACAGCATTCAAACATTCCTCCAGGTCTGCCTTCGAGTATTCAATATAACGACGACGTCCGGACCTTGTTTGATTCGATATGTCTGAAAGGTAATAAGATTATTTATATTATCGGATTAGATTATTTATTATTTTTTATAATTTCTATCTATATTCGGAAAATTCTATTATTAAAAAATATACCTATACCACCGTGTCAATTTCATTGGTCTTAAATTTTTGGCGTTTACTATTTCACCTTTCACCTTATTTTACTATATATTAATATTTGAGTTACTTTGGCTCCTGAGTAAATGTTATTCATAAACATATTTTAAAGAATGAAGCGCCCAATGTATCAATTAATTTTAAGTTTTATTTAGTTTAAAAAGTAAATAAGTAAAAATGCACTTACCCAAATATCACCTTTACACAACAAAGTTAAGAAACGCAAAAAAAGAAGTTATAACAGTAAGATTTAAATTGCAAATGCCGATTTAATTCACTAAAATCCTTACAACCAATCATAAATAGACAGGTAGATTCTTATTCTTTAAATATTTTAATAACGTGATAACTAAGGAGCGAAAAATATATGTATAATAAACATTAATGTTTTGTTAACACTTGCATTAACATTTAAGACTGAATTTAATACTGAGGACTTTGAGGATATTGAAATAAATATTTCGTAAACAAACAACATGCAGCAATAAATAACGCAAACGTCAGATTATGCGTACATAATTATGTTGATACAAGTCTATACCAAATTCGCTGAGTCAATAAGTTTATATCATCATATTAAACACTGGTTTTCATATAAGATGTTTTAACTAATTAGTCTTAAATATAAATATTAAACATAATAAATTAACTTAAAACTAGAATACTGTTAAGGTAACATTAAAGCATGATTCGTTTTTAGGATTCAACTGTGAAAATCATTTATGAACTGCTTTGAGTACGGCTTAAACTTTGGGACTTTTTTTTCAGTGAGGATAATACTAAATAGACATATCTAACAGGCATACATACATTATTCTTACCCAAAGGTAACAAAAAACTTAAACGCGGTGACTAGATACATTAAGAACTATAACGTTCCACTAACCTTCAACGAAATTCCTGCACTTGTACTAACGGTATCATCTTATTGTTTTGTAACTTACTTTTAGAGTCCTAACGGTATATTTTAGACTATTTAACAAAACCGTTACTGCGCCGTTACGTCATCAAGCTGATCCATATAATACCACCTTCTTAAAGCCAGGACTAGGGAAGTTAGAGGTGCACTAGAGTTGGACCTCACACAAAGGTCGTCTGCGTTGTTAGCACACTAGCACCTATTTCTGTCGCTGTGTTCTGGTTAGAAGGGTGAGAGGCAGTGAAAATTATAGGTAATGCGACATGTGTGTGTGTGTGATATCTTCAATTCACAAGGTGTGTGTTTATAGGCTGCGGTGACGTTTACTATCGCGCGGGCCGATCTTGTTTGTCGACGTAGTACATTAAAAGTGCAAAGTTTTTATTTAATCGTCACGCAACTGATTTCTGTGGCACGTATGGAACTCCTCACCTCTCTTATCAATAAACTGCCTTTATCTGTTATACAATTCTGCAATAAACTAATACCATATAAAGACTAAATCTGTAGTTTTCAGTTAAACATAGAAACACGGAAAAGTTAGAGGACAAAATCTTAAATTCTAATTCTATCTTTATTTCACATTGGCTCCGGGCTATCGACTGTCTTGAGCAATTGTTTTTTAGCAGTCTTCGTTAGTTTTTTATAAAAACCCGCAGCTGTTAACGTGAAGATTGGCCGAGTGTGGTTGTGCATTGTATTCCCGTATCTGATCCTTCCATCGTACCCCATATTGATCCTAGCCCTGCAACCGGAGTTCTTCTTGGAGCAGTAGTAGTTCATCGACCTGCAGTGTTTGCTGTACGTATACCCGTTCACCATTAGCAAAGGACACCCTTTCGCGCTCATAATGAATTTGTACACTAGCGCGCCGCAATCTGTAATTATTCATTTATTAATAACAAAGTAACATACTTTACATCTTTAAACATGTTACAGAACATCCATCTATTATGACATATACGGATCATAAGCAAATGGTACACAATTATTCATAGATATTAAAAAAATATATGGTAAGAAATCCTATACATTAAATTAAATTTTATGTTACAAACCTTAAGAAACTATAGACTGGTAATATAGTGAGTCAGACCCATACGTTCCAGATTTCGGGAATAAAATAAAAATAATACAATAAGTTGTACGAAATAAAGTACTTTATAAAATCATCTGGTCTTTATAACATCGTAATAAACTAAGATCACAGCAAATATGGTCTACTCTAAGTTATATAAGTTTAAGTTAATACAATGTCTCGATACAAGCATTGGAAACACCAAAACAACTTGCATTTTCTAATCAGATTAATGTAAAACCACGAGACCATCGTGGCAATTATAGACAAAAATCTCCTCAAAATGATAAATAATCTCTTAAGGTATTTGTCTAAAAGTGGATATCCATCAATGCTAGTAAGAAATCTCATGTAATTTATCATAAAATTGTTTAAATTAAACATCGTTTAAACTATCATTTAATACAGCTTAAATCTGTGAGCACCATCGTTAGAGTTTTTAACAATATTTATAAATAATAAATCATAATTTAAGGTTGCGGAAATTCAGAGGAACACGCTATAGATAAATTACCAGACATATATTAGAGAAAATAATAACAAGAAGAACACTCCAATAGAAGCCGGTTTTGACTCTTTTACTTCAGATAAATGTATTGCTGGACTAGTCAAACATTCAACACAATTCTAACGCCACCAGTGTCAGCAAAGTCGCATTAATAAGCAACCTATGGCGGATCCGATGGCGAAGATGGTAGTGAGCCTACATTGTGCGCCAAGGATCGTGGGTTCGATTCCTACCCACTGTGTCTGGGTGTTAAATATATGTATTTAAGTAATATATTTGTTATTCCTCTGTTGTCTGGCGTTACATAAGTGCTTTAAGCAACTTATCACGGAGTCAGGTTAATGTATGAGATGTTGAGGGAATTTATTTATGCCTGAGTACTTTTTCCAGTTAGATTATACTGTGTGGCTGAAATTCCCATTGGAGTCATTGTAGACCGTTTCTACGGTACTTAAAAAACAGACTTAACTAAACTCAACAATTAAAAATGGTTCTATAGCATATTATTAATTTGTGGTAATTGCCATTGGTTAAGGAACCTAAACATTAATAATAATTTACAATAGGACAAGCGCACTGTGTGTAATATGGTACATTTATTGAGATGTTCCTAACCTGTCTTAAAATAATTGTTGTTCGAATTGCTGTGTCCCGATTTGAAGGATGAGAGAGGTAGTCAAATTTCTAAAAGTGTGACGTATTATAATCAAGTCACAAGGTTGGCAACACGCTAGTGATATCCATATAATAACACAAGCGTATGTAAACCGCGGTGACGTTAATCAAGCGTACCGTATGCTTGTTTGTTGACTACGTCATATAAAAAAACACAGCCTGTCAACAAGTTTTGGGACAACTAAGATAATTATGGCGCGAACTGGGTCTCAACCCAACTCATCGAACCCTCACGAAACTCGTTTCCAGTGGAGAAAAATGCATCTGACGGAAACGATATGCTTAAGTAAGTTCGTTTGATCGACACGCTTTTGATTTCTTTTTAACTTACAACACACTATTTTCCACACTCCCCATAAATGCTTGGATGTATGGCGGGGGCGGATGAGTGTGATCTTCATTTGCATAATAAATTCTCCCGTCCTTATCCAAGTTGACGCGAGCTCTGCAATTCCCCGATTGCTTTTTTGAACAATAGTAATTATTTGAAAATTTCATTTGGGAATAAGTGTAACCATTCATAACCAATAAACGCTTGCCACGTGGTGTCGGGATGAAAGTATAATCTGTAAAAGAAATTCTACTTGTATACTCTTGAAGACAAACAACCCTATACTAAAGGAACGTCGGCTTTCACTTTATTTTAAGTCGTTCCGTTTTTTTCTTTTTTTTCAAACTGTTAAGAAAATATTTATGAAAGAGGCCTTTTTTATTATTTAGGTGGGACATGAAGCATCACCATAAGTAAACCGGTAAGCGGACGAGCCACTAGCAATCGAATCAGTATTTCTCGATGAATTTAAATGAAATAGTGTCTGAAGCTTGATTTTAGATTGTGATTTTTTCATTTAGTAAAAAGGAAAATTAAGAAAAACCATATTTTTAAGTAGCAAAATATAGCATAGAGAATTTTATTCCACACCATATTAAATGTTTTATGTATAATATTTACTACACTTCGATATTTACTTTAGTACTTTTTAAAAGTAATAATAACCATATTTACAAATACTAAATTAAATAAAAATTGGCACTATTTTTCTACAAACGAATACAGGAGTTCTAATAAACAAAACATTTTAAAAATAATTTTTGTCTACTGTGATAACAGAAAAAATACCAACAAATTATTTAAACAAAAGCAGATCCTAGTTACTTTCTAATACAAGGCATATATTATTAAATTTACATATATATATAGAATAAATATTTTATTTCTACATGATTTTTACTAGACTTCTTACAAATGTCGTCTAAATTGGTACCTCATTCTCTCCTATTTCTACCGCCAAACAGTAATGTCCGCATTACTGTTTCAGTTTAAAGGGTGTAGTTACTGGGTAATTTAGGCAGCTGTAACAGTTTATACTAGTACGGCTGCCGTTGTTTTAGTCTATCAGTGAAATCTATTGTGGATTTTCTTTTGTTTTTATTTGCGTCATTAGATTAAGAGTTTTTGTAATTTTTGTAGTAGGTAGATTAATGAACGGTTATTATTATTATCTCACATAATAAAAACACGTCTCAAGTTTGACGATGCGCAAGACTATGCCTTTATAGTGCGGTATTGCTTACCAGGCTGACAACATGCCAGTTTGTATCTACGTCACTCACACGCAAATAATAAACGAGATCAAGAGAATTAGGCTAATTTCTTCACAAATATCAACGGCAATTTTTCTGCATTATTCGTCAGTCCTCTGTTTACAGGTGCAAAGTTACCGTTGATTCAGATTAGGGGTAAACCCATAAGGGCTAACTTTGGCTACTCGCTATAAATAATACAACATACATCTAATTAATTAAACTATAAACGGATAATATTATGATATTGTATGTGTGTAAAAATAACATATTCAAAACAAATTGGGTGAGTTCTCCGCAATGAATATGAAAACACTCATAATCTCCTAAACTCCCTGGTACATATCCAAGAGGTCCAAATATACACGGGGTATTTTTGGACACCATAAACAAGTACTATTACTACTAGTACTATTACTATACTATTTACTGTAAAAGGATTAAAAAATGTAATTTTATCAATCATTAAACCAGTAGTTGGCTCAAAATCACCAAAGTGCAGAATTTGATTCGCCAGCAAAATAATTATTCAAATCGTTACTTTAATTATCAAATGAACATACAGAAATAATGAACATCATTTGTTGTAACTGTACATTGTACATTAAACCGCAAAATAAAATAAAGAATTAAATAACATTAAAATTCGAACACGAGACATCATTTCGGAAACGCTTCCAACTGTTCCATCATGAAATACAACACCAAATCTTCAAGTTCAAATCAACGGTATTTACTAGTTGCTATTGCTTAATAATTGATATTTCTATACTAATACAAGTTCTAATTAGAAAAATTAAATAATCGTTTTATTTTTAGAATAACAGGCTAAAATAATTCGTCCGTCAGTGCATTCGTCATTTCAATGAACGCAGCTGAAATCGGATAAAAAATATTTTTATTGAACACAACCGCTTGGCATGTGGCTGTGAGTGAAGTTTTTCGTGGAATAAATTGTAATTAAGTGGTAAGTACCTTTCAATTCCCTAATCGTAGTGCGTACATGAATAGTACGTCAACCCGGGAATGCTTTTTTTTTACTTTTAAATGTTGAGTTAAGTACTTTTTGCCAATTGCCAAACCAATTGACCTCGGCGGCCGCAGAGTAAAAACGCGCGCGAATTTGAATCTGTCATTTCGTGAACGCTCATTTCGGCAACGTTCCCGGACATGATGCAACGTTCTTGAAATGACGGTGATATTTCCGAAACGATAACTATTATTTTAAAAGGTATCTATCTAGTAACTTTTATTTAATTAAATATGTTTCTTATTTTTTTATAATTTAGAGACTTAATAATAAATAAATAACACTTAATGAAATTTTCGTTCATAATTTAAATAATCCCTACTCCATTGCCCTATGTGTATCAATATAGTCATTCAGTGAACACCCTTATCATTCCGGGAATGATTGGTCATTTCCGGGAACGTTACTAAAATTACGTTAAATACATCAATTCAAATTCTTTTTTACAAAAAATTACATTTTACCAGGTTTAGAAAAACGTTCCCGAAATGATAGTTTTCAGTAAAACTTCCCTCTTAAATCAAAATTATAAAACAAAGTAACGGTTACTGTGCTCTGCCACTACCAAAGTGTTTTTTAAATACGAAGTTAGCATAATATTAAACTAATTATTATCATTATATCACACAATAATTTTCGTCATAAAACCGATCTTGTAATTTGCAACCTTGGTGATTTTGAGCCAGTTGTATTCAAGACTCTCCTAACAAACGTATTTTATATTTTAATACATAATAAACTTGTACATATTTTACTTAGAATATATTGGCTGCCAATAATTGAGATTAATTAACAAAAAATATAAAGACATGACCGCGTAATAGACAACCGGTAAGATCGGCAAAAAATGAGGGCATAAGAGAGCGTCGTGGATCTGGCACAGCCCTCAAAGCAGTTCAATACAAAAAGCATACTAACGATATAAAAGTAAATTCAACTTTGTAATTTTTCATTTAAACGTATTATACTTTCTATTATATAAAAATTTCGTGTCTCGTCGTTGGTCCGCGATTAACTGCGCAGTTTGATCCAACTTGATTTAGTTTCTCAATTTATAGTAGAAAATATTTTTTCAATATTATAGGTAGGTATATATAGTTAAGATAATGTCTGTCAGGGTATCTAGTAATTTATATAGCAGAACGTCGTTTGTCGGGTCAGCTAGTATGTATTCATATTATCCATCATCAACTATCTATGAAGCTTAACCAGACAACCAGTCGGCGACACAATGTACTTGTCCCGTAGATGGCCGTGATTGTACACGGTCCTCTCCACGAACTTCTCGTCGGGGCTCAGTTTGAGGCGCGCCTTGCAACCGCATGAGACCCTCCTTGAACAGTACCAGTTCAGTCTGTTGGACCGGCTGTAAGTATACCCGTCGAAGAGGAGTACTATCCCGTTTCTGTAGCTTGCGAACACGGGTTGCACTGCAAAGGAAGATGTATGATATAGAAGAAAACAATCCTACTTCCTACAAATATTTTTATTTTAATAGTAGACAACTCTGACGTCAATTCTAACGCCACCGAAGGGCCAGTACGCTCCTGCGTGCGTCGTCGGAAAGGCTGCGCGGTCTTGAAAGTTTGTATGAATGCAGATGAAATTTCGCACAGAAGCAGCTTAAATTCAAGAATAATACTGTTATTGTTCCACATTTTATCGACACGATTTCTTTGCTACGCTTTAGTTTGGGGCCCAGGCCCGGTAAAGCCAAAGTATATATATTTGTTCTTTTCTTATAATAGAATCGATACTTTTCATAGTGGCAGTTTATATAAAGTGAAGTTAATGCGGACGAAGTCACGAGCGGCGAGCTAACTTTCTATTAGCTAGTTTTGAAGAATACTATTGACTTTTGTATACAAATAAAGGGGACAGGAAAATACAGGAAATACCAAAAGGACAATAGGTATTATTTTTGTTTAACACCCTCATCAGAGATCTGATTACAAATGATCGTTGTAAATTAAAATCAACCGAGGCATTCTAGACTTTCGCATCTTGTAATACTCCATTAAGTATAGATTGCACGATTAAAGTTGACTGCTATTTAGTTTGATTCAATTATACTTATATGTTAAATGTACTGGGAACATTTTGCGTTAATGCAGCATTGAATACGACATTTGTGAAAGCGGAAATCGCTTATTGACTAGAGTCAGTCAGTTCACTAAACACACTGCTTTCTCTAGCTTGAAAGTTTTCGTATTAAATCGTACATGAGTTACATCTATCAGTCAGTCTAAAAGTAAGTTCAATTCAGATTTTATTAATAATCAATATACACCAATTGACATAAACAAAATTAACAGCGATATAACCAAGAATATATGTAAATAAAATAAAATTACCTCTTCTGGTCATAGTTATCACAGGGCCTGGAAGAACAAACCCATATTTAGTATTGAACTCACTTATTCCAATTACTACAAATCTATTACTACATTATAAATTAAATTTGTACATAGCATTACTTACCGCATGGGAAACAGCAGGTGGGGCTACCGAGTGCCTTATTTACGTCTATCTACCCTTCGAAGACGCGGCTTACTGACAAATGAAAATCGAAGCAATTGTCCTATAGTTTATTAAATAACGTTTACAAAAATTTGTGACTTAGAGCGTTTTCACATTATCCGATCCGATATCGGTGTCGGACGGCGATCCGATATCGGGTCGGATAATGTGAAAACGCTCTTACTGTAGGTAACTATGATTTGTTTATTCATCACATTTGAAGCGTCTAAAAGTGGTTTTGAGTTTCGTTTTATATAATAATAATAATATTCATTGTCACATAAAAACATGGTTCATAGTTGTAATGTAACCCCTGGCCCCTTTTTTGGTTTTATCAAAAGAGTTACAGAGGTCAGTGAACTCGTTAAATGAACTAAATTTACAAACGCTATGTTCACAATATAACAAATAAATATTTTTTAAATAATTATACAAGTAAATCGGAGTTAAAGTATATATGTTTAGTCGTATTACAAAGACTCCGTTTTTTCATAGTTAAGGCTTAGCAACCATTTACTCATCTTGATTTAGCCTTCCTGAGTGATAATGGGTACAAGTTAATTTTTTATTTATTCTGTGTACATATATTTAGAGAAGTATGTATGCTACCGCATTGCGAAGCAATGGAACATTTTGGAACTTTACAAACGCTAAAAATAGTTATCTAATTCTGTTTATTATTGTTATTGTCGTTTATAATATTATATTTTCTTATCGTCTCCCCTCCCGACGAAATACTGTGGCTCAAATGTAACAGCGAGGGGTAAGTAATAATGGACAGCAACATTCCTGTCGCGAAGCGCAGCAATAATGAGCAAATTTCCCCCTATTTTGGGTAGGCTCATACAGAGCAGTGAACTTTCTACGGCTGCTGAGATGATGCTGTTGATGAAACTTTATAAATGGCTTGATATAATGGATATAACAAAAAATTTGTCGAGTAACACATAAAACACAATGCACGATAAAGTCGCTATTCGTACCGTCTACCGTGTCATATTTAAAGCTTTTGATGTTATTATCTTGCAATACTCGAAGTACACGCAAGACAAGATTTTTTTTTATTATTATTCTTGTTTTACGAAGGAATGAACACTAACAACGCCTCTTAAAGACTCAGTTACCTTACATTTCACATCATCAGGTACAGGTAATTTTATTCGTATTAATAAACATACGTTCCTATCGTAACAGTAACAATTCGACTTATGTGGCTACTAAGTACAGGCAAGTACAAATTCGATTTATCTGAGGTATACCTCTGTAAGAGGTCATGGGTATGAGTGCATTCACATTATATTATTATTTCTGCAGCCGTAGCAATAATCCGGTTTGAAGGCTCTTTACAAAAACCCGCGTAAAACAAAACACATTACGCGGGCCGTGTGCTTATTTCCGAACCAAGTATGTATGATGGGTTCAAATACCAGATCATTAACGAAGAAAATTCTTAATAATAATCAATCGAACGGTGCATGTTAAAACAATTTTAATTTTGACTAAAAAATTAGTGGTTCTATCAATATTTGGATCGATTAGGCTTTTTCTCAAATCACTACTAACACAATTTGAATTTATTCTAGTAAAAATAATCTTTTATATAAAATGCAGTTGCAATTTCTAATGTGTAAAACCCAATAAAATAACATTATCCAAGTTGTTTGGGTAGCAACCCAGTGTCTTAATGGATGACATGAAAATTCTTTAAATATCTATTCCTTCCAATGACTACACAACTGTTAATAACTAAATACAACTCCAAATGCCTTTAGTTATTGCTCATTTCTATAACAAAGAGTAACCTCTCTCTTTTCTAATTATTCAATCAATCTGTGTATATATTGTTTATGTTAAGTGGATATAATGTATCAAATATAGGTATCCCAACTTTTAAATAATCATCTCCTTGGCGCACAAACCAAGCTTAAAACAGGCTAACCTAATGTTTACTTATAATTCTTTTACAATCACACAACACTGGATATAATAAAGCTACTATAACAGTTAATTACATAATGGAGTTGTTGAACTTGATATTTTTGGGTTCAACAAAAGTATACAATAAGAACAAAATAAGAATAAATAATAATCACAGGTATTATACAGTGTATAAATTAGAAAACTGCTTGGATGCAAATAAACGGACACTTAAGAGACAGAAAATTGCAGATAGATCTCCAGTTCGGATATATTTTAATAAAACATGCTTAACTATTTTCTATTCTAAAAAGTTACACGGCTCCCTATTATTATGTGTTAAAGAGAACATACATTGTAAGTTATCAGGTACATATGTTAACATAAATTCAAGAAAACTTTGTTTCCACAGGCAGCATAGTAAAAAATATGAATACATATAAACATTAATTACTATACTAAATAAATATGGCCAATAATTAAATTTAAATTGCTGGTAAACCTTATCATAACTTAGAATATTTACAAAACTGTAGAAATTACTCATCTTTTCTAAATACATATTTTATTGGTTTTAGATATGTTAACGCTACATACTTTTTATCATGATTATGACTTGTAGACGCTGCTAAAATATGAACATGATCATGGGTCATCTTGATGTATGCGAGGCATCGCTGATGTCTTTTAGAACAATACCAGTAGATGGCACTCTTGTTTCTTGCATCTTTCCAATATGTATATCCATCTAAACGAAGTAAATACCCTTTCCGTGTTGGTATGAATTCAATGCGGCTCTGAATATTTCCTGTAAAATAAATGGTTATAAATAACCCTTTACCATAATTTAAAGGATATTATAGGGATTTGTGGAAAATCAAAGATTAATCACTGTAACATATTTATTTCCAGTTTTTATGAAAATACATAACCTGAAAAATAAAGTATGATCCAGTATTTATTGTAATGTGGGTCTTTTGATACCTTCTTTTTTTCTTACCTAAATAAAGGAAAACATAAAACAGGCAATACAACAACATTCATAACATAATACAGGAGTCTTCAACCATTTTTTTTATTTTTGTAACATATTCTACAATTTATAAATAGAGTTGAGTATAATAATTTTTCTGTAATCACAAATCTGCCTCTACATTCTATGTGGTTTGGTTACAGTGGTTTTTCATATATTTCATATATACAAAATGTTAACACTTTAACATGTACCTATGTTAATGTGCATGTTAATGTGTTAGCCACCACCAACTTTTCATTGAGTCTAATTATATTATTTCCTCAACACTTACCTGCAATAAAGTAATCTTCACAGCAGTTATCTCATCTAAATGTATTACATGGCTGTTAAAACATTAGACAGAAATTCATAAAAACATTATTATCAAATATGAATCCCTTAAAATAGATTCTAGCTGTAGGAATACGAAATCAATATAAAAACATTCTATGAGACCTAAAGAAGTTGATAGTGGAAAGATTTAATCTTGAAGAATGCATTCAACAACAGGCTCACAAATAACTTAACTAATACACAAATTCGCAGTATAAACAGAACCAATATAGCATAATCGTGTTAAGATTTTCTTGTACATAGCTGAAAACACATGATACTTGCGAAAAATCCGTAATCAATGTAAACAGAGATAGAAGTTTTGGTGGTAAACATACAAAGACTCACCGAACCGCCAACTGGAAACCGCCAACAGGTTACATTAACTTACACATTGCACATAATCATCACAAAGCAGATATAACACAAATTTTAAGGTGAAAACTCACTAAAACAGAAAATATTTTACACAGCAATTTTAAGGTTATTTTACACATCAAAACAAAGGATACTCACTTATTAACACTTTATATATTCAGTCACGAGTTTTATTTATCACTAAAGCACACACTTACACTGTTCTGTCCAAATTGTTACCGTATTATGATACAAAAGTATCAATAGTAAATAAATAATTTTGACATACGAAAAGTGTTTACAACTGACTGAAGTTTGTAACTGGATACGTTTCATTTCACACAACGTTGAAAAATCTGTCTTTTTTATTAAACCTGCTACATTGTACATGCAATAAAATAAATAACATTTTATATAAAATTTGTTATTTACATTTATTTTCATATACTTAAGAAAGGAAATTTACTAATATGTAATATGAAAAAAGTAACAGAAATTTAGTTAGTGATAACATATTTGATATAAAAGAAAATTCATCATCATCAGCATCATATCAGCCATAAGACGTCCACTGATGTACATAGGTGTCCACGAGTAACCTCCAATAGGTTGTATGCAGCCTGTGACCAGCGTGATACTGCTGTTTTAGCCAGATCGTTTGTCCAGCTTGCGGGTGGACGCCCTACTCTACCTTTAAAAAGATTTTCCTAGAATATGTTTTAGCAGAACGTGACATCTCATTAGAGCCGGTTAGCACATACTTGTTTTAATTATCTTTTATAAACGACAAATGTTTTTTTTTACTAATAGTAAACTTTACATGAAAATTATGTTATATCATAAAGTCATACTGACATTATCAGTGAAAATAGTTAACCATATCAATCGTGGTTAGAATCCAGATCCAACAGGATCAATTCAAATCTTGCAGTTTTTTTTTATCGTTTGTCATATAAACCCTATTACAGTTTAATTTTGGAAAAATTATTCAATTACTACACGTTAACGATAAACTACCACGTTAACGTTATAGTTAATATAACGTTAACTATAACGCACGTTAACTATAATTTTGTTATAAATACGAAAGTAAATAACAAATAACCAAACATAGAATTGTGTCTTTTGAAATTTTTCGTTCGTGCATGTATGTTAAAAAAATTATAAATTTTTCTTAAGGCGATTATTATTTTCATATAATCAACTTTTAGTCATTGGTTTTTGTAGTAATATTAATCGATTCTTAAAAAATCTATTATATAAATTCTTGTCTAAAACTACTTTCAAAAATAGTACTATCTATGAGACGGAAGAAAAAGCTAGAAGTAAATTTAAACTAAAAATCGGCACTATCTATCAGCATATATGCGTGTAAAGAAGTTTCTCAATTCAGTGCAATGAATGACTTATTGGTAAACAAGAAAACTGTTTTCTTACCGTAAAATATCTAAAAGCGGCTGTCGAAAATATTGTATAACGAAGAAGGATAATATAACAATAATATGCATGTACTGTTCGAAAGAATAAAAATCTTCTTTACAACAAATTTAAAACAGCCCATATAGATCAAATAGCCCAAATGTCCCAATGCGATTTAATTTTTTCTATCTAAACTTTTCTATATTACAAATGTTAAAAGTCAATGTTTTTCATCTCTTCACGCTTAATAGTAGATTATATATTATATATAGTAGATAATTAATGTATCCCTAAAAGTGTACCGTTACCATGGGAAATTCACGCGGGTAATAGGCACGGATATTAGGCACACACAACAGAGTCAAAGCACAACAAAAATATTATAAATCTATGGGATCTTGACAAACTATGGTGTGTGTGTACTCCAAAATGATGTATGCACACGCCTAAGCATACGCCTGATTTAAATACTCTATACAATAAAAATAAATATAAAGGTATAAACATACCTTCGAATAAATAAAAATTAACTAGAAAAATGTTATTGATTATAATACGCAATATCTAGGAAAAAAGATATTTTTATTTTATAAGTTTATACTTACCTATATTTTTTAATATGTACCTAACAGAAATACATTCTAATTCTTTTCAAAGCGTAAAACTTTGGTCGTAATGACTCGTATTCGAACGTACCTGTTATCTGAAGCTTCTAGTGAAATAAATAATTATGTTCATATAACCTACAATTGTTTTTGTTAGTAATTTCGTATTTTGTTATGTATTGTTTGTATTTATAATTTAGAATAATTTATTGTGACTGCAAATGTTATCGTAATAGCTGCAAAGTATTAAATTCTTTCAGAGTATTTGTAACGGTATAAATAAAATGTGTTGCTTATTGTGTTTTGTCTAATAACATGTTTTGTTCAATAAATGTTATGTCAACATAGTGTTCCAAGTGAAAAAGTTTATTGAGATAGTAATAACATGTGTAGTGGATAGTTTATATGTACACTTCGTCAAGGAGGGATTACAGGTAAGTACTCAAAACTATTTTTTATAGCATTGTCACCAATAAGTAGTGCAAAAAAGTTGTTGTTGTAGAATATCGTTTTGTAAGTACTCTAGCAATGCCTGCGGCTTCTCTATCTTCGCCGTGGGAAAAAAATATTGTGGAAAATTTATATTGTAGCAGAAATTACTGCTTAGTCTGAGAATTGAAAAATAATCTAAACTTAATAAATTATGACAAAGTTATTGTAAACTTTAGAAAATAACTTTTTTTATACTTACTTTACTACCAAAAAAAATGTATAAAGCAGCCAGACCTGGTTTCGCATGTGCGCACAATTGTTTGGGTCAAACATATAGCCCATGCACACCATACCCCGGCAATGACACAAGCTGCATATTATTAGATTGTAATTATTAAATTCAATATCTTTTGAATGCAAGGGATGTTTTAAATCATAAGAAAATATATCTACACATACTAAAACAAGTCTTAAATAATAAATCATTTATTTGAATTAGGTTTAATATAAAAACACTTGTATAATGGTATTTTAAGCATAGTTGGTTTTTGATAGATTTCTTATAAAATTGTGTTTATACTGATAAAATTACAATAGCTGGATCTATTTTTCATACCTTGGATTACATTATTGAAATTTTAGTAGGGATATCTAATTTCTTAAATTAAAAAATATAACCTTTGTTGCTCAGGAATAATGTAGCATTCTCATGGTGAAAGAATTGTTGAAATACATCCAGTAGTTTGTGAGTTTATTTGTGCTAAACATCCAAAAATACATTGTTTCCTCTTTATAATATAAGTGTAGATCAGGCGACATAAAAAGGTAGAAATATGATACTGTATTATATTAAGTTTCATAATGTACCACACAATTGTATTGTATTGTTTGATGGATTTATAGATATTGTTATTTCGAATTTCTTATTATGATCTCATTTTGTGGGAAGTTTCTCAGGAGTGTGTAAAGATAAATATGTATTGTTGTTACCTGGTTAAGCTAGTTATCACATATATTCATTGTCCTGTCCTAACTATATTTGTTAAACATTTATCATGAATAAAATATTGTAATAGCTATACTTCCATACAACTTCATCATTTCGACCTCTTACAACCCTTTTTTCGGATTAAAAAATAACCTATGTCCTTTCTCAAAGTCTAAAGATTGTCTGTGCCAGATTTCATCAAAATTGGTTGAGAGGTTTATGCGGGAAAGCGTAACAGACAGACAGAGTTACTTTCGCATTTATAATATTAATAGGGATTAAACAAGTTGTGATTAAAGTAGTGAATTTTATCCTTGAAAAACACCATGACACAAAATTTTTATGTATAACAATTTTTGGTTTGATTTATCTTAATTCAAATTTTAGATGCCTATAATTTCAATTTGATCATTGTCATTTAATATTGTTGTGAAATAAATAAAATTTTATATAAATTCTTGTCTGACTTTAATTATAAAACTTCTAAACGTAATCCTTTATAGTAAGAACCAGATAATGCCTAATACTGAATCAAATTATATATTCTCAGGCCAGAGTAAGTAAAAGTTAATCACTATATAGTACTGAATTTGTGTCAACTTTTTCTATGCATCTCAGATATACATCATTGAATTTCAACACTACAGCTCCTATTGTTTACAGCCAGATATGTCCGAAGTTCACGTGGGGCAAATCTTCTGCTATTCTCTCAATTCCTCTTCAGACGCCAGTGTAAACTTTCCAAAGACGGAAAAGCAACATGGTACTGCCTTATGTATGGACGAACACAGTGTAACTCAGTCTTGACTACAAATGCAAAACATCATATAATTCAAATAAGAGGAGCGCACAACCACCCCAAACCTGACATAACACACACAGATGTTGGAGTAATTCATAATCATAAACGTGCAACTAAAAAGTAAAATATTCTTTTGTATTAATTCAAGATAAATTACCTATGAATTAGGCTATACTAGTTTAAAAAACCATTGAATGTATTGTTTCACACAGAAATGCTTAAATTCAATTTTGTGTTAAAAACATTGCCCTATAGTTTTTGTAAACATAAAAAAATGTATTATATACAAGTATTTGCACTACAATAAATTTTATTATGTCACATAGGTCTGATTAATAGAACTTATCTGTAGTATTATAAATCTAAGTAATATTCATAATTTTTCTGACATTGACTTTATCTAACCTAGATTCATATTTTTTTAGAGATTAATTTTAAATATACATTTAATATAAAAATTTTAATAAAGTATTTATGCTTCATTTTTTTCATATATAATTTATTACGAGGGTAAGTTGATAGAATATATGACTTACTTTTATTTATTGTAATATGTTTGGAATGTTCAACTAATTTTTTTAAAATTCAATAATTCAATATTTAAATTGAATTTTATTTACTTCCATTATCCTTAATTCTAACCTGTATGCATGCTAAAATTGAAAGGGAAACTTATTAATATTGTTAAATATTAACATACTTTTACTGTTTTGACATAAATTCGTAATTTCCAGGACCAGTCTTAATCCCTTCTAGGAACAAAAACGGGACCGGTATGATACTTTTTCGAGGATATACATATTCTTGGAGGAATAAAAAGAAGCGTGGTACATCTTGGACTTGTTCCAGTCACCACAAAAAAGGATGCCATGCTCGTATCACCACCGACGACTCCAAAGCCCCATTTGTGATCACTGAATACCAAACTTCTCATAATCATGCTCCCACCACCAGTGCTAAGACCCTTTGTAATAAAATACCCGCTTTTTTTAATAACTTTGCAATGCCAGCGGCTACTAGTTTTCTACCTGAGTATAAGCCACCTGAGCACTTAAGCTCTCCGCAAGCACTTACTTAGTTTCGTAAGATGTTTAATATGTTATAATTAACTCATTCACTCATACTTGATGCCTTCCCATCTGCATACTAGGATTTTTAGATTTATTGTATGAGCTATTTTTCATGTCCAGTTTATATATACTGCACATTGTATACAGCCTGTATGTTTAATGATATTTTGGCAACATTGTGTCACTTCCACTATGAAACAAAATTTTAATAGAGTATGAAAAATCAAAACTTTCAGTTAATTAATTACAGACAAAAGCAAAACTTACAGAAATGGTTTTGCTTTGTCTAAAATCAGATACAATCAGTGTGTGTTTTAAATTTTTAAATCAATAAATCAAGAAACATTAATTCCATCTTTAATTTAAATATTTTTTGTTATATAAATATCTATTTAATATCAACCATGATTTGTTAGTAAGGAGAAAGTAAATTTTTTTTTCTTTAAAAGAAAATTACATTTACAGGCCGTTTGAGTTACAAACCAATTCAAATATAAAAATTTGTTAATTTTTGATGTTATTGGACAAATGTAATGAAGTTGAAAATAAAGCTAGTTCCCGTCGATGTGGCTGGTGGTCACAGCACTGAATGGGTTAATTTTTAATATAGCCTTTATTTTATGTATGATCATAATTATTTTTAATTCCTTTACTTTTTAGTTTAAATAGAGTACTGGACTTCCTAGTAAAAAATTATTAAAATTAATTATTATGGCTATTTATTGTATGTACTAAAACTTTGTCTCGATGCTTTTTGTAAGAGATAAGTTATTTATTAGTAGTGGTAACCAAGTCCCTTAGTCTGCGAACCTCACAAATGACGTCAAGTAACGGCTATGGCATCAGCACGGTCCTGTTTACATTAACTGACACAGCTTAAATAATACAAAACTGTCAACATTTTTTCAGATATTATGTACTGTATGAGATATTATGTAATGTACTACAGGTTTTATGGGAAATGTTGACAGAGTAATTATATGACGTAAGAATTACATTGTATTGATTTATTGATATTTGTAGTGATTTTTGCTATTTTAATACGTGCTTATTTACGTAAATATTTATAGTACAGTTATCAAATCCCCCGAATACTATGAGTATATTATAGATTCTGTTATTAATGTGCGTTATAATAATATCGAGTATAAATATCTGTAGGTAATCGACGACTAAAATGTCATCATGTACTATTTTTGTTCGGTTAAGACTTAATTAATGAGTATTATTTTATTCTTTTACATGTAACGAACTGTCTGGTGGATGAGTTGTAATTTTAACATCCATTTTAATTATTATTTTAATGTACCTACCTAGAAAATAAGATGTCTCTTTTTTTTTAATAAAGTTTGCTAAGTTTATTTCATTATTATAGTTTTGTTTACCATTGAGCTAAGTTTACTAAAGGATTTTTATTATGGATGGAACATCTTAGAAGAGTTACGTAATTACTGGGAGCTTGAACATATATTTTTGGTCTTCTCTCAATTCATATTGAACTTAATGTCCACTGTTAATTGACCTGAAAACTAAAAATATTAACACTGGCCCTTACGATTACTATTAAAATTTTTGTTTACCTCTTATACAGATGCCCGAGTTTAGTTATTTGGGGGTAATGATCAACGTCACAACTTCAGTCTACGAATCTGCATATATTTACATTCTGTTTTTTTATATTTAATTTATTCCAGGAGCTATATTAATACCTTCAAGGTATAAAAAGGGAATAGGTATGATACTTTTCCGAGGATATACATTCTCTTGGAGAAATAAAAAAATTTGGTATGTACTGGACTTGTTCCAGTCACCACAAAAAAGGTTGCCATGCCTTTATCACCACAGATACGTCTAGAGAATCTATAGTGGTCAGTGATTACAGCGACGGACACAACCATGCGCCCGTTCGCAAATTCTATTTACCCGCCGATATGAAATTTAAAGATGAAGATTGGCAGTAATAGTATTTTGTAATAAATATATACAACCTTTTTTCTAGTTCATCTTTTTCTCTTTACCTCCTGTTTGTGTTGTTCAGCTTGTATCTTGTTACAGTATAACAAGTTAATAAATTGAATTGTTTCAGAAATCCACTTTATAACCTCGAAGAAGGGATACAAGTTGCTGGTTTTCGAGCAGTATACGTACGCGCAAAATTGTAAGAGTAAAAATAGGGTAAGCTGGGCTTGTTCGTCCCGGTGCTCAAAGAAATGCTTGGCTCAAGTCGCGCTCACAAACGACGGTGAACTGTTTGTGATAAACGGCGAGCATAGTCATCCCCCGCCAATATTTTACGTGAATGAAAAGGGGGATTACGTCAGGGTATCGGAGAAGCAGCTCAACAAAATAATGAAGGAAGATGACGATGACCACGAATCACTTGCTGAATTTATGGATTCATAATTAGCTTTAGAATAAAGTTTAATTAGTTATTTTATGTAAGCGGTTTGTGAATAAATATAATAGAGCAAAGCATATACTAGTTTTATTTTCTAGAGTTATTCATAACTAAACAGCTAGTATTGACGTCCCGAATTCCAGGTGAAGCACTTTCCAGTGTTTGCGGTTGAAGATGTATTTAAGTATTATATTTGTGATTCCTCTGCTATCTGATGTCCGTAACACAAGTGCCTAAAGCGACTTATCTAGGATGTAAAGTCTGAGTATATGAGTACAAAGTATAAATTTATTAATATAAATAGGTACTATACATATATTTATTTTAAAATAGGTACTATTTTCTATATTAATAAATGTTACTCTTTGTAGTTTTATGGTCCAGCAAAAGGTAGATTTTTACGGTACCTTTTATTTATTGAATAAATGTTTAATTATACATCTGGAACATTATTTACTCTGCCCTTCCATGTGAAATGTCACAATGTGAACTAAGCTAAATTTATTTCCTTTCAGCCATTGTGGTAATGTCTGAGCGTGGCGAGCCTAAAGTTTTGTTTAACAATTACTCATACAACAAAAATTACTTAACGAAAAGAACCAATTGTACCAAATGGTATTGCTCCTCAAGGAACTCGAAGCGATGCAGAGCCACCATCACCACAGGCCCTGACAACATGGTTCTGGAGATGACGGGAATCCACACCCATGAGCCAAAGTTTTGTGATCGAATAATCTCTTAATTGAATTCGGATTTCATCTACAGTATCGTGTCGAGCGAAATTTAGCTGTGTTTTGTCTGACGCTGCAGCTCGTATGGTCTTATGCTAGTCAAAATTCTTATGCTTGATTTAATTAAATGTAGAATTGAACATTGTACATTGTTGAGTCTAAACGTTGTATATATATATGCAACGTAAATATATATGTTTAAAAGTAATTTATTATGTAGGATTTTCTTCTTACAATTATACGAAAATTAAAGTTTTTATAGTTGTAAAAAGTAATCACATATAAATATTAAATTTTAGTTTTACTAATATTAAGTATTAAATATCGGTTAATACATAAATAGTGTTTTAAACATAAGTAATAATATTAAGTGTAACTGTTTAATCTAGTCAACATGTTCGTCTTATAATAAATAAAATTATATTTATTAATTATATAGAATAAGAATAGTAAGTACCATGTTGGCCGGTACATGTATCGCCGGCCAATACCATATAACAATATTTCCAGTATACATGGAGATCTTGATATGAAGTCACTAAAATAATTAGGTTCTGCTAATGTAAAAGTTAAAAGAGTTAAAGGTTAAAACTCTTACAATGTTTTGCTGTTAATGTAGCTGACCATGTGTGTGACAGCCGAGAGGTACCGGCAGAGTAGAATAGTACTTCCCTCTGTACCAGATGTCGTAAGAGGCGACTAAGATACCAGAACCGACAAATGGCAGTATATCCATCCGAAACAGTGTAGCTCAAATGCAGAGAGTGGGAATAGGCAGCAGCATCCCATTCTCGAAAGCTGCACTCTGCGATTGCCAACACGCTTGCCCAGCGCGGCAATTAGGACAGGCAGCAGTGGACTTCTAATGGCTGTAATGATGATGTGTTGGGAATTTGCTTATCTTGAGTTGCACTTACCTCCGTTGGGACTCAGTTGCAGTCCTCAATCTCACAAATCAGTATTCAGCTCGCGTGGTTCATGACCCAACTGAATAAGGAAAGCCAACGGCAGCCGTTATCATTAAAAATGGTGGCGGTTCAAGCGAACTGGCTCGTTCCTTCCACGGACTTTACTCGTCGGTAGTTTTATATAACACAGAAATGTGCGACATAACTGTGACTGTGGCTTGACCTGTGACTGCTAACTCATCTTAATTCTGCAGCAATCACGGGTATATCGCGGCGTGGCAAACCCAAAGTATTGTACAATAATTACTGTTACATCAAAAGCTACTACACCAAGCGAACCAAATGCACTAATTGGTGCTGCTCCTCCAGGAACTCGAAGCGATGCAAGGCTACCATCACCACAGACTCCGACAACAATGTTCTGGAGATGACGGGAATCCACACCCATGAGCCGAAGTTTTTTAATCAAATATTCTAGATCTAATACGGATTCTGTCTACAGTATCTTTTTTAACCGAAATTTTATGTTGGTTCTGTTTTGTCCGTCACTACAACTCGTGTGGTCTTATATGCCAGTCACAATAATAATGCGTGTATATACATATATATTTAATATGAAACGATGTATATATATTTTTATCGTTAAAGCGTTCTCTCCACATTCTTTTAAACACTGTTGCTTCAGTAAGGTCTTCCACTAAAAGTTATTGCAATACCGTCAAATGTTAAACCGCATTTAAAAACCATTTATTATGAAGCATTATCTTCTTAACTATTGCATGAAAATTAAAGTTGTAATGGGAACAAATTATCAGATATATATATATATATATATTCAATATTCGTTATACTATGGATGAATGATTGTGTTATGTTACATGACTAGCCCAATTTTTAATGACGATTTCAAATCTGCGACTGAAATTTTGGTATCAGCTCTAATTTAATAAAAATAACGAATGGAGTTTTCTTACAATAAAACAATTTTAATTTAGAGATGGACCTAGTTTTAAGTTGAGAAAAACTTTCTTTTATTTGATTTTTTGCTGTAGCTCCAACAATAGTCTGCCATCATATGTGCGTTCCAGTTGCCTTGATAGCGTTCTTCCATCGTACGGAGGTCTTGGTAGAATCGCTCGCCCTGTTCTTCACTTAGATCCCCTAGATTGGCTGGAAAATAGTCTAGGTGGTTGTGTAGAAAATTTAACTTGATACTCATGTTACATTCTAGCGTTTGAAAGTGACTCATCAGGGCTTCCACGTGTTGAGAATAGTCCAAACTCTTCTTATTTCCCAAAAAATTATGTACGAGCCAAACGACATTTTCTACACATCGGTCATAGTTTCCGTAAAATTTAAGTCTTTTATCAATGATCTTATTTGTGGCCTGTCAAAAAATCCTGCCCTTTATCTTCTCTGCACTCTGTTTAGGAAACTTTTTTGATAGGAAAAGGAAACAATGTCCGCTTTTGTCAAGACTGTTTCATAAATCTTAATTTTATATGTAAAGGTGGCCAACTGATACGATTGATTGATACTATTGGTGGGTTTATCACATTTGATTGATCTGGAACTAGCGGTTCCCGAGGAGGCCTTTTTTTAAATCCTATGTTGATTTTAAGCTCTACAAGCAAAACAGAAGCTACGCAGTTCCCAGCACCCACCGAGCAGCGAATTCCACCCCTTTTATTGAAAAGGTGGTGGAATTGCACCCGGACAGGTTAGTGGTTTATACCACTGATCGAACCGGTGCAGAGTCCGACGGTGAATGGTAGAGATTGTTTCTAAGCCTTTCTTCCCGTTTCTTGGGTGGCTTGAGTGAGAAGAGCGAAGAAGGAAGAGAAGAGAAGAGCTCAAACTCAAGACCAAGACAAGCAGGCAAGACAGAAGAGAGGACGGAAGAACAACAATAATTTGCGTTAGAAGTGCGCGGCGAGCCGCCACGTAAGAAATCCAGAACATTCCATAGCTGTTTTTATCCAGGTACCCTCGGATAAAAGCAGTTATGGACAAAGAAGAAAAGAGCAAGACGGCATGTCAGCCGTCCTCGTCGGAGGGCGCGCGGCTAGCGTGAGTTGCGGATAGTCCCGCAATAATTGATCTGCCCCATGGCGGAGCAGATTTTTATTGCCAGGGTGACCCTCCGCCAGCGCCATCCGCGCCACCTTCGCCGAGTTCGGCTGACTCAAACCCGCCAAGTGGGTACAGGACACCACTCGGCCAGGCAACACCAACCGTCTCCTTGAAGGGACCACTATCGCCGGGAAGCGCCTGGTACCGGGGCATGATCCTGGTCCAGAGGATGCAGGCTTCACGCTACCTGTCAGACGGACTCTGTCGATGGATCGCCCCTAACATCCCGCTCATGTCCCCCCCCCCCTACGCGGACTGAAGCGCCCCTTGACCGGCGAACCGGAAGAGGACAAACCAAGGAAGGTGACACAAGTGACGTCACCTACGGAAGCAGCGCGCCGTCCCCGGAGCGCCAGCGGCAGAGTGGAGACTGAACATGCACCCATGCCACTACCACCACCAATGAAGACAATCAAGACCCGGGATACGGGGAAGTTACGCCTAAAGCGCCAAATTCTGCATAAGAGGCCTTCCAGTAGAGACAGACCCAGGTGAAATCGAAGAGGAACTTCGATCCCTGGGCTTCATACCCGAGTTTGTGCATCAAATACGCGCACAAAAAGGCAGGCCGAGCTGCATCTACTTCGCCCAAATTTAGTGCACAGCAGACCTCACCCCCGCGATCTTCGAGATGTGTGAAATGCGGGAAAGCACACGCAGCCAGTGTTTGCCCCCGCCCACGCGAGGAGCCCCCCACATACGCGAACTGTGGGGGACCGCACCCGACAAACTCGGTGGGCAGCCCGGTCTTCCAGCAGAAAGCCAGGATCAAGAAAGCCGGCACAACAGCGTTGGTCGGGTGGCCTTCGGTACGCACTGGCAGAGTACCTGCTAGCACTACAACACCGCACCTAATGGCTGAGTCCAATGACGGGGTGAAAATCCCTCGTCGGAAACGCAAGGGCACGAACAAGAGGGGAGCCTCTGCGAAGATACTGCGAATACCCCAAAAAGAAGGCAGTTGCCGTCCTAGCGCCGCAGCAGGAACCGAAGGCGAAGCCAAAGCCGCGCTCAACTCAGGCTCATAGACACAGAGAAAGCCATCTGCGTCTTACAGGATGTTCGGCGAGAACGCCGTACCAATTATCTTCGGCGGAGTAGCACAGCTCCTACAATCCAATGGCGCAAATTAAACCGCTGAGAATAGTGCACTGGAATGCCAATGGGCTCAGATCGAAGCTAGGACTGCTGCGGGTCTTGCTTTAAGAACAGGACATAGATGTGTGCCTAATATCTGAGACCCTACTAAACACTAAACCCCAAAGAATCAATCAAGATGCCCAATTACCACTTGTACCGGAAGGATGAGATGTCAGATCCCAACACCGCATATCGCGGACTCGCTGTCATGGTACGTCGGAGACTAATACACCAACCCTTGCTATTTTAGAACACGACCACCGACCCCAATTCCTTCTACGCCCTCGGGGTAGAAGTCCACGTCGGCTATCCCATCCGTTTGTTTACTTCATACAAACCGCCGAATACTCGCTTTTATATCAGTGAAATGATCCAATTGATGGCAGACCCCACGCCTACCTTGGTGGCGGGGGACTTAAATATCAAACACACGGCATGGAACTCTGCGCATTGCTGCAGAGAGGGCAGGATGCTAATCCGAGCTGCGGAAGACCACGGCTTCACCGTGAGTGGCCCGGAGGTGCCCACGCACTACCCAGGCAACCCTTTGCAAGCCCCCGAAGTAATCGACATCGCGATCCACAAAGGCCTAGACAGCGTGTCGACGCAGGAGACCCTCCTCGAGGATCTCTAATCTGATCATCTCCCGGTGCTGGTGGTAATTGAAAGAAGACCGACCACAGTGACACCACCGGCTGCTCGCCAAACTATAGATTGGAAGGCGTTCAGTTCTGCCATGCATTCGAACACCCCTACGCTACCAATTACCACCTCTGAGGACGTTGAGCTGCTCGCTAATTCACTCATTACCTGCATTGCGCCTGCTGTAACTGAGTATATTATGTGTAACTATTCAATCTTAACAGTCAACATCTTTACAATCTTATCTTAATAAAAAACTTACATACTAACTTTGCGCCCCATTTTACCCCTTAATTTTTAACAATTCTTTTAACGTATCGTGTGCCAAATATCAAGTTTCTACCTCTTATAGTCTAAGCCCTGCGTGGAAGTGGAGCGAAGGGAACTTAGTTTTGATATTGTATATTTGAATTAATCTAAATAATCTTCATGGTAGATTTATATACCCCAGTAACGACGTAACTGTCGCCTGACCTGTGACCATGTGTCCTCTAATTCATTTTAATTCTGCAGCAATTTCGGTAATGTCGCGGCGCGGCAAACTTAAAGTGTTGTACAATAATTACTATTACATCAAAAGCCACTACAACAAGAGAAGCAATTGAACTAATTGGTGCTGCTCCTCCAGGAACTCCTGGCGGTTCAGAACCACTATATCCACGGGGCCTGACAATAAAGTTTTGCAGGTGCGTGGTGTTCACACGCACGAATCCAATGTCACAGTTCGGACACTAAATTAGGGAGTGTGACGTTTATATTCGACGTATCTGTAATAGGAGATATTTTCACTTGTATTGTCTAGCAGAAAGTAATATAAGTGATTCGTATGCCGTAGGTAGCAGTGATTTAATTGTGATATCGTACCGAAAATTGTTTGTATTGATTTGATCGGTTTATATGAATATAAAACATATGTCAATAATTAAAATCCAAAATCTTCTGAGGTTTTTGTCTTTGGAGTGTTGTCAATGTTTTTTTGTTTCTCATATTAGAACAAATTTAAATGGTAATTTATAGCAATTACTCAAATAATTATAACAGAAACATTAAGCACTCGTGGGATGTTTAAGAAATAATAAATGAATAGATAAACTTACTTGATTCTTTAAATAACTTTGTCATATTTTGTATCTGAAAATATAATTACTGGTATTATAAGTATACTATAATAATAATAATAATAATAATAATAATAATAATAATAAATTCCCACAACATCTCATACATTGACCTGACTCCGAGGTAAGTCGCTTAAAGCACTTGTGTTACGAATGCCAGACAACAGAGGAATCACAAATATACTACTTAAATACATATATTTTACACCCATACACAGAGCAAACACAAATATCATCATATAAATATTTGCTCTGGGTGGGAATCGAACCCACGACCCCTGGTGCACAAGACAGGATCACTACCATCTGCGCCATCGGGCCCGTCAATATATATAATGACATTGTACGTGTATTCTCATTTATTCAATATAAATTACTCGAATATAGTTTATTGTTTTATTTCGATATTTTTAATGGAGGTTATACTTTAAGTTACTGCATCTGTGGGTAATGAAATATTAATTATTTGTTCTATCACCAGGTCCGGTCCTCGTTAAAGTGAAAAAAGGCAGGTATATGCTCCTCTACGAAAACTTCACGTACACCAGGTCGGCGAAGTCTAAGAAAGGAACTGTATGGAAATGTACGTCGAGTAGATCGGACGAGTGTAAGGCCACTATAACTACTGACGACAACCTAAATGTGGTTTTAACCAAACGCACTCACACCCACCAAACTACACCAGTGTCTTCTAAACCGAAACATGTTTATTTTACAACAGTTTAACTACTGGTATGTCGGATAAATCTGACCAACTTAAAACTTGACGGATTTATCGGACTATTTATCATTTCACTTCTTTTGCAGTTTAATATTAGTGTTTAACGTAAGTTGGTAATTATGTGGTTTATATATTTTAAATATGTTAAAGACAGGGTTGAGCCAACCTTGTAGATAAAACAAAATGTATGTGCATTTTGTTTTGATTCCTGATTCCTCTGGCACTATTCCTTTATCGTATGACTTGGCGTAGAGAGACTCAACCTTTTGTCGATTTTCCCTTCGTTAATAACATAATATTTGTTTTCCATTGTAAACCAGAATATAGTACTTTAGATATAAATGTAGTTAGTAAGTCAGATTGTACTGTATCTATTTTATAGTTCGCAATAGTTCGCAAGTGATAGAATATGTCTACAATGATGCAGTAAAGATTATTTTATATTTTCTTTAGTAGAGATAATTAAAACGTCGCATGTCCAAGAAAATTTATTGATTGTGTGTATACTTAATTAAATGACTTATATGAAGTGTGTTGAAAGAAATTTCATTAATTTTTCAGGTTATTTTTCCAAAATTTTTGGGAAAGCTCATTTTATGTTGGCTGTTGCGATGCGAAATTTAACTGAACAATAAATAATATTCTGTATTTCACTCTGGTAAAAGTCATTTATATATAAAAATAAATGATTTTGAACGAACCCTTTTTTAGTTAGGTTGTTTTCACGCAACTATTTAATCGCTAATGAGTACGATACATATGTACAGTATATTGCTGTTTATGAACAATTATATATAGTGAATTCCTTTCTAATGTAATGTTAATAAAAATAGAACGTACTTAATATTTTAGTAAGTAGATTTTTAAAGGGTTGTAGTGACGTGGTGAAATATCAGAATGTTGTTCATTTAGTCAAATATAGCCATAGAAACTCGGAAATTCTACCTCGATTTAATCTAATTCCTTTTAGCAAATTACTTTATAGATATAAGAACATTAGGATATATTCTTTATTTTTAGTGTAAGATTATATAATTTTTCCATCTACATTTAAATTCATATAGATAATGTTTATTTTCCAATAAATGTATTGTTGCTATTAATTTTATTTTATCGTTCTACAATGAAAGTTTTATACAATTCACTAAGAAATATTCGAATTCGTATTATTATGTGCTTGTATTTTTTGTCAATTTCACAAATTTTTTTATCAAATTTTATTTCTTTATCAAAAATCAATTTTGTTTTTATATTATAGTACTAGATAATATGATTTACAAATTATTCATATTTACTGTAAGTTATTTTTGTGTATCATAAGTTTGAAATAAATATTATCTATAATAACAGTACTTTCTTTTTTATGAAATTCATATGTGAAGCCTGCAGATGTTTTACAGGCAAAGATTTCTAATACAATGTATGTTGTTTCTTAATTCCTACATATATGTTTACTATTTCGTCTTCATCATATAAATCTAGGTATAGCCGTTTTAAATAAAAAAAAGTATTTTTATAATTTTTCTTGTCTCACTTTGTTTTCCCTCAGATATAGCAAGGCTGATAAATACAAAGCGCGGTCAGTTGTTGCTGATGCATCGTCAGTACACGTACTGGAAACACCACACGACCCTCAACAAGATATGCTGGTACTGTTCCAGCAACAGAAGTCTTCTGTGCAAAGCCAGGGTGTACACTGACCACTACAACCGGTTCTTGGAAAAGAAATACAAGCACTCCCACATCGCACATCCCTCGAGTAATGTTTACGCGGAAGATTACAATAGTCTAGTTTGAAATATTTTATATACGCCAGGCATTATTAAGGACGTGTTTCTAAATATAGTTGTAATTAACTGTCTGTGGATAGTGATCGCGTAAATTTTAGAATATATAGTAGGTTCGAGTAATATTTTGGTGAACATTTTAATAACATAATGGTAAATTAAGACATCAATAATTAAGCCTTACCCATATCGACACAAAAAAGCATTATAATGGAAAATGCCTTGTCAAAATACATTTTGACAAATATCATGTGACAGGATTTTAATGATTGTAACAAATGTTAGTTAATATAAGTCTGTATAAGACGCGCAGACTATGTTTTATATATCTATATCTAGTCATGTAAGATTGTGAGAATGCCCTTCAATATTTTTTTCCCACCTGTTTTGTGTGAATATTGAACTATGATTTTTTTAGGGTTACTATTGTGAAAATTCTCGTCCAATTTATTTATAATTTAACTTCAAAGCATTTAGTTGTTTTGTGCGTTTGTGCTTTTAAAAGGTTATTTTATAAAATTTTCGTTATTTTTATTTTATTTTAACCCATAAGAGCATAACGTCCGATAAACGGACGGTAAAAAAACTTTTATCATAGAGGTAACATTTATTCAACTTAAGGTTTATCTATTTAAAACAGTAGTTTAATATATATTCAAAAGTGGCAATAAAGTTATTATAAAATTTATGAACTTTCCCGCGCGTCAGCTGACAATCTGCAAAATACGGCACACTGTCCAAGTTTCTCGCGACGAAGGTAAGTTTATATTGTGTTTTTATTGTAATTTGTTTAGTGTTTTGGGTAAAAAAGAAGTTATTTTGATTGCTAAACTATTGGAATACTTATTTTCAATACATTTTTTACGTAGACACGATCATTTTGAATGCTATGCTTGCAAACCTTTTACTGTCCGATATATCGCACGCTATGCACGGCGGATACTAAATGTGGTATTTTATTGAATGGTTACAGGTTGCAAGTTCATGAAATATTATCTGCTTTGGAGTGTGATGAGTATGATAATACTGTGGAAAATATCATTTACGTTGAGCCCCTTATTGGGCATGCCGATCAGGATACAGACGAAGACAGTGACAAGTCCGATGAGCAGCATAGTGCGAACCTAAATCACTTAGGACGAGGTGGCGACGTAGTTCTCAACCTAATTACATTGAGCAAACTTCCACCAAACAGTGGCATAAAATTGTTTTTGACAATTATTTTACATCTTTGAGCCTGGTGAGACACCTGAAGGGGCTTGGCTATTATGCTACAGGCACCTTGAGAGCTAATCGCACTGAGAACTGCACAGTCAAAGACGTAAAACAATTCAAGAAGGAGGCGCGAGGTCGTTACGATTACCGAGTAGCTGATGATGTTTTCGTATGTCGGTGGAATGATAACAATGTTGTCACAGTAGCCAATAATTTTGAAAATCTGGCAATTACATCTGCCACACGCTGGTCCAATGAAAAAAAAGCCAAAGTGCAAGTACCTCAGCCATCACTTATTTCAAATTATAATAAGTATATGGGTGGAGTAGACAAATGTGACCAGGCTGTGGCAAACTTACGAACTCGGATGCGTATAAAGAAATGGTGGTGGCCCATATTTGTTATTAGACGTTTCGGTTGTAAATGCCTGGTTACTTGCACGGAAGAATGGCTGCACAAGAGATACTGAGTCTTTATTCGTTTTTAGACGATTCGTAGCAAGGAGCTTATTTTCGACACATGGCACACCACCACATCAAGGTCGCAAGCCGGCAAAACCATTATCTACAATAAGATACGACGGTAAAGAACATTGGCTGGTTCCAATAAATACTGACACATCGGTGTGCAAATCAATGTGGAGGAAAAAGTAAATTTCAGTGTCAGAAATGTGATGTAGGCCTCCACCCGAAATGTCACATGGCATACCACATTTTTAATTAAAATATGTTTATTTTCTGTTACTTTCTATAATAAATTTCTTTATAAAATCCGTACTTTTATTTTAATCTTTTTTAACATCAATTGTGTCCGCCATGCATAACGTCCGATTTATCGGACGGGCTATAAAATCTGAACTTTCACAAAAACTAAGTATTTTATGTCAGTTAATTGTCGAATACACTCTAAATTATAACATATTTTTGTTATCGTTATTTAAAAGTCGTTAGAAAACTTTATGCACTAATGGGTTAATCACGAACGTTTCATATACATAGTATTGACAGTATTATATTTTTAATAACTTTTAATATAAAATTAGTAAACATACTATAGATAACTTATATTTACATAATATAATATTTTAGTATTTGTGGAATGTAATAAAATTTATTTTGCATTTATCTCATCTTGTCTAATTATAAAACCTTAAATTGCCTTTAGTCAAGAATCTTTAAACGATCTACTTTTGTGTTTTAATATTTTTCTTCTTTTAATCTTTTTACTGTATTCTTGAATACAAGAAAGACATTGTTCATCACAATTGAGTTTTTCATTGATTTTGTGACCTCAAAGCGCGGTCAACTATTACTGATGCATCGTCAGTACTGTTCGTGTACTAACTATGAAAACTTTGGCTTTTGGAAAAAAGTACGATTACTGTCATTTACTGCAACCCGCGAAAAATATCTTTTGTGAACAATTATTCAAATGACCAATTCTTTATTTGTTTAGTAAAAAACACCGAACATAAGTAATAGGTGACAAACATATTGCGATAATTTAAAGATAGTATATATCAACGAGCCCGTTCAAAACTTGACCTTATTTTCACATAGTTAAGAATTCATATTATTATACTCTTGCCGGGCAAGAGTAGTGACCCTATCTTGTGCGCCAAAGGTCATGGGTTCAATCCCCACCCAGAACGGATATTTATTTAAAGATGTTTGTATTTGTTCTGTGTCTGGGTGTTGAATATATGTATTGAAGTATTATGTTTGTGATTCCTCTGTTGTCTGACATCTGTAACACAAGTGCTTAGACCTACTCATCATGGAGTCAAATCAATGTATGAATTTTATCAATTCTATCAATGGAGATAGAATTCATAAAATTCACACAACATCCATTCAAGATGCATTTTATTGAATAACTGATTAGTGCGTTTCCCCAAATCTATACGACCACCGCGCCGGTCATTTGGGTACTGACTTCTAACCTTTCCATGTTTTTTGTATTATGAGATGTTTAAAGGTTATTGCTACCAATTTGATATGCCAATTGCATATCAAATTGGTAGCAATAACTTTAAATAAATCAAAGAATATTGTATTTATTATTCTGTCTTCGTAATTTATAAAATGCAATTTATAATATGGTGTATTTATATTTCTAGTCATGATGTTTAAAATAATGTCAATGATTTTGAGGAATCCTAATTTTAAAATAAAGAATGTAATATATTTTTTGGTTGGTTTTTTCTTAATTGTTTTCTATGTGGGATGAAGTGGGATGTAATCTTATAGGTTTAAATAAGTAAATGTAAAACTTCAATTTTTAATGACAATTGTCTCAAGTTTTGGGTGGGATTCTCAAACGGGAACACATCCTGTTTCATACCAGTCCCACCTGGAAGCTGTGACAAGTTTATTTTTCTAGAAAAAATCTTTATTATATATTTATATTTTGTTGACCTATGTGTTAGGTATCTAACGAGAAGAAAGTGTTTGGTTGCAGTGAGTGTGGTGACGGCTGTAGATGGCGCTACATTGCTCATGCTAAACGGCTACTCGTTCTCTAACCCTTCGCCCATGGACGGAGGTGAACGCTGGTTCTGCTCAGGCCGTATAAAATTTAAATGCGGCGTGTGTTTGCACGTCAACGATGATTACGAGCTGGTTTGCATATCGCATCAGCATGGCCACGCTCCACCGGTTTATTTGAAGACTTCTGACGGACTCTATTTTGAGAAAGGACTGTGAGTTTTAATTTACACTTCGACAAGTTAATTGCTCAGTTTGTTTTATGAATTAATTAATATTATTATTTAATGTTAATGAATAAGTAAATTATGTGTTTTAGACTTCTTATGTATTGTGAGAGGATAAGATATAAAATATTCTAACTAGTTGTCCTATAAGTATGAATTATATTGTTTTGAATTTCCACAACTGGGATTGAACGCCGTATTAAAAAATACGTGTTTGTTTTAGAGTTTATTGATTATTTTTTGTGTTACACGACAAATTGAATCGCAGGTGTGTATGATGTGAGTACGTGTCTAAAATATGTTTGTACAATACTAAACTGAATCCTTAAAATATACCCTTATAATATATACCCTTATTATATAAAGGGTATATGAAATATACCCTTCAAGAATCAATATGAATAGTTTTAAGAATGTAATGTAGTGCATTACATGTCCCTTCATAGTAAATAGATACCAGCATATAAAAAACTGTATGTAATGTTTCCATTAAATTAAAACCATCAGTAAAATAAAATGTTTGTAATTTTGTAACTTCTTTTAGCTATTGTGCAGGGTAACTTACGTTAGTTCTGTTCGGTGAAATATACGTTTATGAAAACTAAATAATTTTCCTATCTTTTTGATGTCGTTTTTAATTGTTGTGATAATAAAGAATTAGTATCGTTTGTGATCCGCCTTCGGAATAACATATGATATGTTAATAAGTAAATAGAATTTGTATTTTGTGTGAAAAAATTAATTACATTATTTTGTATCGTAAAAGGGATTTTGTGTGGATTTTATTAATAAAGTAGTTGTAATTGATTTCTGGCTGTTTTCTACCACCTATCCGATACAAGCAGTTTTTTATAAAAAATATACATACCTACTTAACATATTACATTTATGTACCATCTTTTGGATCATACAAATGATGCGCTGTTTTTTTCAATATAAAAATATCTTATTTTATTATAAACTACCCAAAACAAAATAGGGCCGACCGCAACTTTGTCTCCAATTGTGTTTATAAATCACTCGTACACATATTATTGGCAAAATAAAGTACTACCACTTCTAGCACCCATGTTTATGAGTTCATAATGATTTTTAAAAAGGTACCTTTTTTATTAATTTTAAGTGATTACATAGAAAAAGCAAATGCTTAAATTACCCATTTCTTGTTCTTTTTTTCTTGTTTGTGTTCTCAGTCTTGGTTTAAGAGCAGTACGTTAAATAAAGATTGCAAATGTGCTGTTTTGTTTTGGCATTATTCCTGATTACGATGTCACGTTCTCGTCGTCATATGGATGTGGAAACTGCGATGAGGGCGGTGGTTTTGCTGCAAAAGGGAGAATCGCAAAGATCCGTTGCTATTCACCTTACTGTTTCACGACGAGCTATACGAAACGTATGGCAACGGTTCCAGGAGACAGGTAGTGTAGCTAGAAGATATGGATCAGAGAAATTTCTTCCCACAACTCCACATGAAGACCGCTACATCCGATTAACAGCGCGTCGGCACCGCACAATAACCGCCCGGACCTTGCAATTTCGGCTAAGGCATCAGACAGTTGTTAGTGACCAGACCATTTTGGATCAACTTAACGAGGATGGGCAGCGTTCCAGGATACATGCTATTCGCCCAAAATTAACAAGGGCTTTGAGGTTTGCATGTGAGCATTTGGACTAGACTATGGACAATTGGAGGACAGTACTCTTTACAGACGAGTGTCAGGTCAAGTTTTTAGAGATGACAGACATGTACGTGTATGGAAAAGAGAAGGAGAACGTTTTACCGAACCGTGCATTCTCGGAATTGATTGTTTTGAAGGTTCTAGTGTCATGATATGGGGCGGGAAAACAGAGCTGGTGATCCTGAACGGTGGAACTATCACTGCGGCAAGTTACGTCGAGAATGTAATCCGACCTCACGTCATCCCATATTCACAAAGGGTGATAATTTTGTGATTATGCAGGACGACGCTCGTGCGCATACCGCTCGTGTCACTCGGAGGGCACTCTCTGATGCCGATATTTCAGTTTTGCCTTGGCCAGCGATGAGTCCTGATCTCAACCCAATTGAGCATTTAAGGGATCAATTAAAAAGAAGTCTCAAAGAAACCCACACCCACGCTATAGTCTATAGTCAACAGGACCTTATAAACGCCCTAATACTTTGTTAGGAACGAATATCTGACGAAAACATATCTCATTTGATCGAGAGTGTTCCAGTTAGGCTCAGAGAGTGCATACGGAGTAGAGGAGGTCACTCGATACTAAAGACTAATTCCCGACGAGTTACTTTAAAAAGAAAAACAATAATGATTTTTTAAATTAATAGTCTAATTAATGCTTTATTCTCCTAAATTGTGTATTTTCGTGTAACCTAATCAAATTAAACAATTAAAACGTTATTCTGTGTTTACTTAATGAATTAAACCCTAAATAAACCTAAACTAATCGTACAAATCTATTAAATTTCTTAACATAAATTATAGCACAAAATCATGGTGGACCCTATTTTGTTTTGAATAGTTTACCTTCATGGCGACGTGCATGTATGTAAACTCCGCATTAGTTAGACCAATTATGAAATAACAGTATGGTAAAACAAGTACCTAAGGCCTTCTTGAGTTGCGGAAACAGATTTTAAAACTTACAATAATAGTCAAATATCTGAATGTAGGTTGTAAAAAGCCCGCAAAGTCGAATCTAGATGGAAGCCGGAACCTTAAACCGGTGCTATTGAAAAAATCTCTTGTGGGGGGCCTATGTCCAACAGTGGACGTCCTACGGTTAATATGACGATGATGACGAAGGCTGTTTTTCAATTTTCAGAGAAATATCGTTTGGTGCACATACTGAACCGCAACGACGGTCCCTAAGCTAACAAGACATCCGTGCGTCGGCTGCTACAAAATCAACACGATGGTACACGGGAGTAAGGAAGAGAAAAACATCACAAAAAAAGTATCTACGTACGTCTTGCCCACAATGCCCTAGGAAATCGTACTTTTGTATTTCCTGCAAAAAATTGAAACATGCCCAATAAAACCTAACATGGTATTGTGAATTGCACGCAAACCCGGCTCGTATCCACTCAAGACAAGGTCCGTATTTGAGAAGCTTTGAGTGAAGGCTTTCAAATGGGGTGGTTGACCTCTTTTCTCCGGTGGTGCTGAAACAGTTAACATCGTAGTTTAACTACTGGATATTCATTCTAAAAATACAACATTGTCTATGTGCTACTTTTCTATATTGTTTGTGTAATACTATTTAAATTTATTACTGCATAAACTAGGTTAAATTGGCCAATCATATATTCTTAAAAATATCCTGTTGTTAGAGACATTTAAAGTTGTCTATGTGTATTTAACAAAGTCAAGCTGCAGTTCACTTAAAAGTTTTTATTTTTAATTCAACTATTCTTACGTTTTTTTTAAATTATTTTTTAAGGCAATAAAAACCTTAAATATATATTTTACATTTCTTTGTTAAACAACCTTTTTATCCTCTACAAAATAATCGTTAAAAAATATTTTATGTGGTTTAATAATCGCGCAACAGAAATAAAGAATAGAAGTAAATAAATATGCGTAACTAATATGGGGACTCGTTTTCAGAAATAAAGTTTAGATTCCTCCCTTCCACCCACGGGAAGAGGTCTGTTCTCATGATAGATGATCACACCTTCAACCAGTCTATGGCACAAGACGCCAGATACTGGACCTGCTCCAGGAGAACTTCCAGTAAGTGTAAAGCGAAGGTGCGCTTCGATAATCATCAAAATATTATACATTATGACAAAGAGCACAACCACCAACCGAGGCAGTTCAGGATTATAGACGGGAAACTTTATAAAATATAGAAAGTGTTCATGTGGTCGAATACATATTAATATATTCCAATAAAATTATAATAAAGCACACTTTGTATCTTTAATCCTCTATTTTCCTATTTATAATTATAATTTAACTAATCTTCTATTCGCAGGTAAATGTGAATGCATTTGTATTAACAAAAACCTAAGTAAATTAATATCTATACTTTCACTCGTTTAATGCATACTTAATGAGTGAATTACGTTGTATTTGAAGTTTCTATAGACTTCTAAATGTAAAGCTCTAATATTTAATATAATTACTTCATGTACGATTAAATTTAGCTAATTCTTATATAAATTTGCTTATATAATATTGCGTTGCATAGGCGCGGTTGACAAATTTCAATTAAAAATACAAATTTATTTTGATTCAAATTCAGCTGATTTGTCAATGTGTCCAAGGCTGCATTTATTTAATTGTAATTATTTTTAATTGTCATGTGTTCATCAACCTTGCATTTTTTATTTAGGGCAATACGAAGAGGATGACAAAGACACCCCATCATCACAATTAATTTCAATATATACGGGAAAATCTAGGAAAAAGGTGGTCGTATTTTATTTAGACGTGGGTTTGGATATTATTGGAAAAGAGAAAATAAAGAGGAGACACAGCTGTGGCGTTGTGCGAAGAACAAATCATGCAATGTACAGTTAAATATACAGTTAAATTGTTGCTAAACCCTTTCAAAATACTGCAATATCATATACGCACAATCATGAATCCAAAGATTACGCACGGGAAATTAAATCAATATGCTAAAAACCAATATATATATTAACTAAACTTACCTAAAAATACTTCGTCGCATTCGATATAAGCTTATGTATGGATAACATCGAACAGACAGGTCGATTTAGCTTAAAACTCTTTTATATATTTAATAACGTACTTATATCGTGTTGTATTCTCAGTAGACAGTTTGATAATAAATTATCTCCTGAAATGTATGTCTACTACTACTACGTAGGTATATGTATAACTCCTACGTATCGCAAATTTATTTACAACAAATAATTAGATAGATTTAAAACGCGTGCAAGTAAATTTTTCGATTAACTATCACTAAAATCATCAAATAAACATTAATTTGATTGGTAGACCAATAGAAGTAGATAGTTCGTAGCATTGTTTTAAAGCTGTACAGCTAAATAAGAAATACCTTGAAAACAGTTCCGTAGAAACATATTCGTAATCCTTGTTATCAATCAGTAAATTTCTAAGGCTCATCCTCATTTTTAAGGAGCTACCGGGTGTATAGAATAGTACCTCCCCATGTACCAGGTGTCGTAAGAGGCGACTGAGGTAACGGAATCGACAGGCGCCCAGCCACGTCGCGAAGTTACGCCCTGCGATTGCCACGATGCATGCCCCGCGCGGTATTTAGAAGAACATATTCAGAAGATGATGACGAATCCCTAAATTTGTGCTGAAATATTAGGCGAATACATAATTTTCTTTAGTTGCAGTAATTAGTCTATCAAGCGGAAGGACTCTGCTGATAGTCAACGGATACACTTACAAGAAAGAGGTTCAAATGGCAAAAGGTCACACTATATGGCGCTGTCATGAACTGAACAAGAACCGATGCGGAGCATTCGTCCAAGTCAATGAGGGATATGAAGTCACACTTATCGACGACAAACATACGCACGAACCGACCTTTTGCCGTCTGTTTCAACACAGAATTATGTAGCTACTTCTAATTGTTTTAATGGAGAGCTGAACTAGTAAACTGATCGAATTTCTGGTTAAGTATAATTATGTATTTTAACATATGTTCAAAACGGCCCTAATTGCATGCATTGATTTAAAAACTGTATTTTTTTTTGTTTTCTCAAATTAATCGATCAATATATCGATATGACTAAATTATGTGTGTACATATTGGATTTTAATAAAGTTTGATTTCCATTTCAGCTTTTGATTTCAATCTCTGCCTTCAGTTAGGCACGACTCCTCACTTCTTGACAATACCATACAAATAATCACAGTTACTTTATTTGTTTACAGACTACGAAGAAGAGTTGATAGTGGAAGAGTTGATGGAAGAAGAGAGGCTTGAAGAAGAGAAGTTAGAAGAAGAGGGGCTCGAAGAGGAGAAGTTCGAAGAAGAGAGGCTAGAAGAAGAGAAGTTCGAAGAAGAGAGGTTAGAGGAAGAGACGCTTGAGGAAGGGAGGCTCGAGGAAGAGGACACCCTGACGGAGGACGACGACAACGTCGCTGTATTCGTAGAGTCTCGCCGCGGCAAGACCGTGCTGCAATACCACGGCCATCGTTACAGGAAAGCGTACAAATCCAAGTACGGAGACAGGTAATTATCATTGTATTTCAAGGGTCAATTTTCAATGGTCTATTAGCCATTTTCACTTAAATCAAATATAGATATTGGTTAAGACAATTCAGGTAGCTTTGTAAGGAATGTGGATATCCTTGCTTTATACGCACGGAGTGGGCAGATGTTTTATAATAATTTCGAGATACACATTACTTCTGGGCTGTATATGAATCATGACTGACACGTAATTTTTCATTACCTGCAGTTTTACTCGTTATAATATTGTATACGTCAACGTCATGTCTTTATTTTTACATCAAAAGAATGATAACATCCGTTTGAAGTAAAAATTAAGTCAGTGTTTCCGTGAAAAAGTCACAGAAAAGAGGATTAATCCAAAATAAATACTTTCGTGTTTATCTTAGCAGAAAGTGGTAAAGAAGTTCGTACAAGCAATGTCGGTATATAAACATAATCGGTTATACCCTATAAAAGGGTATAACTTATTATGTTTTTTTGTTTATATAATGACATCATTATTATTATTGTTATTTAAATTAATTCCCACAACATCTCATACATTGACCTGACTTCGTGATAGGTCGCTTAAATCACTTGTGTTACGGACGCCAGGTAACAGAAGAATCATAAATATACTACTTTAATACCTATATTTAACATCCAGACACAGAACAAACACAAATATCATCATATTAATATTTGTACTGGGTGGGGATCGAACCCATGACTCTTGACGCATGATAGTATTACTACCATCTGCGCCACCGGGCCTGCCACTTATGTGTAACCTATTCCTAATTGTTTTATAAACTAAGATTTTGTGCTGTCCAGGTGGATGTGTTCAGTGAAAAAGCTGTGCTCAGGGTTCCTGTACTTGAACGCAAAAGATGAGATCATAATGGCCCACGAGACCCATAACCACCCCCGCCCGGAAAAATGCAACCAGGTTGACAAAAAGCAAAAAGGTAAGACCCACTTTTGACCCCCCCCCCCCCCCCCCGCCCCTCTTTCAATGTAATTAGCGGCGCGAAGGAAAGATCTGCAGAATCCCGAACAGGATATGTTTTAGATTAATTAGCGACCCGCCTCGGCTTTACACAGATCGATCGAGGATAAAATATTAGTTCTTGTAAGTTATGTCTAAGAGACACTAGGTCCTTTTTTTAGACCTTTTTAACGTGTACCAAAACTATAGTATTGGTACACCACATTATTTTGATCTATCTCATCGGTTTTAGCCAGCGTTTGCAATGTAATAGCAAGAAAATGTGCTTATTTACGACATCACATTAGAAATAATTATAAAAACGCACCAAAATCCGTGGCAGACAGACAGCGGGAAGTGATTTTTTTTCATACTCTGTAGTGATGAGGTGTACAACTTTGAAAGAACCTAAAAAGTTTCGAGTGTGACTATTCATTAGGCAGATTCTTCTTTCGCCAAAGACAATAAATAAAGAGATGGAATAATATAACTAATTTATTTATCGAACTTTATAGCTTCTGTTTGTTATTATAGTTCGCTTATATTTGTAACTTAACACTCTCTATTGCTATATAAAACGATTCCAATCCTGTGGAACAAGCAGTTGCCGTGTATGTTATATTTTACTAAAAAGTAATTTAGCCATCTGTATTTTACTTGTACCATAGATGCAGCTGTCGTCATCACCTCGCGCAAAGGCAAAGAGATGCTGTTATTCCGCCAATACACATACAGGCAGCAGTACTCCAAGAGCGACAGAGCCCGATGGGTCTGTTCCACCCTGAAGAACTGCCGTGGCTGCGTCTTCACCGACGCCAATAATTACATCACGTCGGCTTTCGAGGAACACTGCCACCCGCCTCCTAAATATTATCGTAAAGCTGACCATGTAATTGGAGCCTTAAGGCAGCCCCTCATCGTTGAAACAGATTAAGCATTCTGGTTTCTTACTTTTAGATGCTCACTGTAGGAATAGAATTACGTGAAGTGTGCTTGTTTTTTACTTTAATTGGTTAATAGCTCTCGAGAACGTCGGTCTAATTAGCATCTGTAGATCGCTCGCAATTTAGAGTGTATAAGACTAAAATGAGATTCGCAGTGTTTCTCTTCTATATTATCCATGTATTTTACACATGTAAATCGTCTTAAATCAACTATCGTAGTTTTGAAGACGTAAGCTTACAGAAGGGAAGACAGCGGAATACGACTATGTTCTTTTTTAAACTTAGGATGTAAGAAATATAAAATATATTTCTTAAATATAAAATTCGCTAATATGATTCATGTAATATTTTATCTAATTGATGTTAATAATATATTTTTGTAGTTGCAAATAAAAGCTTAATAACCTAGTGTTTTATTTATATATAACCTTAATAAAAATCGCGAAATATAACTTATTTTATTATCCAATATTGATCCATCTGATTGCAATGAGTAATTATGGATAAGTGACCACCGAACCTTACAAACTTGACTATAAGAAGCTTGTGTATATACCACTCCTTTCAAATTAAAACTTATTAAATTTTTGAAAAAACTACCATGTTCATTGCTTCATGTTATGCAATAGTAACATGTTCTGGTAAACTAAAGAAATTAATAATTTATATGCTTATCTTTATATATCAAGAGGAACAGTTTTGCTTCGTGAGATCAACCTATACGAAATTATTGGACATTTTCTTTATAAATAAAGTCCGTCCGTCCACCTTTGATGTAATTGAAAAGGGTGTATTTTCATACAACGTCTAAAGGTGGATGTTTGTGTAACTTTGTTCCTACCGTTCACCAACTACAGTCAGGGCAGTATAAATTTGTAGGCCGCAGGGACACTGCGTCGCGTTTTTAATGCGATTGTATTTGCTTCTTATAACAAACTTTATAGAACACAGGTTAATTGAGTCTGATATTCAATTTGGAAGAAGTACTGAATACATCGATCGTAAACTTACTGTATTATTATGTAAGTAAACCTTGACTTTCCAAAAGCCATGCCAGTGTTCCACCGTCGGCTCGGGTCGAAGTGGACAACTTTGAAAGAATAGAGACTAACGGTACACAGTCTATTTATAGAAGTATTTATAGCGTTCGAACAAAATTTAAAATTATGTTAGCGATGAGGTTGGACCTTTTTTATATTATGAAATTAGTAAACAAGCAAGGTCCGCTTGAGGGTAAACGTGACCGCATCCTATAGACGCTCGTGTCATCGCAAATGTATCAATAGCGTCTCATATGATCATTTGCTGATTGAAATGAGGCGGCGATTATATTTCATTGTGCAACTTTAGACGCTCCGCTGTATAGCAGAGTCAAGGCTACATCAACTTTATAAAAACCAACTTACTCAATATTTATTTGCAATTACATACATAGACATAGGCATGATAAAGTGGGAATTTTGGCCATAATTGTCGCGCTAGACAAGCGTAGAGGCAATCGCCTATCCTTGTCCTATATTCCATTTGAGTGACGCTATTTAGGGTTGATTTACCGCCATCTATCGGTTCTGTTACACCAGCCGCCTCTTACGACTCCTGGTAGGTGGCACAGATGAAAGTGATCCTATCTTGTGCGCCAAGGGTCGTGGGTTCGATCCCCACCCACGACAAATATTTATATTATGATATTTATGTTTGTTCTGTGTATGGGTGTTAAATATATGTATTTAAATAGTATAATTGTGATTCCTCTGTTGTCTGATGTCCGTAACACAAGTACTTTAAGCGACTTATCACGGAGTCAGGTCAATACTTGAGATGTTGTAAGACTTTAAATTTAATTAATTTATTTAATAGGTTTTTTAATCCAGAAATATTACGTACGTTTTATTTGATTATTGTATTAAATTTGGAAAAATATTAATTGGGTTGTTCTTTTTTTTAACCTACATAAAGGTGTCTTCATCAGTTATGAAATAATATTTTTAATAATTGTCGGTATTGTTTTATTATTCATGTTTCATTATGTTCTGTACTAAACATATAACAGCTATAAACGTTTAAAATAAATCATAATTTCTATTTTTACTCTAAAAATACGTTACAGACTCGTCAATCCGCGTGACAGAGGTGTATACCATACAAATCACAGTTGTCTCCCGCTACCTGGCTATGTGTATAATCCCAACTAATATTATAAATGCGAAAGTAACTCTGTCTGTCTGTCTGTCTGTCTGTCTGTCTGTCTGTTACGCTTTCCCGGGTAAACCTCTCAACCGATTTTTATGAAATCTGGCATAGACAATCTTTAGACCTTAAGAAAGGACATAGGCTATTTTTGAACTCGAAATAAGGGTTGTAAGGGGTTGCAAGGGGGGATGAAAAGTTGTTTGCATGGATCGCTATTTTTAGAGCTAGAAACTTAAAACTTATTTTTCAGGCCATTGATTCGATATAAATAAAAGTGGCATTCAAAGTTTATATAATTTGAAGTAAATAGGTATGGTACCCAAAAAACTATTCCACGCGGACGAAGTCGCGGGCACAGCTAGTTCATAATAAGGACGAAAAATATAGGCTATCTTGTAATAGTGACTACAAATTTTTGAAACTTCTAATAATAAAAATAAAAAATCTTTAATTCTCGTCTTTCACTTAAACTGTTTCAGTAAGTATAATCGGTCACGTATTTTTCCGTTCGAAAGACGCGTATACGCGGCTCGCCTTTGTCGCCGTCGATTACATATTTAGTTCCCAATCTCCCACGCGGGGATTACCTCTATTAGGCCGAGGTGACGCGTTAGTCGCCCGGAAGCTGAGTAAGAAGTTGCGTGTGTTTATTCAGCGGCAACTTCGTCACGTAAGTATAGGACAAAAGTTTATTAATTATAGTTACTTCTTATTATTTGTTGGAAATGTATTATTTACGAATGGTAACTAATCATATATAACATCAAATAAGCAGCCTAGTGGCATCTATGGTTATATATCATTTATTTATGGTTAACCTGTTTGTTTGTAAAATGTGGGTATAATAATAAAAACAGTTCATTATCAGCTTTCACAGAAGTACGTTGTTTTAATAGGTTATGGGCCCAGTGTACGCTCATCGGATTGATATAAGTTTATATTTCGATAACTTAGCTGGCATAGGTATATATAAACAGAAAAATTACAACAATGGCTTCTAACGCATTCTTGACTAACGTACCCAAGTTAAAAGGGCGCGAGAATTATCACGAATGGGCGTTTGCGGCAGAGAATCTGTTAATCTTGGAGGGCACAGCTAATTATATCAAGCAGGAGTGCGCGCAAGATGCAGCTGCAGAAGATGCAAAATCGAAAGCCAAGTTAATTTTAACGATCGACCCGTCATTATATGTGCATATCAAAGATGCGTCAAGCACAAGGAATTTGTGGCAGAAACTACAAACTATGTTCGATGATTCTGGATTTTCTCGAAGAATAACTTTACTGCGAAACTTAATATCAATTCGCCTCGACAACTGCGAGTCGATGACAAATTATGTGACGCAAATCATGGAAACAGCACAAAAATTATCTGGAACAGGTTTATCAGTGAATGACGAGTGGATTGGGTGTTTAATGCTAGCAGGTTTGCCTGAAAAATACTTCCCTATGATAATGGCGATTGAACATTCTGGGATTGCCATTACAGGTGACGTAGTGAAGATGAAGTTGATTGACCTTGCAGCTAACGACAACTCCGAGCAAGGAAGTGCTTTTTTGAGCAGAGGGCAGCACAATCGCCAGAATAATTATAAGGTTGGCAGCAGTGCTAAAAATGACAGCTCAAGTCATCATGGCGGCGGATTGTATATGTCGGGATCGACGAAGAAAAACATTAAATGATATCGTTCTAAACAGTTTGGGCATTACAAGTCTCAGTGTAAACAAAGTGATCAGCAGCAAGTGAAGAAAACTAATGCTTTTTCCGCTGTTTTCTTGAGTGGGAACTATAGTAAACAGGACTTTTACTTGGATAGCGGCGCAAGCGTTCATATGACGACAGATGTATATTTAAATGTGGCTACAATATTTATCAAACAGGTGATATTTGTACACTTTTTTGCTATTTTTATTCTTGTAAAAACTTAAGAAATATAATGACTGAATGTACAATAATAGTACCTAAGTAATTAGTTTAAAACCATATAATCAATATTATAATATATAGTTACTAGAATAAATTATTATGACATCTACTTACCTATCCTTACAATTTTATCGTAATCATAATACTACTTGCGTGATCATTATAATGTATTCATTTTCATTCTAAGCACTCTGAAATTTATTTATTCTTTGGAACACGTGTAGGTACTCCTAAAATTCGAAATTATTTTGCATGAGTATACCTACGCCCTGTAGGGGCCATAAAATAGTGTCAAATGTTGTGATTTCGGCGCGGCGGCAACGATTTTTGTATATGATTTCAAAAGAAGCCGCCGGCGCGTGTATCATAACCATGTACTTCCGAAAAGCGGCAAATTTCTTTGAGAAGTAAGTACAAAACCTTTGATGCCGCATTATCAAAGGTTTTGTACGCCGATGATTAAAACATGCATGCACTCAGTTTGATTTTAATGGATATTTTTTTATTCGCTATGTAGGTATGTTTATGGTATTAGTCGTAATGCGCATAGGTCCAGTTTTTCATATTCTTTGATACAGTTTTTTGCGTCTCATAGAATTCCTAAGCGTACCTATACACCGAACTGTTACACCTAACTACTCCGTGAAATAGCGCTAAGTCCTAGCTGCAAGACGCAAGAGTCTTGCAGGCTATGCCTTGTTCTTGCTCAAGTCTTGCACGGTCAGTCTTGGTCTTGGTCTTGCTAAAAATACGCGGTCTTGTTCTTGGTCTTGGTCTTGCAAAAACGCAAGAACAAGACCAAGACTGAATTTGGGCAACACTAGATCAGTTGTTATTATAGGAACTGTTTCGATATGAAGTTTATCAAATATTATTCTTATGTAAACATACTTATTTAAATATTTTCTTATTCAAGATAATACCATGGTGAAAAAGAAGGCATTAACAGCAGCAGAAACACTACGGCGTTTCCGGGAGAAACGAAAAAATGATCCAGAAAAGTTAGCTGAAGCGAAACGTATAGATCGCGAGAGATATCATACTCGTAAGAAGCTTGTGGCTGACATGACCGTGGAAGAACATCGTATGATGAAGACAAAATGGCAACAAAAAAATAAAAAAAGAAAGGAGAATAAACAAATGCTTAAAAACGAACTGTTGAATACTCCGGCTCTATCGCCAATACCAGTAGATCCACAAATGCGTCTTGATTCTGATACTATTAGACATATAAATAATAACCTTAGATGAGACTTTTAAAACTATTTCAGTTCTCAAATCCAATGCTGTTGGCTATGATGATGTGAGTCGCCGCATGGTCTTTCTCTTACTTAACTTAATTGTACCACCATTGACCCACATTATCAATTTCTCCCTGCAACATGGCTCCTTTCCCAGTATATGGCGCAAAGCCTATGGTATCCCGGTTCCTAAAACACCTAACCCTACTTCTTCCCATCAATTTCGTCCCATCTCTATTTCGCCATATCTCTCTAAAATTATCGAGGCAGTTGTACACAAACAGCTCTCTAGCCATGTCTTACAAAAAGCTATTTTAAGTCCCTTTCAATCCGGTTTTCGTACAGGACATAGCACTACAACAGCTCTACTAAATATCCTGGATGATGTAAGAGTTGGAAATTCTCTCTTACGTCGGGGTCTCTGATTCGGTTCGGGGATGGTTCGCATCCTACCTTCGAGAACGCCAGCAAGCGGTGCGCCTGGGAGATGATTTGTCCCCGTGGGTGACAATTGATGCTGGTGTGCCGCAAGGTAGCATTCTCTCTCCATTATTATTTTCCCTTTTCATAAACCTTGTCATCAAATCTATCTTCCTTCCTAAATTCTATTTCCTAACCTATATTCTTCCTATCTTCCTCTCACGAACGTAATCTCCGTTCTTCTAATACTCTCTCGCTCTTAACTCTTTCTCATCACTCTAGTTTTTTGACAAACTCTTTTACAATGACAGCTCTACGACTCTGGAACGGGCTTCCGTTGAATATTAAACAATCCCCAAACAAATTTATCCTGAAACGCTGTCTCCGTACTTTATTTACTGATGCTGCTATATAACCCTATTTCTGATGTACATTATTTTATGTATATATACATATATCTATTTTACATATCATATGCATTTATTGCGTTTATTTATACAAATATGTATGCCACGTTTATTTATTTAGTATATATATTGCCTGCACCACTATATATATATATATATATATTTTTGTTTTTGTTTTGTGTAATGGTTGACTGGGAGATAATGCCATCTGGCATTAAGTCCGCCATTTGTACATTCTGTGCAATAAAGTTAAATAAATAAATTTAAAAAAATAGTTAACTATAAATAGTCTACGACATTAATATATATGTGCTGGAAGTGGTTAAGATTGAATTATAGCAAAAATATACTTCAAACTAGCTGCAATTGTGACAGAGTGGTAAAAGATTAAAAATATATATTTACTAGCTGCCCCCGCGAACTTCGTTCCGCCTTAGAGGGGATACCTGAATTTTCTAAGTTTCCGCGCAATTCTTTATTTTTTTTCTGTCATAAGAACCTTCTCCTTCCCTCGGTTCTAAGCTACATCTCTACAAACTTTAAGCTAAATTAGTTCAGCCGTTCTTGAGTTGTAAGTGTAGTAACTAACACGACTTTCTCTTATATATAGATAGCCGGTACCCGCGACTTTGTCTGCGTACTTTTAATTTGAATATTAGATATTAGATATGGATTAAAGGAACGGTATAGATTTGGATATAGCATTGAGTGGCAGAAAGTACTCAGGAAAATGTATTGGTCCCTTGTGTCCAAGAGACACAATGACCTAATGGATCGAAAAAAGTACCTAAATCTTTGTAGCGCAAATTTCTCTAATCGCATGCGTCCGACAACGTCGTCTGCCCTCACGTATCTGCCCGTTCGGGTAGGCATAGTTATGTAGATTCGTGCGCTCCCCCACCACACGACAGCACCGTTGCCGGCCGCCACACTTCGGCGAATGTGCGCGACGACGACCGACGACCAATGACAGCGGCGGTGATGCAGAGTATTCGTTAGAAGGATTTTTTACTTCAAAGTCAATTTTTTTTTAACTTGATACACCCAAAACTTCTAAATATCATGTTCCTTGGTTCAGTGCTTAAGATTTTGTATACAAAACGTTTGGTTTCGTAGTTCCCGTTCCGAATCAGTTCCGTTCCGTTCGAATTTCCGAATTCCGTTTGTAGAAAAACTCTGCACATCCTAAGAGACCTACGTACCAAGTCTCATGGTTTTATCTTAAAAATGACGAACACCCATACAAACTTTTAACCCCTATTTCACCCCCACACTGGTAAAAAAGTGCAAATGCTATAACAAACGATTTTTGTATCTTATTTAGTGCTTAAATACAAAATGTAATGTTTTTATCTTCAAAAATTACGAACTTTATACAAACTTTCAACCTTTATTTCATCCCCTCACAGTTCGAAATTTCAAAAACGCTAGAACAAATGTTTTATTATTTCTTATCAAGTGCTTAAATATAAAGTTTCATGGTTTTATCTTTTAAAATTAAGAAATCCCATACAAACTTCCATCCCCCTTTTCAACCCCTTACCACCCCTATTTTGCAATAAAAAGTAGCCTATGTTCTATCTCAGGGTCTAAAGATTGTCTGTGCCAAATTTCATTAAAATCGGTTGAGAGGTTTAAGCGGGAAAGCGTAACAGACAGACAGACAGACAGAGTCACTTTCGCATTTATAATATTAGTAAGGATTATTATATACAGAAGTTTTGCTTTGTAAGTTTTCTAAAAGGACCATTTGATTATTATTTGATTGAAGGGCCGCCAACTGTAACAAATAAATAGAAATGCATGTTTCTTTTGCTAAGTTTGCGCAAAGAAGGTGCGCAGGGAAACTACCTAGTTATAGGTGTCAACGATGCCTCGACACTCCTGCACTTTGTCCTAGTTGTTTTCGAGAATAGCACGAAAACACATCATGGATTTTGTAAACGTTTAATTTAGTATTTAAAATGCGTGTTTTTTTGTAAATATATTTTTTGTAATTATATATAGTAAATTGATTGATTGAACAGTAACGATTTTATTTATTATTTTTATTTAAGATAACTTAGATGAAAGTTTTTTTGTGTGTCTATATGTGTTAACCTCCGGCTTTACCAATTATATTAATCGGCTGGACCGACTGTAACAGGAACATGCCAATGGCCTCGCATAGTATAGTAACGCCATTGCTATTTAGCCAGATTTCGAGTAAGATCATTTCGCAAGGCCATAAAACAATAGTATGAAAATCCAAATATTCTAATATTATACATTCATAATGTATATTTTACATTTTCAATTTCCCAGTATTTATAAGAAGTCAATTATGGGCATGATAAAGGACACAACTAGTACACCAAATTAATATTTATTTTGTAATACAAACATGCTTACAAATATAATTGAGCAATAATTTACTGTTGTGGTACATTATTACCATCTATAATAAGCTCTTAACTACAATCTTACAATATGCTTACATGGTATCCCTGTATCACCATGATTTATTAGTAATACCATATTGTTAGAAAAAAATGCATAATAACTAGGTACTAACCATATGAATTTCACTAAAGATTTAATAGTAATTTTCACATGTTAGTACAGAAAAAATGATGTTCACTGTTTATATAATCCAATTGAAATATGCAAAAGTATGTTACAACATATGGTACACATCAACCTCTAGATTACATATTAGGTACAAATGTATTTTATAGGTACAGTCTATGTCAAGTCAAAGTAATGTTTACTCAAGTAATCTTAAGTCATGGTGGTCCGTATCTCCCTATTTATTAGTGATTAGGTTGCAAAATTTGAAACTGCTTTTAATGGTAATAATTTGCCCTGCAAACACTGAAATTTGCCTCTTACATACTAAACTGTAGACTAATTTAGTGAGTATTATATTTAAGAGGTTCAATAAAAAAATAATCATAAGGTACATCTTTTAATAGTACATGCAATGAGCCTTAGAACTATACATAAAATACAACACTTAGAAAAAAAACTTATATTAATTTGTATAAAGATTAAAACCTAAAACTAATTGAGGTAAGTAAATTTTATACACTTTGCAACAATATGGGGTATTGTATTAAAAATTACTAAGCTAGGCAAAATTGGTTGCATGTCTTCATCAGCAGTCACCATAATACAGTAGAATCTCGATTATCCGAACATCGATTATCCGGACTCATTAGTCTCGGCTCTAATTATCAATTTTAAAATATTTTGTCGGCGCGACGAGACATGTTACGACAAGTTTCAACACCTCCGACCGTGTACTACCGCTCTCTATTGTTTGCGGGATAATGTTTGTTATTGTTTCAGTTGCTTTGATAGCGTTCAACTGCATTGTTTGTATACGTTTTATTTTGGAAATTTTAAAGAAATAACAGAAGCAATGAAAATTCTTAGCATTGGTGAAGGGTGTAATGAAGAGAATATCAAGGAGTGGCTGAACTGCGAGATTCAGAGACCCTGGATTCCAAATATTAACTGATGAAGAAATTATTGAGGATTTGAACAGTAACGAGAGAGAAGATGAAGAAGAGACTGAAACTGGGGATGTTCATCATATCATTCATTTGTGTCTTCTTGTTCATTGTATCTCACGTACCATCTCATGCAGAGGTTTTGAAGCTCTGGATGTTGCTTTTAAGTGGTTTGAAAGACAGGATGAATCGGATCCCATACAGTTGTTACAATTGAAGCGCATCAGGGTATTGGCAGCAATGAAAAGATGTGAAGTGAATGAAGATAAAAAGTTATTTCCAACCAACATCTTAAATTACATAAGTAATTATTATGTTACATATTCATTTTCTATCCTTATGGCTCATTTTTTATATATTGTAGTACTCGTATATACGATGCATGTAAAGCCCATTACATATCTAATAAAAAATGATACAATTTAAATATTGTTTGATTTGTTTTGAATTCGATTATCCGGATTTTCGATTATACGGATTATCCCTGGTTTTATTTGATCCGGATAATCGGGATTCTACTGTATTGAAAAATATTTACCATATTATGGGTAATAATATTGTATGGCAATCTTAAAACTAAATATAAAAATTGAACACTTAGTAAAAATCAGCTCATATAAAATAACTTAGCTAAAAAAATAGTAAACAAGCATAAATAAAGCTGGTAAGTACAACATTAAATATACCTTGTATAAATTGAGGTATAAGAAATTTAAATTAGTTATTTATGATTAAATCAGTCTATATTTTTTGAATGTTCACTATAAAATGGGTAAAAATTTTGTATATTTAAGAGATCTTAAAGTTATTAATGGTCTATTAGAACATGTGTAAAAAGTAAACATCTATTGTTATCACTTAAATTTGTACTATTCAGTCAACCTTAATAATTTAAATATACATTTTGGCAATAAAGTGGTCAGTCTATCAGATTTAGAATTAAGCTTAAACTACTTTAAATGAACCATCATTCCTTCGGTAGAATCCTGGAGGAGGATGGTTATGCACATTGCGCACTCTCTTGATCATGCTTCCTTGACGATGAATCACTGTGGTGACATCTACATGACATCCTGTCTTCGTCCTTGATGTGCAGTACCACTGTTTCTTTCCATACGCTAACTTGTTTTTCAACCGAAACGCGAACCCATTGTGAACAAGCAAGAGACTGCCTTTCCGAGTAGGTATGAAGTTAGCCACTGAAAAAAAGTGATAATTTAGTAATGGGTATTAAAACACTAATCTAAGAAAAGCTAATAGTAGGAGTAAAATAAAACAACCAAGATCTAAATGACATTTATTTATTAGCATTCTCTTTTTCCCAGTTTAAATGAGAAGATATAACAATAATAATTTAACATTTATATTGGACATTTATCAAATATAATTTTCAAAACCACAATCAAATACTGTACATGCTATATTTACATAGATACTTAGAACCTTTGAATTTAATGTAAATATACTTTATATTATGTTAAATTGCAATTAAAATCTATTATTCTTTAGACGTTTAATCAACTAAAAACTCTTGAAATATTTAACCTAAAATTTTCAATAACAGACAATTGGCATTTTATGGACTGAATTTTATGTCACTTTATTAATACTATATAATTCACTTTCTCTCTTGAATAACTTTCGAAATATGTTAACAACAGAGAAGAAATGTTTCACTCTTAAACTACACGCACGCGTCATATCAAACAAACAAAATTTTTTTTTCAATGCCATAGATAAACATAATTTTGGCTAGTTTCTTAACTATTTTATCTATATATTAAACTATTTTATCTAAAAACAACAAAATGATCTTTCGTTTAGTTGTTTTTAGATAAAATAGTTTTATTTAATGAATTTACTTCCCACGTTTTTAAATATCCATGTTCAATATTTGATATTAGTATTCCCTTCAAAATTTATGAACTAATTATAACAATTTTCTACCTTCAAAACTTTTTGATACGGTGTGTTAATAAATATAATTATGGTTATATTAAATTTACTATAATATATTATATACTATGACACGTTATATTTATAACGCGTAACAACATATTCAGAGCGTGTATCCAGTCTTTCATAAATTTTAAACGTCAGTGTCAGTGTCAAAGCGTTTGTCCCTGTCGCATGTTTGTCTCGAATTAAAAAAATGGGAATTATGTGTTGTCGGTTTTGGCGCTGTGTAACAGATTATTAATGCGAATATCCTAAAATTTGCCAGTGTTATGACTAAACGAACGCAGTAAAGATTGTTACAAGTTATAGTTTCTACAAATGTTATATGTGTTGGTGTTGTAAAGTTGTTAATCCAAACTAATTCCCAAAAAGTAGTTTGCATAAACTAGGAAATTCCTGTGACGAATAAATAATTATATTTTCAAGTTACATAAAGTGCATCGGATATTTAGGAGAATAAAAGGAAAAATCGTGAAGCATCTTAAGTGTCGAAGTTTAGTGTTTTTTATGTGATTGAAAATGTAGCAAACAGTATCAAGGTTACAAAAAGTGCCATACTTAAACTTTGTTGAATAACCTACCATTTATTTTGATAAATAAAATGTAGACTGTCCTTTCAAAACGTTTAAACTTATTACTCAGAATAATGTTTCCAATTATCTATTTGTGCAGCATTAAATAAAGTTATAAAAAATTGACCTAATAAAATATACAAATTTTCAGTGTTTTATTTTATTTCCTTAAAAGACAAGTTTAAACTCTAGATTAATAAATTAATTGCTTATCCCATGTTTTTAAACCAATATCTTTTTTTAATTTCAGGTATATTTATTAACACAAGAGGAAATTCAAAACTTTTTATATACCAAAATCATACATTTCGATTTATGTACAAAAAAGCCTATGGTAGCCAACTTTGGTATTGTTGGTACTTCTTTAGTAGATGCTGTCCAGCAAAATTAAGAATTAACAATGCTGGAAAAGTGACAGAAAGTATAGGACGACATAATCATGACCCGCCCACCTGCTGGATGACTCCAGATGGAAAGTCATACAGTCTTCCACCACTCCCGGATAAAAGTTCATGAACATATAATATTACCTGTTAATTATAAAGTATTGACAAAGCTTTTCTGTGTTTCACTGCCTAGAGTATGATTGAGATTGTTTTAAGAGTTTAAAAATCTATAGTATTTTATTTTGTTATTATAATAGTATATGCTTATGTTTTAAGTTATAATAAAACAATTTAATAACTTGTAAGTGTAATAGTTTCTTTTAATATTGATGTTTTAGATTTAGTTAAATATTTACACATGATGTGTAGTACACACCATGTGAACAGTAAATTGTTCATTATAATCAAGTGATCTTGGGCACAACCAAATATGTCTTGCATTTTAGGTATCTAAACTTTAAAAGTGATAGAAACCTTAATATAAATGTAAAATACTGTTCCCATTTATGGTATTTTACAATTAAACTTTTTTAATCCAAATATATATATATATTATATATATATTTGGATTAAAAATTAATATATATATATATATATCACAGTTATGTATGTCACTAGTATTTTAGTTTACACAATTGTGTAAAATTTATTATTAATTTTACTTCATGAATGTACCCAAATTTTGTAATTGATAAGAAAATGAATTTGTATAATATGATTATTTCTATAAAACTAAGGTATCACAAATTGATTAACATAAAGTGATATAGTAATACAAACTTGCCTTTTATTTGTAATTTTAAATTCTGACAGCAGCATTAAATATTATATTCATACCATTGCTGAATGTTCCAATCTAAAGCAAAAATAGCTATTTTTAATAATATATATGTTATTTTAATTTCTTATATTCAACTTGAAGCTGAAACTTGAACTTGAAAATTGAGCAAGCGCTCAAAAATGCTGCTGCCCATACCCGCCCTGTTACAGTTTTTACACCGCTTTGGATGGAAATATCGCCATTTGTCAGTTCTGGTACCTCAATCGCCTCTTACGACACCTGGTACAGATATTATTCTGCTTTGCCGGCACCACACGGCCAGCTAATAAATTCAGATACCTATTTCTTTAATTCTCATGAAGTTTTTCAGTATAATCATGGTCGGTAATAGCGCAGGAAGACATCTTAAATAAATAAAATGAGAATATTAAAGCTTCTTACGTAGATAGTTTAAAGGGCAATAGAAGATAAAAAGTTATGATTTTTTATCTGTTCCTATCAGCGCGTGATTGTGTAGAAATCTGAATGTTTAATAACCCTTGCCTATCAATAAGCATTGATGTTTTTGATAATATTATCTAGTGTGATATTTTACTAAACGATGTAAGGATGATGCTAACTTGATTTTTGTCTGTATACGTGGAAGAGGGCAACTTATCTGGATTTTGCGATCTTGAGAGTTCGCCTAGATAATTTGAAACGCCTTTAGCTTGCGAGGTCTCCTCTCATAAATTTCTATTTCGATCTACAGACGTGCCCTCTTTAATTCGTTTATGTACCTAATTGATATATAGTATTTTAAATTACCACTGGAAATTAAGAAGTGGGTAACATACAAAACAATGCCATTACAAGTTAATCAAATTTTTGAAATTTTAAGTTAATCACCCAAATATATTTTTTTTAATCTTAACTGTTGATTGTGTCTGTTAGACATGACTGTCTCCACAAATTAAAACTTTTTAGCAATACATAAAATACACAATAAGCAAATAAAAATTAATTATAATCACTATAAGTTTTTTTATTCATCCTATAATCAATTATATGAGTGGTTTCAGTTGGGTAATTTGGTGGTGTTCGCAAAGTGAGACATAACAACATGTACCACCCTGGAAATCTAGTATGTGGTAACGAAAATAAAAGCCTTCCTAGAGATTAATACTTTGGTCTTGCCAACACGTTTATTAAAATGTGCGGCGGAAATGCCAAGGTTTTACAATTCGAAAATCTTGATAAAACAAATTAGAATGTTCGCGAGGCGTTTAAATGAAGTTAGTAATCATCAGTCAATTGTAGTTACAATAAAATAGTTTATGGTAAATAAAATCAATTTCTGAACGAACCGAAAAAGATGCCGAGTCTTGTTTTAAAAGAATTGAATTTATTGTCCAAAATCTATATGGTATTTAACACAGAGAATATTTTTTAAGATAAGCATACGCTTTAAGAAAATCAGATTTTTAAACATTAAAATAGGATGTAATACTGCTCCAAATATTTTTATAAAAATCTATTCAGTAAACTTCTTTATAAAAAATCTTTATTTTCTATACGTAACATACAGATGAATTACGTCTGCATATGTGATATTAGTATTGATACGTGAATTTACTTTCGATTTTAAATATGCTGACTTTGAATAGAGCAAATCATTACGTGGTATTGTTAGGCTAGGAACACACTACTACGTCATATCGGTTTATTTCGCGTCAGAAGCACAGTCGGTTTTTATTTACTAGGTTGAAAATGACATCATTAAGAAATGTGTGATAGAGCGAACAGCTCAAGCCTTTCGTTATAACTTTGAAGACTAGTTCTGTTATGACGTGACTAAACATAAATTCGTTTCGACTATTTTGGAATTGTTATGCTAGTGCATAGTGTGTGTATGTTTGTCACTCTCTAGCTCTTGAACGAAATACGAGGAAATACACTAGGTAAACCTCAAACAAAGTTCGTCAGCATTGGTACCCCGCTCTCACCTATGCCTACCGCTAAATAGCGGTGTTTTTATAACGATTTGAAGGGTAAGAGAGGAAATTACTGAAACATGGTAGAGTGAAATTACTGTATAATATTACATAAAATCTTCAAGTCAATAGGTTGGTCAGGTCAGGTCTAAATCTAAATAATTTTAAATCAATCTGAAAACCAGTACCTATATATCACATGTGACGCGTGAGCGTACAACATGATGCAGTATTAAGTATAGTAACGGAGTGTGTCTCTGCCTTTAGTTTGTAAATAACTACTAAACAATGAAGTTCGTTGTTACACCTGCAAGCAAGGACACGATTAGCGAACACAATCGAGTGATCTTTGGACCTTCGTGTTTACTTCCAGATAATAATATTTTCTATCAACAGTCTGATATTACGCTTTGAGTTTATCTGATACGTTCAAGGAATGTGCTCGCTCTGATATGAATAAATTCGGCGTGATCGATTACAGCATATCTTTACTTTAGTGTAAAATAAAGTCCATTTCGCTGTCTGTTTATTCCGATATTCTTAACTATCAACGAATTTTAATGCAGTTATTAATGTAAATTTGAAAGATCTACAAAGCGAAGGCCCAGCGGCTGACTTACTCTATATTGTCCCATATTAGTGCGAAGGTGGGTCGCTAGTTGCGTATTTATGTTATTTATCTTGTTGCTGGTTATCAGAGTCCATTGGTAATGTCAGAATATCCTCTATGCTAATGTTGATGCCAAAATACAAGTCTTATATCTGGCTTGAATAGATTAAAGTCAAACTTATATATTATTACTTTAAGTTTTCATGTAAATTATTGGGCATATAAAATTTTATCATTTACAATTTGAATACTGAAAGGCAGTTTGACTCGCAACCGGCGCGTGACACGTTCTTGTGACGTAGTACAAGCTCAGACGATCGCGCGATCAATCGATTAATCACAAGATCAATAACAATGAATTGTTGTGTTAACATGGTGCGATCGCCGGAGGCGGGTCTCGAATCGTGGGTGGACGACATTGTGGCCATGCTAAATTTATCTCAATATTCATGGACTTTAGACCTTTGCGGTATTTACCGTAACAATGAACTACTATTTATAAAAGTTTTATTGTAGGCATATAAATGCTGTTACTTTAAGTACCCCGGAAATGTTTATGAAAATAATATACCTACCATTTCAGACAGAATATAGTTTAAATAGACAAAATACTTTTTATTATACATCATTATTTCACATATAGAGTCATATTCTATTGAGGAATCTATTAAGTAAACTGGTATTTGAACTTATGTTTTATACTTTAACGGATATCAAATCATTGTTGACAGGTATAATTCCAACATTCACAATTTCCAAGCGCGGGAGACCGATGGCGGTGATAGGAAACTATAAATTCCTGATACATGCTACGCTGGGGTGTAAGATCCGTTGGCAATGCTCCCTGCAGCGTTCAATGAAATGCAATGCTAGAATTATTACCATCGATAATATCATCGTGAAATGTACTGGAGAGCATACGCACTGAACATGGGTACGTCGCACTCAAGTAGCTGGTGGTTTTGATAAATATTTTTTAAGTATTTTTGCGCTTTGAAAATGAGTTCGAAATCACCATTATTGCCATTGCCATTAAATTAAATTATCGTCTTGTCATATAAAATTACTATTCATGTTAGTCATAGGCATTGGGTGTAATTGGAAAGTTAATAATAATTACAAGTGAATTGACCATTTAAAATAAATTGATTTGCAGAAATTATGGTATTTAATTTATTGAGAATGTAAATGTAAAATTGACAAAGTAAATACTTTGATTACAGATCGAGAGTATAATGGTGCTTAATTTATTCATCATATGTATGTATATGTTGCATATATCTGAGTTTGATAAACATTAGTATTGCGTTACAAAGAGGGTGACTTACAAAGGTATTCTAAATTATTAATATATATCCTATCTAAAAGGTCAACTTGAACTTGAAGCATATTTTGGTATATTATGTTGAATTATCGACATGTTCGATGTCAACATAGAGTGTGAACAAAAAACTATGTATATCAAATATTATTTTTTTTTAAAAATGCACTCAAATTGCGTTTTAGTTTAAAAATTATCTTTAAAAATAAAAAAATATCTAAAAAGAACTGCATCGGCCGGGAATCGAACCCGGGCCGCCCGCGTGGCAGGCGAGCATTCTACCACTGAACCACCGATGCTTATACTTTATTATGCGAATATTACATAAAGTAATTGCATAACGAAAATAAGAGTAGAAAGGAGAAATTTCTATTTATAGATTAAAAAAATTTTTTTTGTTCATAATTGCTCCTAATGCTATATAAGAGTACCTATAAAAGATATCTCGGGTTTATAAATTTGTTAAAATTGTATTTATTATTATACAACGAGATATCGTTATCGAATAACGTGCGTAATTCAATGTTTGCGGAATTATTATTAGCAGATTAAGAACAGTACAAAGTCCATCCCATGATGACGTTGGCTCGTATGTTATTACGCCGTTAAAATATCGCTATAAAGGACAACATAACACAGTAAACGTGTTATAGTTATATTTTTTCCTTATTGTTATTACTCATTTTGTAGTTCCAGACTGCAGAAATTTATTCCAAATAATTACTTTAGGAAATAAATCGAACTTGAAACTTGATCGTTTAGTGCGTTATTTATTTTGTACAAAAATAGATTAGTCTACAAAGGGGTTTTTATTTTTAATAGTTCTAAGAATATACCGGTTTTTACATTCTGTCTCTTTATATCCTTTGACATGTTATTTGGAGGAAAAGTTATTTTAATTTTGTCGCGGTATTTCCTTTTTTTTAATTGGCTTATTTTTTTACAAAAGATAAGCAAAGTTTTGTAATGTTAATGTAAAGTAATACCTCATAGTAGTAATGTTTCTGCTTAACAAATTCATCATGCATATATGTTTTTATTTTAACAATTTAGTAGGTATTTTGGTCTTTTTATATTATGAAATCATCCAATTTAATGTTGAGGTCTTTTTAGTGGCCTGATATTTATTATTACATTTAGGCTCTTAATAGTTATTACGACAAAACTAAACAAATTTGTGATTAATCTGGTTTTAGCCTTTATATGTATTATCTAGAAAAACATCATAAAATACGCATGTATGTAGAAAGCTGTCATCATTGTAGCAGACTTAAAACTGCTGTTATGCTGCTGCCCATTCTTGCTCTGGTGCATTAAGCTACACTGCATCTGATGGATATAGGTACCACCATTTATCGGCTCCGATACCTCAGTTGTATATACCTAGTACAGGGGAGGTAATATTTTACTCTGCCGTTACCACGCGGCTCAACACAAAACTTTTTAAGTCTAATAAACATTTGCCACCAATTTTGAATTGGATTTGACATTTCTTTTTGTTTATTTTTTCTTTTTCTAGTGATAAGCTATACTGACATCAATTGTAGTGGTATTGGATTAGAGTGATCCCTACGATATTGAATTGTCAATTTTTTACAGTTTTCTTATTTCACTTATATGTGTATGTACATACACATAAACTAAGTATTATTTTTAAGTGTTCAAAATCAATTTATCTATTTGGTACTCCTGTTTTAATTTACAAATATTTAAAATAGACCAAAGCCGGAGATGCTATTAAAATGTATCAACTTGAAATTTTATACGTATTTGCAAATATAAAACACGATTCTCGTGTCCTTGCGGTGCAAAGTACATGGATGACGTGTACCTACACGAGACCGGTTTTGGTGTTATTCGATCGCATAAAACTCGCATAAACTCATATTGGGAATATTAGTATTACCTATTACATTGCTAGTTTTTGTCTGTGACTTTCCTCGCACCTTTCCTCCTTCAGAATCAGTATTTATGATGAGAAATTACTGGCACGTTCTTTTGCCCGCCAATATGAATATGAAAATATTTGTAAACATAATAATTAATTACAATGAAATTCTGCAAAATAAAGAATTCTCCAAAATAATATATTTGATAATGTATAAGTACTAGTTAATGGTAATGGTAAGAGTACATGATGTGTATATGACGTCAGTGCGGTTTTAAGTTGAATTTTCAATTGATAGGTATATAATATTATAAATGTGAAGGTGTGCCTGTCTGTCTGTTCTCTACGATTTTACACCTTAAAAAGTAAACCGTACATCGGCAAGTGGATTGCTTGAATCTTGAAGTTATCATAGCAACCGTAAAACGACATAGGCCTCCCTAAAGAAAGGGGAATTGGCCCTCAATTACCGCGCTAGGCTAGCCTGATGGCAATCGCAGAGCATAGCTTCGCGACGGGAATGCTGCTGCTTATTCTCGCTCTTTTGCATTTGCACTGTTTCAGATGGATATACAGCCATCTGTCAGTTCCGGTACCTCAGGCGACACCTGGTACGGGGGGAGGTACCTACTATTATCGCGTTATAAAGTCAAATGCATGCAGACACGGGACGAAGACACAGCCGGCAAGCTTTACTTACGAATTAATTATAAGGAAGGTGTATCCTCACTGTGTTAAACATTCAAAATGTGTTATTTCACAATCGATATTAAATTTTAAACTCAGTTCATAAAGTTAGAAATTGGTTGTGAATTTTGACTGACTTCTATAAGTTTATCTGTAATTATTTGTACCGTTTGCTCTTTTTGCAGCATCATTAGGTACTTACTCAGGCCTTTCAACAGCATTCCAATTAAACCTTCACACAATTCACGTTAGGGCTGGCCTGAAGTTGTGGATAGCTTTCTGCATATTTATTATTTTATTTTAGACAATAGATATAGAATAAATAACATATATAACTATGAGGTACCGGCAGAGTAGAATAGTACCTCCTCCTGTACCAGGTATCGTAAGAGGGGACTGAGGTACCAGAAACGACAGATGGCGGTATATCCATCCGAGACAGTGTAGCTTAAATGCACAGGGTAGGGATTGGCAGCAACATCCCCATCGCGAAAGTTGCGCTCTGCGATTGCCAACACGATTGCCCAGCGTGGCAATTATGTATAAGCAAAATTCCCCTATTCTTGGGGAGACCTATGTCGAACAGTGGACTTCTAATGGTTAGAATGATGATAATATATATAACTGTATACTGCAAATATAGTAAATATATATATATGCCCATAAAAAAATTGTGACTATAAATTGAGGTACAAACTATCCTTTATCTTAAGTTGTGTTATAGGTATATGATTACGATTAAGAAGTTTTTTACATCAGGTAGACCTCATACAAAGGTCATCTTCATTTGTGCACTTTTACCTTTTTCTACCAAAAAACAGTGTCCGCTGTGTTCTTCTCTAAAAATATTATTTTAACAGGTAAAGTTTTATCTTTAATATTCTCTAAACGTAACTCATGTTTTTTATTAATTGTCTGGCATTTCTGACGAATTATGAAAGAATAAATTAATCAGTCATTTTATCTGCTAATAACCAACTCATGCTACTTGGAAATAGATAATAATCGCGGATATAATAAGGTTTGACTATGATAGAAGGATTCTAAAAAGAACATTTAAATGTCAGAGTAGCGCCTCCATCTATATATACGAAATAGCAGAAACTGAATTTTGACTTGAAATCTATGGAGGAATTAGTTTGTGAGTAGTGAATTCGAGAATTGATTTCATGTTAAGATTTATTAGGCTACAGTTATCAGGAAAAGATACTGTTGACTAAATCGAGACCCATCTGCCGAATGCTATTGTTGTTGAAAATTATCATTGCCACAATTTACAATTGTAGCTCCCTCAGCGGCAGAACCGACGGGCGAGTAGCCAAGCGTAGAATTGTCTGAAAAAAAAAAGAATGTGCTATATACGCGCTAGTGATATCCTTGTGATCATATGAGCATCTACAGGCTGTGTTGACGCTTACTATTAAGTGCGCGATATGTTTGTTTTTTTTATTCGGACGAACCTATTACTGGACTACTCAGGCGTCAATTCCAGCACCACCAAAAAAAGAGGGCGGGGCCTCTCATAGATGAGAGGTCCGATGCCCGTAATCGAGATCTGAGCGGGATCGACGGCGATCGCCCAAGGGCGCCTCTAAAGGCTCGACCAAGGCTCGGGCGGCCATCGTTCGGAGTGAATTTAATTATGAAATCCAGCAAAAGAGGACGGGCGGAGTGAGCCCGGCAGCTCTAGGGCTGCCGGTTATCGCTCGTTGGGGCAGGGACTCCACGCGTTCGTCGGCGCGGGTGTACTGCTCTATTATACGCATGTTCAGTTAGTGATTGTGTTGTGCCAGTGAGAGGGCGGGGAAGAGCTGCTATTTTCTCGATAATTTTGTCGGGCGGGTCGTCTAAGATGTGACGCGGTCTACGATGTCGGACGTGTATGCTTGTTTGTCGACTTAGTCATACATACAAATTTAGTCTATAAAAACAATATTTATTTGTTCATCAGAGAAATATAATTGCGCTATATAATATTCCAGCGTTTTCCTGTTCCTGACGTGGTTGTATTAGTCCATATCGTAGTCCTTGCCGTGTTATATCGAATAGGGATAAATTATAGTGTTAATTGGTGAAGTATTCGAGGTAATTTTAGCTACCTCAGTATAATAGACGTAAACTGCAGCGTAGATTATTTAAAGTGCGACATTTCAAGCAGCGAATATCCTACAGCTGTGACGAAGTTTCAAAGGTCATATCCATTTTCACTTCAAAAAGAAAAAGTGTGGTGCCCCATTGTTTTTTTTATATAGCTAAGTCGACAAATAAGTAAACGTGATGGTAAGCCTCACCGGAGCCTATAGACGCTCGTATTATCACAAGGACATCATCACTAGCGCATTGCTAACATTGTGATGTAATGTCACATTACCCAGTAATTACCCACTACCTATCATCCTTCAAACAGGACAAAGCTATGCAAACACTGCTGTTTGCAACCTTTGTAAGAGGTCTTCTTGTTTTGAGTTTGTAAGACAAAAAGGATCCAGTACTAAGGAACTAGAACAACGTAGGCGATATTGAATCTTATAGGTATATTGATTTAATTTATAACTTAGTAACGAGCGGGAAATATACAGGGCAAACGGGTGAGACCTCAGTGATATCTTTGTAATTAGCAGGATAGATGAACTTTAGCAAAATTAATCGCAATACTTTATCTGTGACGCAATGTCTCGACGTTGTGCTTGTTTATTACTAAAAGCCGTGAGGTACCGGCAGAGCAGAATAGTACCTCTCACTGCACCAGGTGTTGCAAGAGGCGACTAAGGTACGAGAACTGACAGATAGCGGTATATCCATCCGGAACAGTGCAGCTCAAATGCATAGTGCGGGGATAGGCAGCATAATCCCCGTTGCGAAAGCTGCGCTCTGCGATTGCCAACACGCTTGCCCAGCGTGGCAATTATGGGCAAAAGATCTCCTTTCTAGGACAGGTCTATGTCCAGCAGTGGACTTTCAATGGCTGGTAGGATGATGATTACTGAAAGGATTCTAATATAACCTATAGGTATATTCATATTATACCCGTTGATCCCAGTACGTGCTTCTGGCAAAACAGACGTCCATGAGTTAAATATGAAGTAAGTAGTGGAAAACATAACAGGACAGGCGCGATGGCGCAGATGGTAGGGATCCTATCTTCTGCGCCGAGTCGTAGATTCGATCCCCACATCATTATCACCATTACAGCCATTGGAAGTCCACTGCTGGACTTATGCCTCCCCATGAAAGGAATAATTGTCGCGCTGGGCAAGCGTGTTGGCAGAGCGCAGCTTTCGCGCCGGGATCGTTGCTGTCCATCCCACCCCTATGTATTTGAGCTACACTGTCTCGGATGGATGTATCGCCATCTGTCGGATCTAGTACCTTAGTCGCCTCTTACGACACCTGGTACAGAGGGAGCTACTATTCTACTCTGCCGGTACCTCACAGCATCCCCACAAATGACAAAAAATTATATGACGAATATTTGTGTTTATTCTGTGCCGTGGTGAGCTTGGAGTTAGGTTGATTTCTTATTAATATTGTTAACATTAAAATGGTTTCATAAAGCATATGTATTATATAAAATCAACATAAAATTTTGATACGAAACTTACGAAAATTACCAATGATATTGTAATAGCGATCAGTAACGATTAAAAATGAATTTTAACTATCAGCCACGTGTAAAGGTATTGAAAAAACCAGGCAGTGAACGCATGCATCAGTCGTGTTTTAAGCGGATGTATTCTAAAGAAATCAACATAGATGAAGTAGCAAGCTCTGTGAAAAACCACAGGAAAATAAGTTACTTAGTTTGCTATATTCCAACTTACATAAATGAAATAGACTTTCCCGTTAATCTGCGGAAAAATTAAATATTCAACCTTAAATACACCCAGTTCATTGTAAAAACCCACGCCTATATTACCTAATTTCTTAAAATACCAAAACTAGTTTATTTGCCGACTAAAGTTTATTTTTAAAGATGGCCACGAATATGTTGGTTATATTCACATGAATGGCCTTGGAGGTCAAAGTACAGATTCAAAATAGTTGAACGATATCAAACTACGGAATTGGTAGAACTTGTTACAGAATGATCATAGATAATAATTAATTTAATGGTATAAAATGTTTAGCTATTAATTTAAACTAACCTGTCGTGGCCTGTTAGCAGATAACAATAGCACCTCCTTTTGTGTCACAGATGTCATGAGACTTTTTATAGGATTTACTTACAATTTTACTAATCTAGCTTCACATCTCATAACTTTCATTCCGTTTTGATGGGCCCGTTTGCACATTCGGTAGCGTTGCTATCTTGTGGTGGGTTCGATCTCCATACAGGACAAATATTTATATGATAATCATTTGTGTTTCTTCAGTATCTGTGAATTTATATTTATTTATTAGACTCTTGGCTTAGGGTCAACAGGAGCCTGCATAAGATTTAAGCTATCTACATGTCAAGCTTCATTAATAAAATACAATTGAGGGCAGAACAGCTGTCGGTTCCGGTACCTCAGTCGCCTAAAGGGCTAGAATCTTGAAATTTTGGAAGGAACACTAAGACAGGATTTTTGAAAAATCACCCCCTAAGGGGGTAAAACGGGGGTGCACACTTTGCTGTGAAAGTTTTACAAAATAACGCGAGTGAAACCTTGAGGTGCTGCTAGTCAATAATATGGCATAGATAGGACGGAGTTACTTATTATTTTAGACCAGGTCGATAAGCTATACAGCTTGTATGAAAAGCGTCTCAGCAGCCTATAGATGCTTGAAATATCACTAGGATATCACTAGCGGGTTGCCGACCTTGTGACTTGAAGATTATATGTCAAATTACTCAGTCATCTCACTGCCTCTCTCTCACCCTTTAAACCGGAACACAGAAATGCGAACACTGCTGTTTGGCGGTAGAAATAGGTCAGAGTGAGGTACTAATGCAGGTGACCTTTGTACTTTGTATGAAGTCTACCCCATATCAAAAGTTAGCAGTCTTTACTCTTTAAACACAATATAAGAGTAAATATTCATTTCACTCAACACCCACGAGTTATCAAGGTCTAAATTCGCCAATGGCAACTTCTTAAAGCTTGCAATGTTATTTCAATCAAAATCGACCTTGCTCTATTTAACTGTCTGCTTCCAAATACAAATCCGAACTAAAAAGAATCGCGGGAAATCAAAACGGACATTCTAAATATGAATTTAAATTTAGTAAAGGCCTCATGTTTCTTATATATATGCAATGCATTCACACAACGAAACACGTACCACCTTCTAATTTAAGTATATAGTCTTAAACAACTCGTTGGTACTTAAGACAACTTGTATCGGTAAAGTCGAAAAGTATTTAATCGGCTAAATCGTGTATTGTTACCTCCCTTATTTTAATCATTTTAACCAGGTTTAGATAGTGTTGATCCTATCTTGTGTGCCAATGGTGAGGTAAGTTCGATCCCCACCAACGACAAATATTTATATGATGAGTATTTGTATTTGTTCTGTGTTGTGTGTTCTGTCCTCTGCTGTTTGATATCAGTAACCCAGATGATTTCAGCTACTCATCTCAGAGTCATGTCACGTATGACATGACGGGTGGATTTAATTTGTTTAAAAATACAAAAACTAAATTAACTGTACCATTGCTGTAAACATAACTCCGACGCTATATCGAGATGTAGCTTTATCGAGAAAATTAAGGCCGTCCATTATGAATAAACAATTCCATACGTTTTATGTTTTCGATTACTATAGCTGATGGTTACAAGAAGTGTCTAGCTGAGACCTAGATATTTGGGATTTAAACTGCCCGTCGCATTAAGAGGCCTTGCGAGAGGCCCCCTTTAGAGTTGACTAGAGGGCGAACTCCAAAATACAACGATTGATTAGCCATCTTAAGAAGTTCAAGTCAAATAAAATCAAAATCTTCTTTATTCAAGCAATACAAGTACCTACTTCCGAATTGTCAAAAGTAATAAATTTTATAACAGTAATATAAAGTACTAAATTGTATTATATTCATAATACTGATGACCCTGATGACCTGACGGAATGATAAGATTCATCTGACATTTAAATTAGGCTTACCTTATTCTAGTCTATCGGCACCAGAAGGTTTTAAAACTAAGTTAAAATCGGGTTCATTACACGAGCCACCAGAAAGGAATTTTCAAGAAGAACTAGTGGTGATTTTTGATGGTATTTTCTAAGACACGAGGCATTACCGAAGTTTTATTCATTCAACTTATTTTAAGTATGGGTCTTGTATATTAATCTCGGAAATAAATAATAAAAGATATTTTTTTCTAAAATTTGTATAGTGGGCTACAGATAAAATTACCCAAATATGTCAAATGATTTCAATTTTAAATTTAATGGTCCGCAATTATAGATTAATATCGATTACGAAGTTTTGGCAGATTTGGATAGGTTTATCTGTTAATGTGTACGACTTCGCGTGCATTTAAATCAATTCAAACTGCGTCATTCGCGCACAGTCAAAGGTTCGGTGCCTGAAACGTAATTTACTTACCACTGTCAGACAAAACCAGAAACGATTTAGTCGTCTAAAATAAATGTCTGTCGGACTCTTAGCACAATTTAGAGATTTTAACTAGTATGAAGATTATCTTCATAGTAAGTTGTACTCATTCGTATGCAAGTAATTAACGTAATGAGAAGATCCGAAATTTAATAAATATATAATTATACATATTTATTTGCTCTTTGATAATATTAATCAAAGAGCAAATAAGACACGATGTCATGTAAAGTCGTTTTAGTAAATAGGGCATCATATGGGCATTTATTGTTCAAGCGCTGTTTAAAATTAAAATCAATATGTATTATTTAAATACCATGAACATCATCATAGCAGCCGTAAACGTCCACGACTGGACTAGATCCCCCAATCAAGAAAAATGGGAATTTCCCATATTTGCCGCACTGGGTACCTAAGCGTGGTGGCAATCGCAGAGCGTAGTTTCGCCACGCCAATGCTGCTGCCCTGTTGAATATAAGCTACACTACTTCGGATGGATATACCTACTGCCATCTATTGGTTTTAAAACCTCAGTCGCCTCTCACGACACCTGGTACAGGGGGAGGTACTATTCTACTCTGCCGGTACCACACGGCCAAGTACATTTTATTCATTTTTAAAATAAAATATATTTTTTATATCTTCAAGTTCATATGAACACTAATTTTGGAAAGGCTTCATATTACAGATCACCAGCTGACTCGACAGACATCCTGTCTTAGCTGTACTTATATATTTCATCATCATACCAGCCATTTGTCAAGTTAAATTAAACTGTTAACAAATAAAACTCAGTCAGCAAAAAATTATTAAAATTAGTTGAGTAGTTTAAAAGTTCATCCCGCACAAACACCGTGACACGTAATTTTTACATGTAAAAAGGAGATATGTTTATAGCCGTAAGTTAGAGGCGTGGCTGTTAAGATAGAAGGCATTCTTATTTATGTTTAAATATTTAAAGGTAATAGATTTATAATCAACATAAGCCTATATAATATTGTTATTTTATGAAACTATCAATTAGAATTTATTAGAATTAGAAAAAACAATGTAAAGTATATACGTACATCTCATTAATGTACACGGATAAACTTGTAACGCCATCTATGTGTAACAAAAAGTAACTCAACGTGTTGTTGTTTTGTTTCGCAAATGTGTGTGTGCAAAGTGGTGGCGCTAGTGTAGCAACATAATCACTTTTAATGGTAGGTACTTTTAAAGGTTATGTAAGTTCTTATTTCATAGTTTGAAATTTAAAACTAGACACTGTTTCTATTAATTCTTTGTTTAATCATGTTTTTGTTGCAAATTATATACATTTCTACTAGACTGTATAGTATAGAATTCCTTAGCGTATAGGCGCGTGGCAGTAGAAAAGTAGTTTGCCTGTATTAAAAGAAAAGTAAACAGACAAAAAAAAAACAAAATGTCACCACTGACACATGACAGTTACATTGCGTCATTACATTTATTTTAATCGTTTATTTTCCCATCAAAATTTGCTTTATTTCACATTATATCCGAATTATTTGTAATATTTTCAACGAATTTTCCTTTGTTTTCATAAATTCTGGCTGGCCAACTCCTAGCTCGTCTTAAGGGTTAATGTCAATAAAAACAACAGTTGCTCGTTTAGTATTGTTTTCGTAGTGAAATAACCCGCTATAGCGACAAAAAATGTTTTATAGTGATTCTAATACAAAAAAGTTTGCTGTCTAACTTTCAGGTGACGATTTCGTACAGTGTGTACCCACCAAAAAGGGCCACCAAATACTCTACAAAGGATACACATATGTTTTCAAAAGCAGATTGCAATGTGGTGCAGAGCAGTGGTGTTGTTCTTTCCGTCAGAAAACAGGTTGTATATCAGTCATAAACATGCAGACTTATGGCGTGGAAGTTCTCAGAGACTTCCATAATCATAAAAAACCAATGTTTACTGATTAGCAGTATTCGTTGACTACTTGTTGCTAGTTTGTATATTGTGTCCGAAATTGTGCTTAAATTAAATAGGTATCCGTTTTATTATAATATCAACTTTTTCTTTACATTTGTATTTTTTGTTTTTTTTTAGATATAAAAGAATTTAACCTTCTAATGTAGGACATATACTACTGTTACTTAAATACCTTGAAAAGAAATCCAAATTGGATTGTTTACATCATAATATATTTCTTTTGTAATATTGTGATTTTATTTAATAAATATTTTTGAATTTTATATAAGTTGTGTTATTTTTATTTATATATGAGAATGGTAATACATGTGATGAAATTTACATATTGTGTTTTATTTTTCCTGATTAGAATACAATTGATAAGAAATACTTTGATGCTAGATTACATTTTAAGATTTTATATAATTAGTGTCATGATAACAAAATAACTTTAGAATACTAGTTAAGTTTAGCAATGTTACAAAAAGTAACTTGACTATATTTAAATACTCTTTTGCAGACAAAGAATTACCAGAGTGGGTGTCCATTTATTTCGTAACACTAAAAGATCTAGAGCAGCGTTGTAACATTTGTGAAGTTGTACTGCATACAGATGAAAAATCACCAGAACTAATGGATCATATCAAATTGAATCATGTGGAAGTCTATGACCTACATAAAGAAAATCCGGAAGCAACAGTGGGCTTCCGCATTGAGTTCTTGCATTTAAATATGTTGAAAGATGATGGTGATCCAAAAACTCATCCTGTTATTATTGGAGAAGTGTGTGAAGCTACAACTGAAGAGATTGTAAAACCTGACGTAGAAAAAGAAGAGAGTATTATAAATTCACAACTAGTTGTCATGCCTACTAAAAAGAAAGGGACAAGAAGAGAAAGTGGTATGTATTAAAATTGGTTTTTAACTCTAATTGATTTTTAATAATCCTTTAAGTGACATGATTCTCATGATGTTTGTTTATCCCATTCAAGAGAATAGAAGAAAGAGTTGGGTATGGAAATATTTTGACCGTATGAGCAGCATAATCTACCGATGCACATTATGTGATGCAGTGCTTTCCATCAAAGGGTGTAATACTAATAACATGAACCGTCACGTCAGGACTAAGCATCCAAGCATTTACCAGATGGAGATGGATGAGAAACAACAGATTGAATTGGACTCCAGTTTGAAGGCTGACCCTTCTTCAGTAAAAGAGGAATTATGCAGTGACAGAGATCTGGACAGTAGTGGTAATTATAATATCAACACCTTTATTATTATACAGAAACAAAAATTTTATTCTACTGTAAGCATTGATACGGTGCTCATTCTAAAAGACTTACACTCAAAATTTGATTTCAAATCCTAAAATGATTTATGAGTTTATCTAAAACTAATTGTCTAATTGGAGGATGCCATTGAAAATGTTTTTAGGTACCTTATTGTGCAAAATTTCCATTAAAACTCAGGCTAAACTATAAGTGTGCTGTTAGATTTATTAAATACTTGGTCAAATGTATCTTGTTGACTTGCTGTTCTATCATGAATTTGTAATCTAATTATTCTTTTCTGAAATCTTAGTGGTAATTTTCTGCGAGTCATAGAACGCGACATACGATCTCAATGACACGTTTGATAAAATAACTTCTATGAATGCCTCCCTCAGTCGTCCTCCCACTGGCACGCTCCAATCATAAACTTCACACACATTCTTTTCGTATAGCAGTACAACACCGCGTTCGGCGTATCCGTATATTTCCTGCCTCTCAAGCGCATACTGATCGCTCTAATGACAGCTGAATAGACCAGCCTTATGTATGAACGAAAAGATATAGTCTTTTCAGAGCACCTGAGATTTTACATGTCAATTCATTATTTGCGCAAATGTCTACTTGAAGCTAGCTAATATGCTTTGTATCTTTTGCTGCCTGTAGAGTGATGTACCAACCTTAATAATTAAAGTCAATTCCAAAAAGATTTCCTAAAATCTTATTTATAAAAGCTGAGATAAGTATGTTTAAACTTACAAACTTAAGATTTATTATAATAGTATATGTAGTTACCAAAAACCAACCTTATAATGGTGTAATTTTTGCTAGCTCCAATTTGATCTGATATGATTTTTTTCTCTAAAATTTACTAGGGCTCTGAATGTTATAGTTTTATATCATAATACCCTATATTCTAAGAGATCGAAGTGCAAGGCGTTTAGTTAGAATTTTATTAGGATACATTTTAAAATATTTTCTTAAGCTTGCAATGGCAACCTAAATGTGTTTAAATTTTTTCATATAGTCGAACGACGTTTGACGAGCTCAATTAACAATATTTATTATCCCATAGTTGAAGCCTCGAGCAAGCAACTGCAACGTCGTAGCTGGATATGGCTGTACTTCAACCGTATATCGAGTACGCTAGCTCAGTGCAAGCTGTGCCACCGGAACATTTGCCACGGTGGCAACGCCACTGGAAATATGAACCGCCACCTCAAGATGATACATCACAAAACTGGACGTATGTTATCTTTTCTACTATCTGTACATAACACACATATTTATGCAATATCTATCTAAATAATAATATATCTCTGTTATTGGATATCTTTATCAATAACCTATTTAGCAGAAATACTGTCTATTTGAAAAGAAGTTAACGTAGAACTAAAAGGAATCGTTTCGTAATAGTTTACAACGCCATCTATCAGCGATTTGTATAAACTAGTTGTTAAATCATCTCAAAAGATGGCGCTGTTTTTTAAACGATAGAAAGCTTTTGTATACATACAGGTTTATTAAAAAAAAATAAAAAGCTTTTGATTCAGCAGATGACCATAACTGGATTTGGAAGGTGTTCGACAGCGAGGAGGACTTCTATTCATGCAAAATATGCCAATATCGGTGCATGAAGTTCAGTGACATCGATAAGAGCGTCTCCTGCATTCTTCACCATCTTAAAATTGAACATGGCGTTGTGTCTGGTGAACAGATTATAACAAGTGCGGAGTGTGGTGATGAGGATTGATACAAAAATTGTATAGACTTATTTTGTTTGTAACTTTTAGTTTTTTCTATTTTTATTTAAACTTGTTAGTTTGATAATGTTTAGTAAAACACTTAGGACTTCATAACTTATAAAAGTTTGTATAAATAAATACCGATTATTTGAAGAGATCGTTGATACTATGTTAGCATGATATTTATAAATGTATGGTTATTTCATTATAGTTAGTAAACGCACCTATTTTTCTCGTTATAAAGATAGCTTAAGTTTATAGAAGATGAATAACTTTATATTTTTCATATATGTAGTGATCGTTTATGAATTGCGTAATTATAAATATTTGAAAGGTCTTAGCTCTCCCTCGCGGCTTTCCACTAGGAAGTTTGATTAGTATTAACAGGTTCCCTAATTTCTGTGTATTTTAATGAGTTTCACTTTTCACAAATATGTAAATAAAATGATCAAAAATAAAACTAAAGATGTTTCATTTATTATTTCATTTATCTAAAGTACAAAACTATAGTTACTGATTAAGTATTTAATTTGGTTTTATTTTTAGTTCTCTGCGGTCTTGGTGACGGACCGGAGATTTTTTCACAGCATTTTCTAACGGAAATTCCACGAAAGAACGGGAAGCTTGTACGCAGACGTTGTGTCCGTTGTTATGCCATTAAAAAGCAGGAGGGAGCTCCGCGGAAGGCTAAGCAAGTCAATACGGAGTGTATGCAAAAAGTTTTTTGTCTCAAATGCTTCAACGAGAGGCATGGGAAGTAATTTTTTACGAACGGATGAAACTAAGTTATTTTAAATACCATTCTTAAAAGTAAGTTCTCAAAGTAAGTACTAGTTACTACTTAAGTGATTTAAGCATTGCAAGCATTTGTAAATAACCGATAGTCAGAAAGTAAAAAACATTTTTCATTGAGGTCTAAGAAACAAACAAGTTGATGGGTTCAGGTATTTAAGGGTTCATTCATTAATTATATAGATAATAAATATATACTCCTCGTATATAGATTATATTCGTATAAGTAACCGGCTGTAAATTTAGTTTTAAGACGTGTCTGGGGCCGGTAAACTAGTTTTGAAGTGGGCCACTTAATTACCTATTTGTTTAAATGACTTATAACCTTACAAAGTCAACAGTGTCATCGGTCATTTGTAATTAAATTAAAAAGTAATTATGATAATTAAATGAATATTAATAGTTTGTTTTGACGATACAAAAGTGCTGCTTATGAATGACCTACTTAAATTAATAATAATACCTTTGACTTTGTCTATGTGTGAATTTAGACGCGCAATTTTTCAGGACACTCAATTGTATGTTAATTTATTGTAATTGAATGTCCACTGTTGGGCATAATCCCCAAGCTAGGAGGAGTTTTTGAAAGAGCGCAACTTTGCGATAAGGATGCTGCTGACAATCCTCACCCTGTTGTATTTAAGCTGCGCTGTTTTGGCTGGATATACCGTCACCTGTCGATTTAATCGCCTCTTACGTCACCCGGTACAGAGGTAGGTGCATTGCAAATACTTTTTGCCACCATTCAATTCTTCATTCCTTGGAAAGGTCACACAATACAGCATCATAGGAAGTTTCTTACAAATGCTTAAAATGTGAAACGAGTTAATTCCTGAGGTTAACTGCGACGTATAGGGGTACTTAAAATCGGGTGTCAATAGGGTTTTAAAGGCGTGATACACATGGTGATGCAACGCCCAAAGGCTACGGTCACCGCTTACCTGAAGTCTGCTTGTTTTCCACCACCAAGCTATATAAACCATCATGAGAATGTTTTATATTTGTTGTATATTGTATAAAACGAACCTTATTACGTTTACTATTTACGTTTCATTACGTTACTTCATGTTATTTATGAATTTAGTACCTCACTCTATTTTGACCACCAAATAGTAGTGTTCAAATTACTGTGTTCCGGTTCGAACGGTGAAGAGGCAGTGAAATTACTGGGTAATGTGACATCATATTTTTAAGTCACAAATTTGCCAATGCGCTTGTGATATTCTTGTGATATCACGAGCGTCTATAGTCTGCTGAGACGCTTATTGTCACAGTATTGTTAGTTAAATGTCAAGCTAGTCCAATAAAATATAATGTATAAACATATTCTTGTTTAAAATATAATTGTTATACTTTGACTATACTAATTGCGCAAATGTTCTTTTTGTTATTTAATAAAAGTTGTGCCACAATAATTATAATTTTTTATTAAATATTGTTTCCTTTTATATTCTCATTTAATAGAATATATTGATTTTACACTATAAATATGTCCTAGTGTTCATTAATTGATGAACATAGAGGTAAGTTTGACATTAATAGTTGTATCGGCCATGTTAGTTTTGTGACTTTTTAAAGTTCTTCAGCGGTTTCTACAAGTTAATTGGTTACTTACTTGAACATACCCAGGACAAACACTTAAATGATGAAAATTTGTGTTTATTTTGTGTCTGGGTGTTAAAATACGTATTTAAATATTATATTTATAATTTCTCTGTGGACTTATTCTTAATACAAGTGTTTTAAGCGACATATCCTACGTCACTGTCAATGTACAAGATGTTAAGTTAAGAACTTATATATTGTTGAATAGAAGTATTTGGTATCGTGACGATTTTTTTAGGATCAACGTATGGAAGTTCGTTACTTCCGGAACGATTTAAGTCTTCAATTCGGTTCATGACTAAAAGTTATTGGCGTTGTATTAGTGACGTCACATTAATGAGGATAATATCTTTTTTCCGGTAGCACTTGTCATCTTTAGATTTGACGGATAAATAGGAATTGGTGTCCCTAGAAAAATATACTTAGAAATTTATGCGTTTACATTAGTGTCCTTGTCGCATGCGCCAAGGATCGTGCGCCGTGGGTGTACCAACATTTACATGATAAATATTTGTTTGCTCTGCGTCTGGGTGGTAGATATGAAGTTAAATAAAACATTTGTGATTCCTCTGTTGGCTGATATCTGTAACAAGTGCTTTAAGCGAGTGAACTCTGAGACAGGTGTGTAAGTTGTTGTTGGAATTAATTAATTTATTGACACCCCTTACACTTTTTTTTTAATTATTGGATTTTTTTATTATGTGGCATTAAAATTACCATCCAACCCAAAATTCTTACTTTCCATCACCAACCCCTATTTTTTAATTATCGTTTTAGTAATTTTATATGATTAATATGGCAGAATAACGTTTGCCTCGATAGCTTATTGAATATTCAAGTTTCTATCCAGGAAGCTGCTGATTGGGGCTTCGTTTAACAGGTATTATGCCCTATTTTTTAGTGTTGTCCTTATTGGTTATATAGATACAAATATGAGGACGGCCCGGCGGCACAGGTGGTAGTGATCCTATCCTGTGCACCAAAGGTCGTGGGTTCGATTTCCACCCAGAGCGAATATTTACATGATGCATATTTGTATTTGTTCGGTGTCTAGATGTTATTTATTTGTATCTGAGTATTATATTTGTAATTTCTTTGTTGTCTGATATAACAAAGGAATCACAAATATATTATTTTAGTACATATATTAAACAACCAAACACAGAACAAACGTAAATATTCGTCGGGAGTAGGCCCTTGACGTACAAGACAGGTTCACTACCATCCGTGCCATCAGGCCCGTCAATACCTACTCTGATATGTCCTTAGAATCTATTAGTAGTTTTAATAAATTCGCGTTTGCTAGTATTAATAACCTTGCATAAAAAATTATATATTAAGTTTAATTCACACATGACAATGGTGAAATTTCTTTGGTTTATTACTATTGCATAGAAAGCTAGTTGATTTCTTGCACTTATTTGATGTTATTAGAGATTGGTTTACATGAGATACGTCTGAGTATATTTAATTTCTTCTTTTTACATTTATAGAAAAAAACTATTTGATTAACCAAAAGGAGATATTGTTCTTAATATCTATATTAAAGAAAACAGGCTAAGTAAAATACTAATATAATTTAAAACACCTTTATTTATAATAATTATTCATTGTGATATTAAAAAAAAAAACAATTCGAGTTCTTCATGTCGCAAAGCGAAATGTTGCATCACTTGCATATTTTAAATGTTTTCAAATCTTATCTGCCTTTTGTACCATATCGCTTAATGCGATGTGTGGTGTCTGATATTTATCGGCGGCGTGAGTTGCTGCCCAGATAGTCATCTACTTCTCTTCTCATCTATTCTAGTTTGCAGATTTTGCGTAAAAGCGATGAGTAGAGAATTATTTTCAAGTGACACCTTACTTACATGCATAGTATCTGAAAGGTTATAAGGTCATTCACTTCAACACACATCATTATTAACCTTTTGATACAAACGGCACATAATCACGCATACTGTGAAACCAAAATTGCAATTTCGAGTGTAGGAAACAGTTGGTTTAAAGTGAGAACAGCTCATCGTCTCACTCGCACACACAACATTTTTCGGTTGCTACGTCATTGTTTAGATTCCTTGTCCTTTTCTCGCATTTTGTCAACTATTCAATAGAAGTATATGGTAACTAAAAAAAGAAAGAAATTCGCAACAGTTTTGACTAGTTTTATTTTTTACAAACATCAAGTTACACATAAAACATATATCATTATACTTCTACACACAATTTGGCTGCCGTCACTACATACCGATAATATTTATATAATTTAATATTACGCTATTACACAACCCAGTATACGCTTTGACAAGGTTCGCGGTTGGCTTTTTACCATAATACAAAGATAATATACAACGAAATATGTTCCATATAAAGTTATGCCAAAACTAACTTCATAAATCCACATACAGTATTTTTTAATATCAATAACTTTGCAACGTCTTGCCTCCCATTTAGGTAATACCGTTTATATGATAAACACTAAAATGTATATCTCAGGGTGTACATACAACATTATATATTGCGTTATGTATGATAAATGCCAACATGCTTTTTCCTATTACCTGTGTACTAATCAAACAATGTACCACAACGTTACACATACTTATGCGTATTACAAAACTAGACACGCACACTTACAAATTGAGAGCACTGGCTGTATCGTAGATATAGGTAGCGCAGGAGCGCGCGCGCGTGTATGTGTGCACTAATACTGGCCATTCACTTGACACACCAACCCGTGCAAATCTGTTAAAATCTCCCAATAAAAAATAAACTCTAGCACATGATTGTTGAGCTCATAATCGGTTGAGACTACAGATTTGTATAGGCGATCTGTAGTAGATATTGATATTGCCAGATAAATCGATTCTAGTTTGTCATTCATTGATAGCAGGTCAATAGGAAATAAAACATTTATCATACTTATTAACATCTGTTAGTTAATGCATTTTTAAATAAAGTAAAGTTTTCGTATGTAACTTAAATAAATAAATTTGCTTACACCACGAAATACAACAGGCAGACACTATGATATGTTTTGCGGCTTAACAATAACCTTCGAAACGTCGGTTCATACACGATGGTCGGCACACGCTTCGTTAGTGTATGCATACAAAATAGTAGCCGAAGGTTTTTATTATTCCGTACGTAAAGATGTTTATCCTATGAGTATATGGCGAATTGTATCAGTAAAAAGCAAATCTCAGCTAATTTTAAAGATCCCATTACGAAGTAAAGTAATTCTAAAATATCATTGAAACATTGCCGTGAGGTACCGGCAGAGTAGAATAGTACCTCCCTCTGTACCAGGTATCGTAAGAAGCGACTACGGTACCAGAACCGACAGATGGCGGTATATCCATCCGGGACAGTTTAGCTCAAATGCACAGGGCGGTGATGAGAGTACCCCTTCGCAAAAGCTCTACGTTTGCCAACAGCTGAGCAAGCGCTCAGCACAGCAATTCTGGGAAAAATGGGCAGTTTTGGGCTTTTTCGGGTGGGGAGGCCGATGTCCAGCAGTGGGATCTCGATGACTGTAATGACGATGATGATAAGCTTTGAAACTTGTTAGGGATTCTTTGTAATCAATAGATAGAGTGCCAAATAAACAAATTGAAAACTAAGTTTTCACTATTGCAATAATAAATTCGTAATAAGTATGATTACTCACAAGCTTGTTCCTACAAAATATTACAGAGGTAGATATTTACAAGTCTATATTTATAAACATATATATTTAATACCTTATTGTTATAATAATAACGTCGTTTTTACATTACAACGATGGTTTATTTAAAATATTGAATTTCAACGTGTGAAAATTTGATTGCTTATTATAAAACCCTGTATTTGATCCTAATTTTTGTATCGTCATATTTAGCTCCACCAACCGAGGTAACAGTAACATTAATATTATACGGGGCCAAGTTACGGTGGAAGGTATGATGCGGTAAATAAAATCTTTTCAAAGGTAACATAAAACCAGTGTAAGATGATCTGATCTTAGTATTAACAGATATTTTTTTTATACTACTGAGTCGACAACAAGCGAACGATCCGCGTGGTGTAGACAGCGCAGCCTATAGACGCTCATATCGTCAGAGGATATCACTAGCGCGTCGCTAACCTTGTGACTTGAAAATATTATGACACATTACCCAGTAAAGTCACTGCCTCTCTCACCCTTCAAACCGGAACACAATACGAATACAACTGTTTGGCTATAGAAAGGGGTGAGAGTGAGGTTCTAATACAGACGACCTTTGTATGATCTACCTTTAAGTATTTAATAATCCTATTTTTACAGGTATATTCTTTTCCTATTTCTTATAAAAATCATTTTTATCATTGGGCAGTGCTCGAAGTAACAAAAGTAAAATGTACAAATAAGAATTTTAATTGTAAGAAAAGACCGACGAACTTTAAATACATAACAGATAAGTGACAAGAATTTGGAAGATTACAGTAGAAAGATTTGAAAGACTTGAAAATTTAAGGTGTAACATTTTTATCCCTGTTCCTCTTTAGCATTACTCGTATTCTGTGTAAAATTCATCAAACTTTATCATCCAATTCTCAACTTTATGTCTGATAAGCAGAGTTCGTTATATTTTGACATTCGACAGATTTGTGTAGGGGAGAGTTGGAATACCGTGCGTCAGCTTAATTCAAAAACTATCCACTAGTTCTTGAGACAGTGCGTATACATTGAAGCCGGACATGCGCACACCCTCCCCCGCGCACTGGCAGTTCGGTCCGCGACGGAGATAGCACGCATTGTAGAGTAAAGTCTAAGAAATGCATCGAAAGCAGCAGTGAAGATGCAGCAGTGAGCTTGGATGATGTGCCCCTAACTCATCTGTGCGATGGTGGTGAAGATGACGATATAGAGAATCGTGATATTTACGCTGTATGTCAAGAGTTTGGTCGTAATAGAGAAATCTGGTTCCGTTGTTGTAGATGCGCGAATTGGATACATAAGGAATGTAGCGGAAAAAATTCTGCCAAAACTTTTTATGTGATTTTCGCTAACTTGCTGACTGATATTTAATTGTATAGTTAGGCAGATGCAATATCTCAAAAATTTTAGACTGACTAGTCCATATATAATTCAAAGAATTACTAAAACTTAAAAATATTTACGTGTTGTTGTGAAAAAGTATTTAAGTTTTTGTTAATACTTATTGCGTGATACTTTATATACTGATTTAATTTCTAGAAAAAGATTTGGGTCTCTCTATTTCCCTACGCAAGAAAATTACTTGGAATGGTATTATTTGTTTTATTTTTTTTTTTCTTACCCATTTGTGTGTAATTAATGTAGGCACGATTTTGTTAAACCTGGGTACGATATCGGACCAGTGACAATACCGCGCAATACTTTATTTTTGTAAATTAACCCTCCGCTTGTCGCGCCTTTTTTATTATCTAAACAGTCGCATGGGGCCTGCAGCGACCCCAAAAATAAATAGCAATCAATTGGTAATATACCGTAAATTTATGACATATTGTTATGCATTTGATAAGGGCTATATTGAAACAAAAAACTATATATATTGTAAAGCAGTCATTTGTTTAATTACAATTAATTACAACTCAGAGGAAATAAGAGTTAAAATTTTTCTTACATTTATATCCTTAAATTTTATTTAAAAATAAAAACAAAGAGTACTTCTCTTTTTTATATATTAATTTGAGATCAATGAACTAAAAATTAAAATCGAATATAAATAAACTGAAAACATAACAAAAAAATATATACTTCTTAACTCTTAGTTAGCCATCTATCCAATCAGTACATATGGTTTTGGTATGATTTGGACAAATGTTTCCATTGCAATGATAACAGATTGACTTGAATTTTCTGTTTGTACGTCTTGGACAGTGGATGCAACGCTTTCTTATAGGTACCAGCTGAACATCATCAGCAGACAAGTCCTGAACAGGAGGTATAAACCGCAGTATCAAATCACGAGGTAACCTCAGCACAGTGGCTCGTGACTGCAATTCTTGACGGCACATTTCAAATGCCAAAGTTTTCAAGATAACTTTCCGTTGCATCTTGTTTGATGGGTTCACAGCATCCAGCATATTATATGAGCATTCAGTGCCCCAATGTCAAAGAAAGTAAATAGAAGTCACAGCGGCCAACGGCGACAAACTAGCGCCACTGAATAGGTACCAATAAGTTTGTCTACAACATCAACCCCTCCTTTAGTTTTATTATAGAATTTTATAACATCTGGCAATTTCTTGGCGCTGGTATCATCGATGACGCCATTGTGGTGCATTGTTGGGAGCATAATTACATATCTATGCGTATGCTGTAAGATATCTATATCCATAAACAGTAACCAAGCCTCTAAAGGACTGCTAACCACTCGCGTAGCACATTGTGGACCTGCAGGTTCGGCGACTATATTACGCTGTCGTGTTCTTACACCTTGTGGGTAGGGAGTTTTCTTCTATTTGCAAACAGTTGTGTATGAACCATCTCTATTATTTTTGACAGTATTAAAAATACGCGAGGGTAAATTCGCTAATGGCATATTCTCTTCGTCATCGGAATTATCCGAAGGATGATTCTGCTCTAGATTATAAATTTTCTCATATTCCTGTTCAGACTCTGTGTCATGCTCACTAACTTCATCCGGATAGTAAATATTTTCTTCATCACTCTCTTTACCGCTAACAATCTTCTCATCATCTTCTTCTAACCAACTTAAAATGCGCTGAATTTGTCTATTATCCATTTCACTCTTATAACCAATATTCTGGAACCACTTACGTGGTTCGTCGCGCGGGGTCTGCGTGGTTCGCCGCGGCGCAGAAACACTCGTCTATATATCACGGTGCGCGCGCGCATATTAAGTTGCGATAACGCGAGCGTGAACCGTAATCCCTTTAGGGAGGCTACCTAAAGTAAGGGATCTATAAACTTATTCTAAGGCAACATATTTTTAAGTTTTTTAAGACCTGGGCTTTTAAAGACCCCATGCGACGATTTGAGGGTTAAGTACTTAAGTTACTTTTTGTTAAAATTTTAAAAGCTTTTGTTATATGGCATGCGTACCTGAATTAATGTCCTAATAATTACTCAATTTTGTTTTTTTTTCAATAACAAACAGTTTCCTAATTATAGGTGCAAGTTCTTAGGGTCTCGGTATTATCCAACTCTCCCCTGAGTCGAATTATTGCTGTATATACCTAATACATAGTATACCAATCACATATAGGTTTTTTCAGCGGGTATACGAGTATACCTAACACTGTCATACATCTTAAACCGTAAAATACTATATGGTATCGGCGTTTGAGGTAATAAATACATTATAATCTAAACCTTTCACTAAATTATTTAATATCATTATTAATTCGAGGACGGTAACCAGGTATTTAATTGATACATACCTTTCGAGTTAATATTGCGTCGTGTTTTTGTGTCGATCGTTCCTGTTTTGAGCTTTAGTAAATAAATTATTGTTTCAATAACTCCACTAAACTAATCTATCTTATTTACATACATATGTATTATTATACATAATTTTACGTATATGTACTTAACTATAATACATTGTCAATTTGTACTTTTTCCATTACCAAAACAAAGTATACATTTATAGTGTATTTAATGTACAAAAATCACATACATTTTCACAAATACAAACTGCTCGGACAAGCGTTTGTCTCGCTCACTTAATAAAACAGTATCTTTAATATAAAACAATTCATTTGTTAAAAATATCGGCAAATATCGTATTAATACTTAAAAAATATTGTGTTCGGCTCGATATATTTAATTAATCTAATCGGCATATCCTAACATTCAACGTAAAGACAATACGATCTACATACTTGGGGAGGACTGCAAGCAGACTCCTCTTTACTAATTCGCAGGAGGTTTCGGGCCGCAGTTGTGAGTGCTTTGGATGTAAACTATTCGACCCCTGAAGGTGTGCAGCGCGGCCTTGCACCAGGGACCTCTGGAACACCTCCAGCGGATTTTCCCGTTCCTGGCGCACCCGTTGAACCGGAACCGGTAGCCTCCCACATTAATGCCCATCTTGCCCTGCTTGCTCAGGCAGTAAGACGCGAAGCAGTCAAGTCCAGTGCCAATCAAACCAACTGAAACAAAAGTATTGGTCAATTGTGTCCGGTGAAGTCTATTTTATCTTTCTATAGTTACTTTATTATTATTACTAGTTGAACATTTTTACCTGTAACATGTGATTTTGGAAATAAGAGCCAAATTGTAATGTTGATTTCGAATAAATGTATTATTATTATTACTAATAATTATATTTTATATCCATTTTTATTGAAGATCAAAGTTGAATATGAAAAATTGTACACTCGCTATCGATGTACCATTTAATTAGGCCATTTAAATTAACTTAGGTCTTAAACTCTTTATTCATTTTCACTCACTCGGCACTGAAATTTATATTTGTAGTATTAAAGAAGATTACGGACGCTGTAACGTAAGCGAAACGTCGAAAAAGAAAATCGCGTTTTAAAGGCTTAAAAAATATTTTTACTACGAACATTTAGGATCTATGTCAGGATCGCTGCAATTATAGCTGGCGGAAGATAACGAAAGATGAATGGCGTCACAGAGTGGAACAGCGAAATCAGTGGAGCAGCGAAACATCTTGATTAATTATTAATCCCCAAACAACATCATGTGTTCTCTTTCATTTAATGATATCAAACTCTAGAGTTAAAATAATATTATATATGTCACTTCCAATTCACCAGCTAACTAGCGCATTTCCTTACAGTTCGCTTTGGTTTCTCGAACCGCGGCCGGCTGGTCGTCCACGTGTCGGGCCACAAATTCATTAAGCACGAGTGCTACAAAAAGAAGGTGCGGTGGACTTGCGCCAAGAGAATCAAGCACGGATGCAAAGCGAACATCACCACTCAAGAGTCCACCATCGTGAGGGCGTCGCTAAGCCACAACCATCATCCATAACGATGGCTTTTTATTTTCATTTTCTGGTACCTTTCAGTGACTGTGAAAATGTAATGTAACAATTGAAATTGTTGCATAAATGACATCACTAATTGACGAAGGCAGAGTCTTTCTGTGCTTCATTTTGGAAGTAACGTTTTTAAACCTAGTGCTTAAATTCAAATATTGCATCGTGACATCACAGGCGAATTTTCATGGTTACGGAGCATTTTTAAGACCGAAGTCTGTTGACTAACATATGAATGATAATTTTATATAATTTTATTATTTCCAATTGACTCTGATTTTCAGATAAGTTTCCTTGGCTTAACTTACTTCTATTCAAATCTTTATTTTGATAAAGATTATAAGATATTACAGTTTTTTTATCACATAGATATAATAAATAGGTACTCTAACACCTTTTGACCGATCTCCTTGGAATTTGTTTTTTGTATTTTTATGGTATTGGTCAGTTCGTATGAAAAAGTATTCCAGTTGAAATATGGTATTATTGAAAATATATGTGCCTTTTATAGTTGTAAACTGTTTTTATTCATAATTTTAATCAATGAATAGCTTTAATCACGATTTAGTTACTGTAAGTTGATTTGTAAATTATGAAATAATTGTAAGTGCCTTCATCATATTTTGTATTTTTAGTACGATCATTTTTATGGTAAGTAATTAAAAAGCTTTTCAAATAAATACGTAATAATGTTAATATGTATTTTATTTGTTTTTTAAATCAGATCAAGAAACGTTATCATTGACAAAAATATCATAAAAACCAACGGTTTATTAGATTTGAAGCCATTTTACTGTCCAATTTTAAGTACCGTTGTCAGAAGCGTAATGAAGATTCAATTTAATGAAAACGGAAAATATGTTTTTTTGGACAAAAAAATGCAAAACAGGTAAACAGGTCAATTGATAATTATATCATATTTTTATTATATAGAAAAAATAAAACAACATTTAGAACTGTATTATGAAATCAAACAAAAAAAAAACTCCTTAAATATGACTATACATGTATCACAAATTTACTTAGATTAAGTAATATAATTATTTGGTTCACTATGTAAATAGGTATAACATTACTAGAAAAATCTGTGTCTTTAAATAGGGAAACAAAATTTGAAAGTACAAATTTAATATTTACATAAGCACTACAGTCAATCCGGGTAACATTGAAGTATCCGGGTAACTTTGGTCTGTCCTTTTCATAAAATAAATATATTAATCTTTAAAATATCACCATCGAAACAGTTTTTGCAATCTATTAAAACCTTAATTTCGAAAACGCTGAATTTATTTTATAGTTTTCAAAAATAATAGTTCATAGTTACCCGAATTTACTTTACATAATCGAAAGTATTCGACAGATAGGAAAATGGTAACAAAACGTATTAGCTTATTATATTATTATTAGCTTGTCGTTACAGCATTAGCAAATGCTGAGGAACTTTCATAATTGTGTTAGTGGTGATAGAACGGCTTTAAACGTCCATTTTAAATTTTAAATTTCGACGTATCGATGGAATAAAAATAATAACCGCGTTCTAAAGCCGTAAATTAGCAATTCTATTAATATTCGTTTTCTATCATATGAGAAGTGAGAAAATATTGCATTTGTATATTTTAGATATTAAATAAATTTTATGGCACGCCAATGGCACAATTGATAGCAGTAAAGACATGCTCAATTATTCCAGAAAAAAACTTTATTTTTATATCATGAAGTCAGCAAACAAGCATACGGCCCGCTTGATGATAAACGTGACCGCAGCCTAATGATGCTCGTGTTATCACATAGATATCACTAGCGGGTCGTCAACCTTGTGAAATAAAGATACAATTTCACATTAAACAGCATTAACTGAATACACCCAGGCAGAGTACAATAACCTGGATGATGCCATTGCTCGGATTAATGCTGATTTGACCAACATCACAAACTGGTCACAACTTTGGTGTCTCTGTGAACCCGTCTAAAACACAAGTCATTATCTTGGGCATCTTGAGCAATTATCCAGTTACAAAAAATGTACCTGTAATTATTTTTAATAACGTGGTAGTGCCCTACAACACATGCGTTAAGAATCTTGGCCTATTTATCGACTCTTTCTTAACCTGGGATTTACATGTTAATGAAATCAGCAGTTAGGTTACTGGAACGCTTCGTGTTTTCTATCGATTTAAACATTTACTTCCTACGAAAACCAAAACCCTTCTTATTCAATCCTTGGTTTTACCCATAATTGACTATGGTAACGTGTGTTGCACTAATATCTCTCAAGAACTCCTTAATAAATTGGATCGTCTATTAAAAAACTGTCTTTGTTTCATTTTCGGCTTGCGTAAATACGATCATATTTCCCATTACCGTTCTCTTCTCGGCTGGCTTCCCATTCGAGAACGTCGCAAAATTCGAGTTTTAACCATACTATTTTCAATACTTTTTGATCCGTACGCACCAACTTACTTAAAGGACAGATTCCAATTCCTATCTTCCTCTCACGAACGTAATTTATGTTCTTCTAATACTCTCTCGCTCTTAACTCCTTCTCACCACTCTAGTTTTTTGACGAACTCTTTTACAGCGACTGGAATGAGCTTCCGTTGAATATAAAGCAATCCCCAAACAAATTTATCCTGAAACGCTGTCACCGTACTTTATTTACTGATGCTGCTTCTCTAACTTTTTATCCCTATTTCTGATGTACGTTATTTTATATATTTTTTTATATCATATGTATTTATTGCGTTTATTTATACAAATATATATGTAACTTTTATCTTTTTTGTATATATATTATGTACACCACTATATATATTTTTTCTGTTTCGTATAATGATTGACGGGGAGATAATGTCAACTGGCATTAAGTCCGCCATTTGTACATTTTGTAATATTTAATATTTATAAAGTTGAATAAATAAATAAATAAAATGCGAGCACTGCTATTCGGCAGTAGATCTTCTGTTATCACCATTATGTTGATTCTTGCATCTGTTTAAAATCACAGTAAAAAGGAAAAGTCTAAATTACTGAATTTCAGATGGAAAGCTTTTAATCATAGGAGCGTGTATTGCGATTCCTGGACCAATCTGTAAATTATATGCACTTTTCTCTGTATGTACGTTGGTTTCCGATCCCCATTCAGGAATGTAGGAAGAAGGGAGATCCTTACGTTGGGATTAGATATTTTTTATTCCAGAATTGAAAGGCCTATTAACTTTGAGTCACATTAAATATTGAGGGTAACCAGGGTAAAATGTACCAATGTACTAGCGGAGTAGAATCTCGGCTTCTTCCCGTATCTCGTCCTTGACATGTTATATATACGGCATAACCTTAACCATAACCATAATTAGCTATTTTTTAATGAACAAAAAGTAGGTGCGGGTTAGGAACTGCATACACATGTTCACCATATTTCTTTTTATTAGACCAGGCCGACAGCCCAGACAAACAAGATACAGCACTCAGATGCTCGCACTCACAGGCGAAACTTTAAGGTATGTGGGAGAATAATTGGCCCATTGGATTGGTCTGGCTGCTTACAAAGAGTCTGGAAATAGTCCCACGTAGCTAAATATGTCAAATTTAGGCTTACTAAAATGACGTAGTTTAGCTAATTTTTAAACAATCTTTATAACGTCTGGCAGAAGTAATGGCCTACGGAAACGGTCTGGCAAAAACGATTATTTATTTTTGATAATATTGGCAAAAACATATTTAAATATGAGCCTTTCTACTTTAACGTAGGTGAGTACAGTTTTGAAACACCTTTAGTTCGCGCTATCTCTGAAAGAACCCCGCTTTCGAGCTAGTATGTACACATACTTTCCTGACTGCATACTAGATTATAAATCATCAAAATTTCAGCTTTGCTAAAATGACGTAGGTCCCGCGGCACGGGGATCTTGGACTAAATGGTTTAAGCAACTAAAAACTTCATGGTTGATCATTCATTTCCCTTGTAGTATTGGAATAATGGCGTATCGCTTAGCGCACTAAGCTACGCGCTAAAACATTTGATGCACCAATAAACCATACGAACTATCGCATAACGTTTATGTCATTTATAATTAACACATTAAAACGTAACGCCTTAATTTACGTGTTAAGACGTAGGATCATGACAAAGAGAATAAAATGGATAAATCTAGTCTTCTACGTTGAAATCAGGCGTATAGTACGCTTGCGAGTAAGCAACCGGCGATGAGGAACAACTGTGGAACTGTCCCACGTGTTCCACGATCCTCCCGTCCAATGTCTTCACGAACGCCTTGCACCCTCTACTCCGCCTGTAGATGCAGTACCAGAGTTGCAGCCGCCTTCTCCGGTAGGCGTTGTGAGGCCTGTACAGATGTCCCTGATATAGAAGCTTGGGGTATCTGTCACCGGACACCAAGCGTGCTGAAAGCAGTGACGCGTGATTTAACTCATTAAGGAATCATGTCAGTTCTAGTTCTGAGGTATCTACTTTTGTTGCATGGAGTTGACAGTTGGCTTTAGCGATATTAGAGTCTGATCTATCTGGACCTCTATGAGTAAGGCTGAGGGTTTATTACTACTGGTTCAGTTAATATACTCTTAAGACCAGATCAAGACTTTGATCTGGGTGGTGGTGGGTGGTCTAGCACCAGACCTCGAATACTTCTTTGAAATCCATAAACAATTGTGTGTAAGTGGTTTTAAAAATATATCGAGTGAAGAAGTTAACGACCAAAGCAGTATTAATTAATTTGAAATCATGCATTCTAAATTACCAATTGCTTTAATTTTTTTTTTTTAGAATGTGATGAGAATTTTTAAGTCAAAATGAGATTTTTTCCACAGTATTCTGTATTAATAAAACTACTTTAACTGCACTAAAATGAGGTATATTTTACTTTTTTTTACATTTTAATTTCGAAGCATCAGTTTAATGTGATTTTTTTATATGGTCACAGCGCATTTTTTTGTATTAATTCCTTTTCTTATTCAGATACAAATATAAAGGTAAGCTATTTATCTACTAGTCAAAATAACAAGGTAAATAATGTAAAGTATAGTAACATAAAATATTTAAGAAGTCGAATAGAGATATTACAGTCTAAAACGCGAAAACAGCTTTATCTATACAAAAAAAAACATTAAAAATTGTAGTAGATTTTATGTCATGGTTCTGACACGAAATAGTCCCTTCTATCGACAGACAGACAGAAGGAGACAGACAACGTAAAATGAATAGACAGATGAAGCGGTCTACACAACTCGTAGACAGTACGAAGTTTTGTTAGAAATAATTGCTTTAAATTTAAAATCCTGCTAAGTACATAGGCTAGATACTATAATACATATTCTATTGGAAAATAGCAAACTTCTAATCTTCTATAAATCGTAAGCTTCTGTATTACTTGTAATTCAAGATGGCTGACTGCCAAACATACTGTTGAATAATATTATACATTTCTCGCTAATACTATTTATTGCTTTATTATTAAATATACTCTTCTATTTATATAATAAATTCCCACAACATTTCATACATTGACCTGAATCCGTGGTAAGGCTTAAAGCTCTTGTTTTACAAATGCCAGACAACAGAGGAATCACAAATATACTACTCAAATACATATATTTAACACCCAGACACAGAACAAACACAAATATCCTCATATAAATATTTGCTCTATGTGGAAATCGAACCCACGACCCCTGGTGCACAAGTCAGGATCACTACCATCTGCGCCATCAGGCCCGCCCAAAGTAGTGTATGATCAACATAATACATTTTAAAGTCAAGTTAATTTTAATTCTCCTACTTGTATTACTGTCTTTACGGCAAACTGACAGGACAACTCAGTGACATTTCGTCAAAACTCATCGAGGTATATAGGAATAGCATTTCTGATGTATTTTATTTTAAAATACTTTTTACTTACTACTACAACTCGCTTAGCTAAAGTCTTTGTTTTGTCACTCAACCGCCTTATAGTTTGAAGCAGAGTATTTCTCATAAACAAGTTGACAACCTTCAAGCTGCATACTAAATAGACCATCTGTACGTCTTTGAAATGTGCCAGTGAGCCGTATTGATTTTACTTGCATCCATATAAGCTGTAGGTAGTCTGCTCCGATATTTGCGAATACGCTTGGAGCATCGACGTCGCGTCGGCCCTCTGATGTCGGATAACGTTGTACATATGAATACCGTTATGCGATTTAATACCGTTAATTTAACAGACATTTAATACCGAACTACCAACGGTATCTACAATTTCGTGGACCAAACTTGTCTACTCAATAAATTAGTTGGTAAAAGAAGATACCATAATTTCTAGAGAATATACATTTTAATTATAAAATATGAGCTTGATTTATTATATAGTCACTAACCACGCTAAGAAATTAAATAAATATAGCAATGTATGATTATAATAAATAATACATAAAATATTATAAATAAAGTCGAGTTTATTCATTCCTTCCTATTTAAGTTCAACTTACAATTTTATAAGATTCATATTTTCTACTCGTATTTTAAAATAGTGTGTGTAATGAGTACTGAACGCGTAAATATTAAAAAATATTATATTTTAATTCTTTTATATTCCATTTATAGACCGACACTTCAATCTTATTCGTATAATAATAATAACATAAATATAATAGGTATTGTAAAATGTGCTTTAGGAATTAAAAAAAGAAAGCATGTCTTTGTTAAAAATTAACAATGATATTATAATATAAATATTTACAATCAGTTATTATTTTCCTTAATCCGCTACAACTACTTAATTCATTAGATAAAATCGCTGATGTAGACTACAGACTCAACTCTCATAAATCCAAAGTTCAAATATAACTTGGACGTTAATAATAATGGATTATAGTTTCCGGATCTTAAAATGACGACACTTCCATACATTCCCCCTTTTCAACCCCATACATATTGTGTTGTGAAAGTGTAGTATTCTAGATATTAATAACATAAAGAGTTGCTAATATCATTTTATAAGGGTAGTCTATGGAGGTAGACCAAGTGACCTCTTATCTCTCTTAGATCTATAGCCCGTTCAGGAGTGGACGTACAACGGCTGGGTTGATGAAAATTTAACTTTATGAGTTCATTACCATCGTCCTTTTTCCATCAATTTATTAGTACTATTTCTTATTATTAGTATAATTGTGAACTGGAGAATCAATGCGTCAGTCAGTTCACAGATGTTTTTTACACAGATGTTTATGTTCAGTTGAAGATTGTATCGCTAAGCTAAACTACGTACCGCAAGCTATGACACAGAAAAACAATACAAATCTATATAATGTTCTGAACACAATAATTAACTCTGCGTATTAAGCATTGGGTTAAATACTCTTAGAAAACAGTCAATTCACACAATTCCACCGGCAACCAGAATACCACAAACAACAATTAAGGAGTAACAACACACGTTGGTTGAACCGAGTGAGTGGACATTTAAAAAATATACATAGTTGAATTTTGCAATATGATTAACGGTATCTAACCTGAGACCGCGGCGGATTCATATTTAATAGAGCTATGGAAGAAGTTAGACATAAAAAAGGGCGATTAATATGGAAATAGTCAACCAAACGAAAGCATTTCTTAGCTGAACCTTTAAAAACAACCAATCGCTAAACATTATCGTAGTTTATGGTTTTATATGTAAACACGTTAATATAATGATGGACTAGTTAACGAGATACATATGAATATATAAAACAAATTGCTATTTGTATATTACTTACTACAGACCTGCAGTTACAATTTAAAGATTGATAAATTCAAACATGTATAAAAACATATAGAACTTTCTTGCTTCATAGTCAAACCTTTCTAGGAAAGTATTTTAAACTCATTAATGGTTATGAATATTATTAAGTTTGACAATGTGGTGTTCGTGCGTGATGGCGATGGCGCGGCACTTGTTGAAGGATTTGCTACAGCGCCATCTAGTTCTCCCTTGACGGCTTACGTAGTGCTTCATGAACCTATTGTTGCCGATCATCAGCACACAACGGCCATTACGTTCAACGAACGTTGCCAGACCTGGGGGTTCGCCTTGGGAAAAAGGCAGGCGGTAGCTCACCATAAACTCTGAAATTGTTACATCTTTTAAATGCCAGATCATGATACAATTCAATCTACACAATTCAAGTTAAACACAAAGAAAATATATTCTGTTCTTTTAAATGTAGTTGGCATTACGGCAGCGATTACAAATTTTCAGGTATAAGATCAATGGAAGCATGTCTCCGTTCCCAGGAGCTCACCGCTGCGGCTTAAGCTAGCTTAAGCAGCTAAAATATGCGACTGTTTCGCTGCTTTTTGGAGACACAGCAGTTAGGTTAAAGCATTCGTCTGCGAGCACTCGAAAGACAACATAAGTAACTAACGTTCCAAATGCGAAGTCTGCCTTATGACGCGTGTAGTTTCAAATCTCAATCAATAGAATAGTTTTATCCAACTCTGAATGAGTTAATTAAGTGAATACCATGCCTTATAGCATACACAATAAAACTATCACCATGATGTAAACAGTTGTACATGAGAATGATAAAACAGACCAAGTAGGCTTCTTAAATCAGAAAAAAGTGAAGAAAACCAAAATAATGTGTCAATATTAATTTTAATATGGTATTCTCACAATCTTGCGTTTACTAGACATACCAACGCTTCTGTTAACAGCTTTACAACGCCATTTAAAAATATTCTACCAATTTATGTTTTAACTACGGCAATCGTTCAGTAAAGCAATCTTGCACATAGTCGTACATAAACATTTAAATGTTTAGCAAAGCACATGTTAAAGTTGTTGTAGTTTTGTTATAAGATTCAATAATAAAATATGAACGCATTATTAGCGAATTTAAATTAAAATCAATAAAATTAAATTTACAATAAGCAATTAAGATTATAACATAACAATATGATATAACATACATTTCAGATATAACATATTCTAAATTGGTTTAAGTAGTTTCCCCAGTTTTATCTGCTGAATTGGCAGCAGTATTAATGCAATCAGCATTATCCCTTTCGTTTTGCACATCAGTTGGTACATCATCTTTATTGGTCGATGATTCTTGTTTATCTTCTGTTTCAGCACCTAATGGACTTATGTTGTTTGTATTGTTGTCAACTGTTGAAACTATGTCTACATTCTCAAAAAATTCAGGTTCATCGTTTAATGAAAACTCTTTAATAGCTTCAGCTACATTGTTAGCTGAGCTTAGAACAATTTCTATATTAATACTGCTGACATTATCTAGAGGGTCTCTCGCATCTCTCGTTTCACCAATTTGTTCTGAATAAGAATCTACAATTGTAGGAACAGGAGTGAAATGGAAGTCTCGGAATTCATTAGATAGCTGATTTAGCTTTAGATTTTCAAGTTCTTTTTCTTCCCCATCAGAGAGTATTTCTATGGGGGCCTCATCTCGGACCACTTCTATTACATCATCATCAGAAAGGTTATCGGCAACCGCCTGAGATGAGACTTCACTAATTATTACATTACTACAACCATCTGCATCTGTAACAACAATGAAAACATTACTATCGATACCTAATATAGTTGTCCAATAATTCTACTTCTAGGTGTGTTATTTATGTTACACAAAAAAGAAATGAGTAATGTATTTTTTTTATTAATGATATTAAATACTGACAATTACTGATATAAAACTATATAAAAAAATACTATAAAATAGATCTTCCTAAAATGCTTTAGCATTTAATTTTACTTAGATAAGCTAACAACCTCCTTATGATATAGCTGAGATCGGGAGGCAATAAAATTTGGTAATACTGTTATAAAACTAATTATACGTCTAAAACTAATAGTAATATGACACAAAATACGTTAAACGTTGGTAAACTATCCCATACAGTCATTATATTACCGGGACTGCATTCCAGACATCCCTGCATTCCAACGGGAACTTATAGATTATGCAGGTACGCCGTTTTTATTGAGATTTATGAAATTGCAAATCTGGTTCCAGTGGAAGTTATTATTAAATAAAAAAAACGGATATTGCGTTCTATGGATAGACGGAGTCGCCGGTCGGCACTCAGGACAAATATTTATGTGATGAACATTTGTGTTTGTTCTGTATCTAGGTGTTTACAATATATATTTAAGTAATATACTTGTAACACCTCCTTTATCTGATATCCGAAACACAAGTGTCTTAAGCTACTTATCACGAATTTGGCGATATGTATCGAGAGAATTTATTTATTAATTTTCCCTTCGTAATATTCGCGTAAATATATATACTATATATTTACTCGAATATTATTTACTATACTAATATTATAAAGCGGCAGAAATTGTTTGTTTGTTTGTTTAAACGCGCTGCTCTCAGGTTCTACTGGTCCGATTTGAATAATTCTTTTTTTGTTGCAAGTCCATTTATAGAGTAAGGCTTAAGGCTATATAACATTACGCTGAGACCAATAGGAGCGGAGCGTCAGTAAGGAATGTTGCAAAAACGGGGAACAGGCTACTATACCCCCCAAAGTCACTATTCTACGCGGACGAAGTCGCGGGAATTGCTAGTAAATGAAAAGCTTCAGTATTTACTCCCTTGGGTGATTATGATATACTTATTAATAATATTCACGATATCTGTGTTGATAGACAAGATCATAACATGACAGCACTTTGGTGATCCTCTTAATGCACCTCCAGAATCTCCGATAGTCTCTCTTCCTGTCTCCGAAATACCTATGATGGTCTAGGGAAAGAACTATGCCTCCGCCTTGGGTCACTATAATGTTTGGCTCTGGAATAGAACTTTTGTATTAGATCATTAGAACGAACCGTCGGCCGTCGAGCGTAAGGTTCGAGAATGAAACATACATTAGTAAGCCACGCCCACCTGCAGGTCCTACGCTGGTGGAGAGATGATATCACTACAACCGCAGCATCCAGGCAGGCAATATAAAACCGATCCTATTAGACAATGTATGTTCGCGTTACCAAAATTAAAACCTAAATATAAAAAATAATTTGTGAACTTTAAAATTTTGATACACCATCTTTTGTCGATATTGAAAACGATTGCCGGAAGGTAACCGAAACGTCGAATAAAAGAATGTTAAAAGTTAAATAAACAAATTGCCTATAATTGCCACGCTGGGCAAGTGAGTTGGTGCAACCGTCAAACGCAGAGTGCAGCTTTCGCGACTGAGATGCTGCTGCCCATCCCCGCTCCGCGGAATTGAGCTTCACGGTTTTAGATGTATATGCTGCCATCGGTCGGTTTTAGAATCTTAGTCGCCTCTTACGACACCGGATATAGGGGGAGGTACAATTCTACTCTGCCGGTAAGTCAAGTCATTGCATATTCTTCGTTTAAATAGAAAAATCAATAAAACTAGCAATTAATATAGATCAATTTCTAGTTTAATAGCGATCGCTTTACGGTCGTATAATTGACCGTAATCTATTATTATATTAATAAATTATAATTTATATGTATTTTTAACACATATAACATATGATTTGTTCTTTTAAAATAATATATAATATACATGAGATTAACTTTTTTAATCCGGGAGATCCAAATGTTTGGCTTCACCAACATATATATTTAAATGTAATGTGTAAGTCACCATGTTACTTACACACACCAATAACTATTCTAAATCAGTATACAGTTTCAAAAAAACTGAGAATTCAGGGATTAACAAACAGTAAATTTTAAATTTACAAACTATGGTTCTGTGAATAAATCTTTGATAAAGATTCAAACCCACCACCATTATTTCTCGAAAAGATTTGTCAAACATTAGTTAAACGACATCATCATTGGTCCCAAATTAACGTATTCTAAAGGTTCGTAACCTCCAAACATTTCACATTAACTGAATTGCTTAAAATTATAAACGATTACATTGTAAGATAAACAACTAAGCCACGTATAAGATGAATCATAAGGCCACGCTCGCACTTCCCTTAAGAATGGTTATGAGAACACCACACCATAATTTTCCCTTGGACGATCCGCACCTTGCTCTTGCACGCTAAGGAGCTCCGTTTGGTACATCTCCAATAACTGGCAGCCTCGTTTCCATACTCCCGATGGTAACGGTAGCCTCCGAGGAGTAAAACCTTGCCCCCTTTCGCAGTTGTTATGATTTGACCTGAAAAACAAATGAATTTGAAATTGGTTACACAATCATAAGTAGGATACTGGACTTTTCAAAGAATAATCATACCTCATACATTTATTGCCTACATCAACTGGATATCAATTGGTATCTGTTGATGGTCTGACATTTGTTGTATATTGGATGTACAATATTAGACATAGGCTTCTCCAATAAATTTGTAAAAAGACCAGTTTTTTATATACAGAGCGTTTAATATTTAGTTGATATTATTTTTTTTATATCAGGTCGACAACAAGTCTCTCCCTTCAAACTGGAACACTACTATTTGGCGGTAGAAATAGGTGGAGTGAGATACCAATGCAGACGATCTATAAGGTCTACCTCATATACTTTATTTAGTGTAATTTTTATATTACTTTATAAGGAGTTTTATTGTATAAAAATGAAAATATTCGAGAGAGGGAAAAATCAATCATATATTTAGAATGTTATGTGTTTTAACAATAAACAACTTAGGTAACTAAGGCTTTCTGTACACGATAACGTCAGAGCATCATCGTATGTCTGTGTATTGTCCACGAATGCAAACCGCGGGTTGAATTCAAGCATAGATTATTATTATCGTCTTCATATCAGCCACAACAATCAAGATTTGACAAAGATTAAGAGATTACTACATTTCTTTAACTACAACTACAGAACACAATCAAAATACTTCCGTATTCCCTAGACGAACGAAGAAAATAGGAAGAACGAAGGTCACGGAGACACTAAACTACAAAAGTTTAGTGTCTCTGTGACCAGTTTGTGATGTTGGTCAAATCAGCATTAATCCGAGAAATGGCATCATCCAGGTTATTGTACTCTGCCTGAGTGTATAGTTGCAGGTCATCAGCGTAAAGATGGTAAGAGCAGCCAATAGATTTGGTGACAAGGTTTTTGAAAAGTGAAAATAATAACGGAGAGAGAATGCCACCTTGCGGCACACCAGCATCAATTCCCAACCACTGGGAAAAATTATCACCCAGGCGTACCGCTAGCTGGCGTTCTCAATGGTAGGATGTGAACTGTCCCCGAACGGCATCAGAGACCCCAACGTAAGAGAGGAGAACTTCGTGATTGATAGAGTTGAAGACGTTGAAGAAATCAATCAGTATTAAGACCGGTAGGAGGGAGTATTCCATTCCAACTCTTACATCATCCAGGATATTTAGTAGAGGTTTAGAGTTTGACGGACGTGGCAAGGAAGTGATTAATTTACAATGGGACCCAGTGCGATAGTTAAAGAGAAGTGTTTATTAAGCTCGTTAGAGGAAATAACAGAGTGAGACTAGGGAGGGTTTAAAGACTTCCCGAGACCCTGAGAATGCCAAAACTTCCATACGATTGCCGAAGATGAGGATTAAACATTGTCGTGAATAAATCTACGTTTGACTGATCTTACTAGTTGATTACAGCGATTTTGAAGTCTTTTGTATGCATTTAAATTGTAATCTGGCCGGACTTTTTTAAACTTATAAAATGTCTCTTTGTGCCATGGCTTTATGAATATCACTAGAAATCCAGGGAGCAGGCGGAAGTTTAAGACTAATCGGAAGAATAGGAGCGTGTTTGTCAAAAAGTTGTAAGACAGAAGAGTTAAGAATGTTAACTTTGTCATCAATGATAGACGCTTCCATTAATGGTGTCCAATCAAGTTCCGCAGCATCCTGTTTTAGTTTTTCGATATCCGATTTTCCAAAACTTCGCAGATCTTTTATAACCCTAGGTGGCTTTAACTTGTAGCTAAGAAATAGAAGGTCATGATTAGAGACCAGGAGCTGGCAACTGGATGTGCTTCACTACCGTCAAAAGCGTTTAGATTGTGGTGAGTTGGATTTAAGGGTAGAAGAGAAAAGTCAGTAGATTGAATGATGGATTGGAGTTTCGATGAACGAGCTGAAGATTTAAGCATATTTGCATCAAAGTCACCCATGATTATATGGTGTGCGTGCTCACTAGAGATTGTTTCAAGGACAGACTCAAGAGTGGAGAAGTAGTATATAGAAAGTGGACAGTATCCGACCAACAACAACCTTAACATTGCCAACTGATGCTTCCACAAATATATATTCCACAGAATATGTGTATAGAGATGGAGACATACACATGACTTTATAATTAATATCATTGCGCAGGTATATAGCTATCTCACCTCCACATTTCCAAGTGCGGCTATAAGAATTAGAAGGGAGAGCTGACTTAAGCCAACTTTCAGCAATAAGTAAGGCGTGGACAACATCAGAGTTAAAGTTTGTAAGTAGTTCCGTGTAGTGTTGGGGAAACAATAACAAACTATATTAACTTTATAACAAAAAACTTAATTATTTAAATAAAAATATTAATATATGTTATAATTAATATATTATATATCATTATTGTAACCGTGCAAAACTAGGACGGGTCGTAATTATAAAATCAGTTTTTCTTATATTACTTTCTTAAGCTACATCATCATTCTAGCTATTGGCAATCCACTGCTGTGCATAGGCCTCTCCATTAAAGGGGGAACTTTGTCCAACAGATGATGTCCTAATAAATAAACTATATACCGACTGCAGCGACATCTGGCGAGTTGATAAGATGCATACAAAAAAACATTCAAATCAATCCAGCCGTTTAGGAGTACAGTGATACACACGTATGGTGGGCAACAAATCAAGTTACCCAAATCTGACAAATATTTCCAGTCAATTTTGAACTCAATGGCCCGCAGTTATAGATTAATATCGATTGCAAAGTTTTGACAGAATTGGGTAGGTGGGTGTATGGCGATCGGGAATCAGTGTGGTATCGGCATCGTGTACAAAAAGCCTAAATGTAATAAAAAAAAACGAAATATTTGATGTTATGTTATGAACGAAATATTGGCGATACATTTGACTCGCTCAAGATTTTACGGATGGTTATGATTACCGCTTATATCAACGACACGTTTGCCCAAAGTCTTCACTTTGACTTGACACCGAGTGTTGAAGTAATATGTGCAACACCAAGTGGTAGACGCTCTACTGGAGTTCCGTTTGTTAAAAGTGCGATCATCCACATGCAGTATGCACCCACCACGCTGAGACGAAGAATAGAATATTTCGTGACCTGAAAATACAATCGAAGGACACGCCCGTTTTACAGAAAGCATCTTTAAATTATACAAACCTATTGTGAAATTAAACAATTAACATAATCTTCAAACGTTTAATAACTTTGGCAGACTTCTCTATATTAAAACAGCTTTCACAAAGTAAATGAGGAGTTTTAACGAAATGCATTATATTTTCATTGTTAATTTTTTTTAAATTTATTTTAGCACCAGTCTTACTTACTACAATCCAAATATTTTTATGATGCCATGACGATAGGCGCAAACAAAATTTTGTCACATATATAATAACAAAAAATAGACCTGACTCCGAGATAAGTCGCTTAAAGTATTTGTGTTACACACATCAGACAACAACGGAATCACAAATATAATACTTAAATACATATTTAACATCCACATAGAGAACGAATACAAATATTCATCATATGTATATCCTGAATGGGGATCGAACTTACGGCCCTGTCGGCAAAAGATGGGGCCCGTCACATATTATGTATGTCACGGGCATAAGTCCAGAGGCGTTTTTCTTTTTAGTCTTGAAAACGTAGTTTTCTTTTTCATCAGGTCTACAGCAAGTTCATTGACATGGTTTAGGAGTCGATGTTTGTATCTTGGCATCAGTTTCATAATTTCCCCTTTGAGTGCAACCTCTCATTGGTCATATACCAAGGCGAGTTGGTTATTATTCATAATAAAATAGGAGATAATTTCTGCAGGTTCATAAATCCACACACATATATGTGCAATTCCGAAGGTCTTCTTTCGTCTTCTTCACAAGTCTGCCCAGCCGCGACTTGGAGATCCGATGCGTCTGAGCTATAGCCCTAATGCTGCGGCCATCTTGAACCACCTGCCGGACTGCTTCTAAGACGCTGACATCATCATTCCGGGGTCTCTTTCTTCTCCGAATCAAACCTACAATGCATGTGACGGACATAGATAATTTTTCATCATGAGGATCGTTGATCTCTTCCTATAATCAAGAGATTGGAGGATTATCGGTCTCTTATGTTCCTTCTCCTGTAACTATATCCTCATAGACGTGAATACAAGGCGGAAGAGGGAGGGGGGGGGGGGGGAGTTTGACCATGCGCACTCCAGGGTGAACTAGATCTCAGAATGTTGCGCTGTCGACATCGCCGTCGAAAATTAACTCTAGAAAATTTATATCCTCTACATGTATTATGTATGTTGTGTATTTGTGTATATATTTTTTTATTTGTACGTGCTAATTAAATAGGTAAACCTCAAACTACCATCAGCTGCTTCAGCATTTTCACCATCTAAAGGTTGCCTGTAAGAGATTACAATACAAGGTCGCATCCCGTACTATTTATTCCATGTTTCTGTGATACTCTTGTGTTGTTTTTATAAAGAGATAAAGTGATATAAAGAGAAAATTATTATTAAAACATCACGTTCTAGATAAGTCTTTATTCCACTAAGAAGAATTTTGAAAAATGGTGTGACATTCAGATTTGTTGAAGTGCATAGTAATTTAATAATATTAAACATGTAAATTGAATCCCACCATACTTTGGCATTAAATATTGTAACTACAGACAGATAAAATAAAAAATGTAGGGGGGGAGTTGGATAATGCGCGGTCCGCGCGTCAGCTTAATTCAAAAACTATCAGAGTGATATAGAGACAGTGCGTATACATCGAAGCCTGACGTGCGCACACCCTCCCTCGCGCACTGGCAGTTCGGTCCGCGACGAAGATAGCACGCACTGTTGAGGTCGAGGGTGCGAAATTGTAAACTATGAAACGAGCAATTAGAGGAAAAAGAAAACGAAAGCGACAAATAAAGATAGCAAAGGAAAAGAACGCTGCAGAGAAGAATGTAGAAGGTTTTGCTGTATGGTATGCATACCTGAATAAATGTCCTAATAATTACCCGTTCTTTTTTAATTACAAATAGTTTCCTAATTGTAGGTTAGGGTAGTAAGTAAGTAGGGTAAGTTCTTAGGGTCTCGGTATTATCCAACTCTCCCCTAATAATATAAATTTTAGTCTTCTTTGTCGCACAAAAAATTTTTCATTGCTTCCATATGATCGAATGTACGTATTTGAATAGCTGGCTGCCCAACAGATTTCCTGACAAACACTTTTTTCCTCGCAACCCAACAAAATTCATACTTAGTGTTCTGGATAAATTCTTTGACGTATTCATAAAGTTCTTTTGTATCCGAGTCGAGATTGTCTACAATAGAAAAACATTTATTACTTATTTTCTGCACATACAAATTCAATTTATTAGTATAACAAGTGAAAGTAGCTTATACTTCTTTTTATTTATTTGTATATCAGTCGAAAAAAAAAATAGTCAATTTGCCCATAATTGTTACACCATCGTGATGATTATGGGCAAATTGACTAATTTTCGGCATGGCGTGGTGGCGATCACAACAATTGCTTCGCGACGGATGTTTCTCTATCCGGATACACCGCCATCTGTCGGTTGCATTACCATAGTCGCCTTTTAACGACACTAGGTCAGTCAGAGGATGCAGTTTATTTTTAAGTCATAGAGATCTATTGCAGAAAAGATCATCCAAATTGCCAAAAGAAAAGGGTTGTAACTTTTCGTTTTAAAGAGGTATTTATTTAAATGAAATAAAGCGTTCTTGTTGATAAATACATATTTACAATATAGTTGACTTGGTGTGAGGTCGAAAGGACCATTGTTTTAGGATATATGTTAAATATAAATCAAATAATGTGCTGTACAACAATATTTATTTTCAAAAAATATATATCAATTGACTAGATCTATGCACTGTTCTAACCGTGAGAACTTGAATTTAAGACTTTGAATTGGATGATTGTGGTTATTGTTCAAAGTGACGATTTCGTCTTGAATCGTGTGAGCTTTGGCGGTGCAGTCAGCGTGGGTGGCGCATTTCCAGGTCTTCTTGATGTGGTGGAGACAATAGCTTCGGCAGATGAACGCATACCCGCCCACCACCAGCTGGCGAGTGCCTCTGACCGAGGTTCTGTAAAATACTGCAAAATTATGGTTATATAGTTTGTGTCTCGAGGAAAGTCTTTGAGATAATTGATAAATCTTAAGATTTTTGCATCTTGCGATTAAATAATATTATACAAAAAGTTAGGTTCCCAATATTTAAAAAAAACACCAGAGTTTCTCTTTGCAATGCGTAAATGTGCCATATTAAAAAAAATGTAGTAGTAGTGATACTTCGTACATTCTCAGAAAATGTCACTATTTGGTTTTAACAGTCTCCGCGCGAGGACTAAATGAAAAACAACTGTTAGGCAAAATATTAAACACGTCATTATATAAATCGTTTAATTTATATAAATATGCATTTACAAAAATACTTTTGCCCTTATAGTAATAATGTTTTTATACATAAAGTTTAGGTTAAGGTTTATACAAAGGTGAGTAAGTCTACATTGATTGTCGTGAGATATAATAAAGATGTCAAAAATTTCAAAATATTACACAATACTACTGCAATAAGAAAACCAAAATGAGTTGATAATAATCAATATCTTGTCTAAATTACATATATCCGTTAAAATCTATCGTATCGTCGTCTACAAAATTATAGTTTTGGGACAAGTACTGAAAACAAATAAATTTTGGAAAGAGTATTTTGCGTCCTCCAAAACGCCTTCCAATTTTGCGACTCAGAGAAAGCGTGAATCATCCATCAACAAGTGACAGAGGTACACTTTCTCGTCAATATATATGAGCTGCAGGAATTTCACTTATCTTAATTTCAGGACATAAACCTCCCCAAGTAGAACCTAGAACGGGTCGGGTGTGGCCTACACCCAGCATGAACCTGCAGTTTTTCTAGGATCGTTTGTCCACTTAGGAGGAAGACGATGAACTTGCCGGCGCGTCGTCACCATTGAAGGCCCCATTTGTATCCATTGCGCTAAATCAGTTATTTTATAGACTACATTTTCGATGTAGTATAGTAAAGATGATGTTGACAACAATAGCGTAGGAAAAATATATGGTCACTCACAGCCGAGGATGTAAAAAAAATGATTTTTATTTAATATAATTTAATTAATTAAAGTACAATTACAATACTAATTTACAACTAGTGATTCGACCGATGTTAGGTACAAGAATGATCCAAAAAAGAATATATCTAATTAACACGACGCGGTGTTTGACGTCGAAGGGCGCACGAGGCGCAGTGTCAGCATTTCCTGTTGTTGTCTGTTGCCATGGATTATTGAGGGCATAGCTGCATACGCAGTATTCTTATACTAGGCTTGCGTAACCAAAGGAATGTTCAGATGGTTTGGACATGTAGAAAGAACGTATGAAAGTGAATGACTGCACAAATATGCATAACGAAAGTGAATTTAAGAGTTGGTGGTATATTACGACCGAGGCGAACATATTTTAACCACCTAGATGAGATATTACAGAAGAGCCAGGTCAGAAGTACTAAGAATAAATAAGCGTGTATGAAAGGACTAATGCAAGTAAGGGAAGCAAGAGAGGTATGCCAAGATTATAACAAGTGTACAAAATAGTCTCTGCCTGCCCTTATGGTACACAGCCGTGATGTATGTATGTATGTTGGTATGTACATTTTTATTCTTTATCAGACTCCAAGGTGAAACTGACTGTACTGTACGGCTCTGAAAACAAGCGCCAGCAACGCTGCACGCAATATGTTGCTGCAAACTTGAAGGCATCAAACTACAATCAAATACAAATTTCTCAGCAAAAAAAGGGCACTAGAAAAAATCATTACGTCCGCTAAGGTCTCGGTAGCACAGTCCCCGGGCACGGGATAAATACTGGTTCGAGTGCCGCCTGACACCTGGGACAAGTTGATTTTTATGTACTAAATATCAAATACAAAAATGCATCAACCAATTCTGAGCACCATTGCTTGAGAGATTTTGACAGATCAGCTTGGTTGGTCAAGCTGAATTGTACGAGCAAATGGTTGGTAACTAGATGAATGATGAAAACTAGAAAATACGAAACTAATCTCATCACCCTTCACCCAAGTACCGTCGTGAAGTTGATGGTAGCTGGGCGGCTCGTGCACATGATTCTCGTCATGAGACACGATACCCTGAAGAGGGTTCTCATTCCTCGTGATTACCTTTGACTTGCAACCCTTCGAGACGCTCGAACACCTCCACAGGATCTTCCCAGATGTCATCTTTGAAAATCTCTTGTAAGTATGACCTTTTACCATCATAAGCGGATACTTTCTCCCAAATGGCAACAGGCGGACTGGAAGACAAGACGATTTTTAACACAATATTAGTGGTTGCGGAACACAATGCCATGCGTAGGTAAATATTAACATTTTATTATTAGTTATTATAAAAAAATATATTGAAAACACATCAATTAGTGCCCTTTCCAATTTAATACCAAATAAATTAAGTTACCAGTTATTTGCCGACGACATTAAATTTAAATTAAAAAAATTATCTCTCAAGATTACGTTTATTTTAAATAATGTAATGATAGTTTAGAAATCGATCAAAAATCAAAACATATATTTTTAATTTCTTGCACCAATTAAAACAATATCATCAATAGTACATACTTTTTGGTGTAAATTTACATCCAGATTAACCTCAATCTGCAAAAATAAATGCACAAAACAAAAAATATTAAAAGTTTCAAATAAAGTATCATGAATGAAAAATACATAAAAACAATTATAATAATAATTCTTCTAAACAAACAAAATGTCATTTTTTATGGTAGTTGGTTGTGTCCGCATAGAGCGATACTGACGTATGAAAAAACAAAATCCTTACGCATCATGAACCAGATGAAACGCTTGTAAGTCAATATCAAGGAACCGGAAAAATCAGTTAAATAGATAATACAAATGGAGATATCTCTCAATTTGATTAAATTGTACGTAATAAATTATAAATATAATTCCCACAATATCTCATACATTGACCTGACTCCGAGGTAAGTCGCTTACAGCACATGTGTTACCAACGCCAGACAACAGATAACTATAAATACATATATTTAACACTCAAACACGAAACAAACACAAACATAAACTTATAAATATTTACTCTGGTTGGGAAGCGAACCCACGAACGTTGGCGCAAAAGATAGGATCCCTACCATCTGCACCATCGGGCCCGTCAACACTGTAGTTGACATCTCCAACTTGCCTGTACCCTTCATACGGACGAACTATCTGTCTCCATTATCTAGCTAAGCCATCTACCAGCCGTAGTTCTCGACGTTGGCGGCTGGTGGTTGTGCTCATTCCTGCACTCAACCTCGTTGTCATCTACGAGGCAGTAAGACTTGCAGCCTCGGTGAGTCATTACGCACCTCCAGAACACCTTCCCTGACATGTTCACCTTGATGCGCTTGTACACGTGGCTTTCGAAAACCATCACTGGGTGTTTCTTACCCGGCAGGTAGGATATTGCTGGAAAATTACCAGACATTATTGACTTATCTTTTTGAGGGTCCGTTTTCTTTTTATAAGTGATTAGAAAGCTATTTGTCAGCTACGTCTCTTATCAGAACAAAGTTACCTAACAAGCATATCTATATACTAATCAATCAAGAACTACCTATTTGGTACTGATTGTAGTCACTGAAATGCTGCATTAAAATTCTGCTTGATATTGTTACACTGGTCTTACAAACATCCGACATATCAATTAGGTCAAAAGGCAAAATTGGTTGTGAATTGTGTTTTATCATAGTTCAGTTGGTGTTTTTTTATTAAAGTCATATTAGTAATAGTACAGCATATAGAAGAATATAAGAAAGTTATTTTCTCATCTTTTTTTGTAAATGCTGCATATATCTATGAAAGTAGGCTTCGAAGAACAAATGGCGTACATATTGAAGACAGACTATAGATTGTTTTTGTAAAGATTATAACTGTCTGTAGAGGCAGCAAGAGTCTCTGCTGGCCTTAGTGTGAAATATGCATGTATGTTTGTTGCTGTGTAAGACTGTAGCAAGTTTGTAATGTACTCGTGTGTTTTTGAGAAATTTTAGAAGAAAATCATAATGTAAGAAATTTTTTGTCCGTCATAAGTGATTGTACAGCGATAGGTGCGTTGATTTAGACATTTTAGGTTACCTAGATTTTATTTTTATTCTCTAATATTCACACACTTTTGGATCTTAATTGTACCTATTGTTCTTCTTAACTGCTCCGTATGAAAAAGATTTCAGAGAAAAGCTCACATTTTATAATAATAAAATGGGCGGCCTTATCGCATATAGCGATTTCTTCCAGGCAACTTTTGGATGGAAAGACTAAATGAGAGAAAGAGGTAGTAAGAAGAAAAATATATTAAATATACATAATATAAAAAGATTGTATTTAAGGAAATATAATTAGGTATAAGTCTAGTGATAGAAAGTGATGATGGTGATTTTATGTAGGTACATAGAATATTCTGTTTCTAAAAGAAAATAAAATAAAAAGTTATTACTGACATAAAAGATAACTATATAATGTAATTTAAACTTATATGTATCAGTACAATTTGACCACTGTCCCTTTCTTGGTTCTAATCAAGGCCGGCTTTTCATGGTTGTGGGTCTGTAACACTAGGACGCCTCTGCTGGGGTCCAGGTCTGCAGTCTTCACGGAAGCCCGGCATCCCTTGTACCAGTAAGAGCACCGCCACCTGATGAGACCGTTGAGTAAAGTCTGGTATTTTTTAAATGTGTATCCGTTCAGAAGAAGCCGAGGGTGGATCCTTCCGGGAATGATCTCGAATTCTGGAATAGATACATTAATTAGAAAGACGCCAGCATTGTCGTAACTTGTCTTTAAAATTACATTCTTGTTATATGTAGCGTGTCACCTTGGAATACCTTTCAAAACCTTGTAATATTTTCTCGTTTGACATGGCCGTCCCATGTCAAACGAGAAAATATTATTAAGTAAGATCTCAATATTATTAAGTAAGAAATAAAAATCGGTCAGTTTAATGCTTTGTTTATTCCAAAATACACAATTGTAACCTCTAAAAATCATGAGTAACCATGTTTTGTATATAAAGACAAATAATTTATTTAACGATTAAATCAAGTTGTTTTTGAAACAATCATTTAGCATATTAGGAAACATAATATTTTGCTTCACAATTTACTCATTACAGCTAATGTATGAGACTCTTATTTACAATTAACGAGATTTTTACAACTTTTTCAATAACAATTGACTACAAAAATTTCAAGTAAAACTTTATCTACTCTCACATTTACATAGGACGTTTAAAATCATACAATCGGCTCTAAACGAATCTCTTCCAGGCAAGACTTTGGATGGATTTATGAAAGAGATAAAGATAATTGGCAGTTTGCTGTGTACATATATACAGTAGAGTTACATATAATAAATGAATGCACATACCAATACATACATATATATACATACACATACTATAGGTATACATATTTAAATTATGCTACAGTTTGTTGTGTTAAAAAGTGAGCCTTAACCATTTGCTTAAAAATGTTTTTGACCAAGCCTGCTTGATTGGAAGAGAAAGCGAGATCTAAGCAGAATAGATGTTTATCGAGCGAGCGAGCTACCCAGGAAAAATGGGGCCTAGGGTCGCTTATTAATGAGCAATTTCGCTCCCTCCTCCGGTGTCGCTGGAATTGATATCTAAGTAAAGTACTCCAAAAAACAAAGCGCGGTCTATAAATAAATTGTTATAAAGTACAAACCTACAGTGAGCAGCATTCCGAGTATCCTAAATAAGCGTATCTATTCTTTATTTATTTCTAGAAGATAAAACTAATATACATTTCATAAAAGCAATAAAGCGGATCAATAAAGTCAAAAATGGTTATAAAAATTTCAGACACAATCATTTCTTTTCCTCATTTTCTCTCGGTTCGCAACTATTGCGATGTTCTCTCGCTTATTGCTTGCTTCTTCTTAATTTTCTGTCTTGGCATGTGGCAGTGCTGGTCATAGGCTGCTACTATGAGGTCCATTTGGTTAGGAAATGTTTTGACGAACGCCTTACACCCAGTCCTGGTACGCCTGGAACAGTGCCAAAGAACCCCGCTGGCTGATAACACCTTGAAAGTGTACGTGTAACTGCTATAAAGAAGAAGTGGGTGTTTTCCCTTTCCTGAAGGAATCAGCATTCCTGTGGAGATTTGAAGGCATTTAGAATTGGTTGATGCATGATTTTGGAGTATTATTTCCGTATTATTATCATCGTATAAACAATTGACTGCAGTTTGACTAGGATATGTTTATCTATATAATCAAGATAAATTTAATCCACTACATCTCACACATTTACCTGACTCCGTGATAAGTCGCTTAAAGTACTTTTGTTACACACACCCAGACAGAGAGCAAACATAAATATCAACATATAAATATTTGTCCTGGGCGGGGATCGAACCCAAGACCTTTGGCGCGTAAGATAGGGCCACTACCATCTGCGCCATTGGGCCCGTCGATATGTCGATAATCTAGCCTATTTATTATAACCTGAAGTTAGTTCTTAAACAAAAAAGAAGATATAAGAGTAATTCGTGGCTTGATGATAAACGTGACCGCAGCCTATAGACGCTCGTGTTATCACAAAGATATCACTAGCATGTCGCCAACTTTGTCACATTTCCTTTCCTTTTCTTCACACCGGAACACAGCAAGCACCGAACACAGCTATTTGGCGGTAGAAATAGATGAGGGTGAGGTACTAATGCGGACGACCTTTGTAATAGGTCTAACTCTTACAAAGGTCGTCTGTATTGTAAATTATCTAACAACCTTTAGCAATCTTTACAGGTGGTACTTTTAAAACGGTTTAAGAAACGCGATTCATTCTACTTTTATGTTTCATAAATAAGTTAAAAAAACTAAAATGAACTGCGTTTTCAATTGTTAATTAATACAATATAATAAGTAAACTCCCACAACATCTCAAACACTGACTTGACTCCGTGGTAAGTCGCTTAAAACACTTGTGTTACGGACGCCAGACAGCAGAGGAATCACCAATGTACTACTTAAATACATATATTTAACACCCAAACACAGAACAAACACAAATATCACCATATAAATGTTTGCTACGGGTGGGAATCGAACCCCTTGGCGCATAAGATAGGATCACTACCATCTGCGCCACCGGGCCCGTTGTTTATAAAAGTCAATAAATAAGTTTATAGCTTTTAAGTACTGTCTAGCTAGTCAATTAGGCCTGTTTAAAGTTAAATATGAAAATCAATTGGAACCGTATGCATATAATTAATTATTAAATAAGAATACTTAAGAAAACTAGTGAAACAATAGTCGATTATAAGTTGTTTATTTACACAATATAGCCACATTAAAATTAATGAAGGAACGATTACAAACGCAAAATAGATGCACATGGAAATAACATATGAAAAAGCTCCGGTACGAATTACATTATACTAATACGATTCAAGGGTTAAGATTAGCTAATTAATACAATTTATGAATTAAAAAAAATCAATTGTTGAGCCGGGTATCCGGGAAACCACTGAGCCGATTTGAATCAAGTTGCTTACTGTGCACAGTTAAATCAAACTTGAGTGAAATAATGGTTTATATCACTCACAATTTATAGTCGCAATATTCTTTTTTTGATAACAATAATTACATTTATTCAGAAATAATCAATACATATGAATATAAAATACAATCATGTAAGAAGTGATCGTCGGCACCTGTGCCAGTATTAATCTGTGTTCTAGGTGTCTGCGCCTTCCAACATGTTCAATATATCGTCGCATAAGTTTTAACACCGCGTATGTCAAAGTTGGCAACTTAATGATTAAGCCCAATGATAACACGATATTTAATTTCTAACGCTGTAGTAAACGTGGAAATGTGGAAATATATTATCATGAATTAAAGGAGTTTTCATGTAGGAGTGCGATATAAAAACAACATTCTTATTCTGTGTAACACAAGTATAGCTTTAAATTCATTCAATAATCTTTAATTTTGAGCTATTCTATTTATTAATGAGAACCAAATTCAAATCAGTTCAGTAGTTTTCGAGTTAATCACGTTCATACATACAGATTAGAGAACATAGTAGCTGTAATACTATAAAAAAAATCTGAAGTATTCTTATTTCTTACTAGTTAAAGCTAATTTCAGCCAAAGCAACTAATATTACTCCACTAAGATACTATATAATATTATAGATTTTGAATTTGAGTTAGGTATAGAAAAATAATTATCGAAACATCTGTTTGAGAAATTATTAAAACGCACTGCTGGGAATCTAGTTACTGTCAACTCGGGTAAGTTTAACATATTTACTACTACTCTTCTAGGTAAGTACTCTAAGTGTTTGTAGGCGAGGGTGCAATTTACACCCAGAAAAATAATAAAAAATAGAATACCCACATAATATTCTTATCACTACGCTATTGATATCGAAACAACAATTATTTTTAGATATTCATATGAATTTACACGAAATCTCATACGTTGACCTGACTCCGAGGTTACGTTATCAGACAACAAAGTAATTACAAATATAATACTAAAATACGTATAATTAACACCCGGACACAGAACAAATATAAATATTCATCATATAAATATTTGTCCTAGGTGGGGATTGAACCCACGACCTTTAGCGCACAAGATAGGATCACTACCATCTACGCCGTATTAACTTAACCTAGCTTATGTTCGATACCAATGAATTCAGTCTGGAACTACAGTTCCTTCAACTATCAACTCGTGTTTACTTAATGGAAGCCCACAACAAATACTGCAAAAATGTACGCGCTCATTAAATAAAATAACAAAAATACAAAGTTATAAATTACTTGCTAGAATACACAGCATAACAAAACCGCATCATTGTAACGTCAGATTACTTTCTTAGAAAGGAGGCTGATATGGATATCAGCAGGTGTCGCAAGAGGCGACTAAGCCACCGGAACCAGCAGATGGCGGTATATACGAAGCATCGCAGCCTAAATAGAATCGTAGGTGTAGGAGGCGAGAGTGCCAACACGCTAACTGCGTATATCCCGTAAAATATTTCAAAGAAGCCCATGTCCATCAGTGGACGTCCTACTGCTAATATGAAGATGAATCTGTTTAACAAACCTGTACTTGAGGTAAACTTAATATAAAGTCGTCGGCATTAGTACCTTACTCTCACCTATTTCTGCCGCCAAATTGCGGTGTTCGCATTGTTGTGCTCCGGTTTGAAGGGTCAGAGAGGCAGTGTAATTATTGGGTTATGTAATTTCTTCAATATCAGAGCATTCTATATTCTGCTTTGAAATCCACCAAAGCGACGGCCACTCAAGCAGAGCACCGTGCCTTAGAGGCGCCTTTCACTTTTCAGTGATCGTCGTAGATAGTTCCAAGCTCGCCCTCGTTGGAGGAACGAGCAGTGTACAGGCCTGGAGTCCGCTCATTAATGAGCGGCCTGGCCTCTTTCCCTAGGTGACGCTGGCACTGACGTCGTAGTCAGCCAGTTTTAGGCTAGTTAGGGACAAAAGTACTCTTTTTATCGCGAGCTTAATGACCTTCGCTAAATGAAATATATGTTTTTACGTCTTTCTAAGTTTGCTTGTCTTTTTGAATAACATGCAATGTCGATGTTATAACATTTTAAAATTACCCGAATTGCAGCACTTAAAAAGGTTAAAATAAGTGTTTTAAATCAATATTTTGTACATTCAGTTATTATTATATGGCTATAAAAATATTGTTTGTTTTTGCAATACATTTCTATGTCATGCGTATATATGTTTCACGTTATGGAGTACTGTTGAGGAACTTATTACGCTTACGCCTAAATCTAATTTATTACTACATTTATGTAAATTTTGGAAAAAATTCCTAACTGTTATGGTACAAAAAAATAGTCTTATACTAAAATTATGAAAATAACAATAATAAATATTGGGTACATTTTTAACTTACTTAACAATAAAAAATTACAAACTAGGGCAATAAATTACATATCTAAAACACACTGTCACTTGATTTTTCTTATTATTTAATTGGGCATTTCTCTTTTAATGATTTAAATAATAAGTAATTTTGCCTTGAAAAGTTTCCCGTTGAATCGACATTATATATATATATATATATATATATATATACTATATATATATATATATATAAGTAACACAATAAATATTACGTTAATACAACTCTATATGATCACAGATCACAGAAACTGCATCGCATCGTATCGTATTGCAGTTTTCTCAACTGGCGGCGCATTGACCCTCTTGACACCGCATAAGAACTTGCCTTCTTGATAATTTTGAGACATTAAATGTAAAACTAGGTAATACAATCCGCTCTCAAAAACTCACTGTATAATATTAGTATTAAATCATATACAGGCAATGTATGTATCTATATTATACGAGTATATACTGCCTTACATAAGGCATCATATAAAGAAAAGAAAACGACAGACTTTCCATTTTAATTAATATGAAATACAAGTAACTACATTTTGTAGTTGCATTTTAATAAGATCAAAAAGTTTCCTAATTATGATCGGTAATAACAATTGCCTAATTAGTTGAGAAATACCCAATCGTCAATTTGCATTTATGTGTCTACACAATTATATCAATAAAAATATCAGAATAAATAACATAAATATTCATAAAATAACTATGAAAAAGAAAATAAAACTGGCAAGTTAATTGTTTCATACTAAATAGGTATTAAAAAATACACAAATCAATATTAAAACACATCATGGTGTATACATTTCTAATCACAACATTAATAAATACGATCTCCGCCTCTTATTAAGATAAAAATAAGTGTCTTATAAAGAACAAAAGGGAATGTATTCTTCCATTCCTCCAATTGACATGCATTTAAAATTATAGTAGGCAATAATGCAGTCTATTTTAACTCAGTATAAATTAGTCAGAAAATGATTTTTAGACAATTTAATGTCCTCGATGTTATCCGGCAACTTCGGGGGGGGCGTGATCGTGAGGCTTCTGCGCGTAGCATTTGGATCCGAAGCTGATGGCCGAAGCCCTGCAGCCCTTGAGTCTCCTCGAGCAGTACCACGATACTCTGCCATCGGCGTTCTGCTTCTGGTAGCTGTACGTGTATCCCGATAAGAGAAGGAGGGGGTGTTTCCCCCCACGTTTTGTCCAGAGAAACGATCCTGCGGGACAACGGATCGTTAAATCATACTGTTTTGTTCCCGAATTCTAGAATCTACAAGCAGTTGACAATACAGGCGTTATTTAACATAAAACTAACAACGTAATAATATAAGGGTAAAATTAAAAACAATGTTCAAAAACAACTTTCTATTAACGTTATAAACTTTTTGGATGAGAGAATTCAACAACTTTCTGTAACAGTCAACAATTTTTATGTTTATTCTAATATAAAATGTATATATAAAAATATACGATGCGTTCCAACCATCACAGTTCGAATACCGTAGACAGGTTACTTTGACCCGAAGAGGTAACTTTGTCTACGCACTATAAAAATACAAATAACAATTAACTCTTCTTTATAGTAATATATGAATCTATATTTAACACATTCAATACAAATCGATATTCTGTTGTGAATACAAATAGATTTAAGTACAGTTGTACTTTTTCTACGACAAAGTTACCCCTCAGGGTCAATGTAATCCGTGTTTTCTCTATATGTCCAAATTGATTGTGTAAGGCACAAGATAATATCAGTCAATATTAAAATAATCTAATTAATAATATTTTCCCATGTTTAATAACTACTGTTTATTGAGGCGCATTACGATAGAATCTGCCTTTAATCTAAAAAATATAATATAAAATATCCTTTCCAATAAAAATTTAACAACACCGTAACATTGGAATTTTAGTTATAAAATAATAACAATAAGATACAATATCGTTTTCACGACAACTCTGTCGATACGCTATCAATAAATAGAGGCATCGGCAATCAACTACCCCGATAATACAATAACCTTTATATGTTATTGATAAGGTTGATTTTTCCTTATCTATATCACTGAATAATCCAATTTTATTTAATTTCAATAAATATGTACGTTCTTATGAGTAATGAATGTCTTTAATTTTACTCGAAAGCTATTCGCCACTCTTCAATTGCATAGAAGTTCTACTTGATACTTAACCAACCCAAATAATACTTAGTACAGTAGACATAAAGTCTGTTTTCCAACAAATATAAATTTCCTAACAAAATATTTAATTCCGCCACCGCATGACTTGGCGCGATATTTAGTTTAGTTATACAAGCTGACTCTCAAAGATTAAGTCTAACATGACGTGTAGTGACTCTTTCCAGCCATATACAAGACACATTAAAGCTCAGATTTCAGTGTATACAATTCTTTAGGAATAGATTACTTACTACGAAACAAGTTTGCGGCAATAGAATAGCTCCACGTTAAATTGGAATACATTATATATTTTTGAAATATCAGTAAGCTCTAACAAGGACGTTATTCCTTTTGACAAACCTTGGTTTCCGGTGGGAGTGATTTCCGCTTTGGTCCAGAACTTCATAGTCGGTGCTGGTAAAGATTTTTGCGGTGCAACGCTTGGTGGTGCCCGGCTGCACCATGGTGCACCTCCATTGGGCGACGTTGTTCTTGTACTTCTGCAGGCTGTATGAGTAACCTTCGAAGACTAAAAGCTGCCCCCCTCTTTGTGACTGAGCAAACGACACTGGAATGGTCCAAATACACAATCAGAAATATGTCATTAGCATTTAGAAGCATTAACTTATGTTATGCTTCTAATAAAAAATAATAACTGCAAATTCTAATTTCCATTTCCTTTAGTAATAAATAAATCTTTTATTTTAGGCATATACACAAACTTCTAACTTATGTATGATAATTCTCCACTTATAAATTAATAAAATAATTCTCTTTTAATATAAATTTGTTACTACAATGCTTCTTACAATAAGTAAGACTAGAAATGTTTCGAATATACGCATCCGCATATGCGAAACCTCTGTATCGATTTAGACATCCGTATAAATCGATGCGTAGCTTATGTGGATGCGGAAGTGAACAGTTATTTACAAGCCCAAGATTAATATACGAACCTTGGCGAAACATACTGAAGTCCAAAAAGGCGGCCATACTATTCATTTAATAAAAAGCGCCAACATTTAAGTTTAATTACTAAAATAATTCTGTGGTATCCGCGGATGCGAGCAGAGTCTCGCATTCGTGAATGCGGATGCGGATCTTACTCTTAAGATACGCAATAGGAATAGTACTGACCAGAAATAATCTTCAAAGAACAAATTCTTTTTTGTATTTCAACCTTTTAGTAGATCCCACAAAACACTCCGCACAAAGTTTTACCTCGTGTTCTGAATACGCATATGGCATCTACAGCACACATCGGCGGCCTTGCCATATTTCCTTCTTGGACAGTAATGGTATCTTCTTGGTTCCTTCCTAGCAATCTTTACCTCTAAACCCTTTCTTTTTAACTTAGTTTTTCTTTTGATCAATATTACTTTCACTCCTGTATCTGAAATTATATCTAATGTGAAACCATATAAGTGTCCTAATAGAAAGGTCGAGGTCTAACACTTATGGTCAATAAATTACGTATGGATACTACGTTTGTTGATCTTTATTATTATTTAATTTTCGTGACATTATCAAATTATTATCTATTATTAAGGGTTTGTGGAATATAATTCAAAAATTTAAGTTACTATTACATATTGAAATTGATGTATCAACTATTAGTAAAGATAAATGGTTTACAATTGAAAGATTATTCAGTAGCTATTACGTTTTTTTTTAATTCCTATAAAATGGCATCTCATAATCCTAATTAGCTAATATCGTAAATGCGAAAATCACTTTATGTCTATCTTCTTACCACATCTATTTTACTAATGTATCCAGAGATCATTGTTGATTAAGAGTATTTATTATCACACTATGTAAAACATTTTTGACCGTTGACTAGATAAATGATTATATTCTTATAACTAAAATAAATAAATTTGCAATACTATTGAAGAAACTGTTCTAACCCCAACGTGGGGATTTCCTTTCTGTTACATTACCCAATGTCTTTGGTCAGCGTTTTTAACCACTACACTATATAAATTATTAGTATATTTTTTGAATATACAAGCTATTTATTAATCTTATGGATAATATGTAGTATTCTTTAATTATAATTTAATGAATAATTTGAAAACACCATCTCATTACATTTCAATAATACTAGTTAGAAAGTTAAAATCTTTAAAAACATAGGCTATACACATTTCTAGGGGAATCGCCTATATGACTATTATGAAATCATAGACACAATATCTACCACAGATAATTAAATTTATTGAGATCATATATCAATGTACTCTCGACTGCTACTGTCTATAACTTACCAAATAATTTGCAAAAATCACAGGATTTTCGTCAGGGGAGTACAGTATTTCAAAGACATAGACGCTTAAGAGAATAAGCTACTTGTTGATTATACGAAATAAATCATCACCATTACACACAGGCGATGCAAAACTCGACGGTGTGTTCACCGCACATTGGATCTGTGCAATTGTAACAAGACTTCTTAGTCATACGCCTCTTTTTAGAATCACAAAACGGACAAAGCTTCCTTTTTCTATCCCTAGGATCAATCGACGAGTTAGTCTGAGAACTGCCTGCTAGTGACCCTCCTTTAGGAATGCAGAGAATATTTGCAATATTGGTCTTCACACTGAGTGTCATGGTTGGTATCTCATAACGCTTCTTTAGCCATGGTTCCACTATTTGGGAATGCAGTTTCTTCAGATAGTTTCTGCGAATCATGGGCTTCTCTTTAGCAAGTAAAGTATTTTGGCAGTGCAGGATATAGCTGTTTACCATTGCAATATTGATCATACCGTAGAATAGGCAAGTCGGCCAGCTTCTTGTCTTGTGAGAACACGACATAACTGAGAGCATCTTGTCAAACGTCCTGGCTCCGTCCTGTATTGCATTCCATTGTTCAAGCATCAACGGCTTCTTTGATGTAGGATTTTCTGCGCCTTCTTCATTACGAGACGATAAAATGTATAATATTTTAGTCGGGTTCTGTTTGTAGGATAACAGAGTCAGTTGGCGGTCATAGCAGAACATTGGCGATCCAACAGGACGACGTCTAGTGTTCCTCAATTCTTTGGGGATTTCCTTGCTGTTGGGACGAAGCGCGCCTAAAACCGTTAGGTTGTAAGGTTCTTGAGTCAAACTGCGAGCAAGTGTGATAGATGTAAAACTCTCATCCATCGTCACATTTCTGTTCGATCCATGAATTGACTTCGTTATCTCTTTAATATAATACTCGTTCGATGGTATCCCCTTGGTTTCAGTTTCATCCCCAAGGTGCGGCATCGCGTCAACCATGTACAGGGAGCTACTGTCACACATCATTACTATTTTCAATCCATATTTCATTGATGTACTTTTAGGTATGTGCGTTTTGAATTTGCAAATACCTTTGTATCCCAGAAACTGTTCAACAATGGTCACGTTTGCTTCTGGTACGTAGTTTTTGCGACACTGAGCTATAAGTGATTCCCAAATATTGCGAATAGGAACTAGAGGGTCGTCGTAATTTTTAGCCCGTCGAGATATGTCCTCGAAAGTCAAACAGCGCATTAAAAATCGGAATCTTTCCTTACTCATGCACGACATGTATCGTGTTCCAGAGAACTCCGGGTTAAATAGCTCATCCAATATAACTTGGTTTTCTTTAAGTGCTGCAGACAATATAAGGATCCCGACGAGTGCTTTTATTTCGTCAATGTTGGTTTTGGTTTTATGATTTGCATCTTTAACTTTAGCAATTGATGCATTAGTACATTTCACGATTTCCTCTGCAATCTGATCCGTGAAAAACTGTTCGAACAGTTTTAATGGGTCAACGATCTCAATGCAACTACTCGAGGGTCCATGGGAAGTGCTCGCAACATCGACTCTGTAGGACTCGTTAGAGTTGCCTGTTTTATTTGTTGCCCAAATGTAGCCGTTTTTACCATAGATACGATTTTTCAATCTAACTGTGGTTGCTAGTGACTCCTCATCTGTATTAGAATCTGTGTCGGATTGCGATTCAGAGGAATTTGCTTCTTCTTCAACACTAGGAGGTGGTGGTTCCTCCCGAGCGTCAGTTACTACTTCCTCTTCTTCTGCGACATTGTCTGACTCGCTCGGTGAAGAATCTGTGGAGTCTGAATCGTTATCATCTTCTGAAGTTTGGGACGACTCCTTATCTTCACTGGGCTTGTCTAGCGGGATCCACAATTCTAAAAAATAAAGTCGTGATTTAGTAATGAGTGACTCAGAGTTAAGACAAAAACACAAAACTAACTACACTTTTCAACTCAATCTTAAATCTTTTTGGTATTCCGACGATTGTTGTTATAAAATACTAGCTGACCCGGCGAACTTCGTACCGCCTTAGCGTAGCTTTGATGCACTACTTTATTTTGTATAGTTGACCTATCTTAGGTATGAGTACCTATTCAATTTAAACTGGAATCTATAATATCCTCCATATATAAATTAATCCCTATTTCCCTGGTCTCGCCATATCTGAAAAGGACCTAATTTTATTAAATACAAAACAAAATATATATTTTCATAATAGTGTTTATTCCATAGGATTCAATAATTCCACTTATATTTATACAAATCGCTATTGAACAACTTGGCATTTTGAAGTAAATACTGAGCTTAACACCACGCGCGCTCTAGAAAACAACTAATAGCCTCTATACCCTTCACTGTTTCTCTCTATTCTAATGCTGCTGTTTCTTTAATCTAATGCTTTTTGGTACACTATATTTTTAGTTTTATGTTCTGGCGCGTAAATAAATAATGCTGATGGTTTTCCGACACGGGAACAGGCAACATATAATTGGCCATGTGAAAAACATGGATTTTCTAGATTGATGCCACATACACTTAGCGACTGCCCTTGTGATTTATTTATTGACATTGCAAATGCAAGCCGCACTGGAAACTGTAAACGCTTAAAGCTGAATGGCATATCGTTCGGTATCATAGGGATGCGTGGGATTAAAACATCTTCGCCTTTGTACTTCCCTTTCAAAATTGTGGCTTCGATGACGTTGTTCAATAATTTCTTCACCGCAAGCCGAGTGCCATTACACAGACGTGGCTGGTTTATGTTCCGTAACATAATAATTACTGATCCGATTTTTAATTGCAGATTATGAGGTGGTAACCCGGGCAATTCCAGCGAATTTAAAAATTCTGTTGGATAATTCACAACTTCATCTTCATTAGTAACGGAATCAACTGATTTGTAATTCTTCAATTCGCCAGCTATTTTCTCTTGAATCTGAAAATTCATTTCGTTCACATCAACATTTTTTGCGGCCAATATAACACGTTCGCTTAACCAAACGTGATTTACGTAATTTTGTGCAATGTTTGGGAAAACCTTCTCCATGAGTTCGGTCTTTGATTCACAAAAGTTACAAAAATTGGTAGGGAATGTAATATATCCAGATGATCTATTAACAGCAATATTACCATTACCAATATCGAGTAGTTGTTTGGAAAACACTTCTCCTGACTGGTCTTCCTGCAATTCGACTCTCATGTTTATACTCAATTTAAGTGTTTTAATGTATTTCCATAAAATGGACGACTTCAAACATGCATTCAGTTCATCAGCTGGCGTTGAGCGTGGAACAACTGGCAATATTTGTCGAAAATCACCTGCAACACAATCCAGGGCCTTCATTTTTGAATTTCAATGCCTTGCAATGTGGACACACAATATTCATTAGTCCAATAGCAACAATTCGCTCTGAACTGTAATCAATTGCCACATTATAACTGAATGCAGCTCTGTGGGGATTAAACACAACATTTCTATGTTGATTTCGATTCCGTTGAAGTTCATTTCGCGCTTCGCGTTGCTCATCAGTTTGATTTGCTCGTAGATTTCTTTGACTTGCCGTATTTCGAGTTCTGCGGCCTAAATTTGTACGTCTGGTTGGTGGCATTGTTAAAAAACTGAAAATAAAAAGCTCTCATATATTTTCTGTATAACCAAATTGTAATATTATGTAGTCACCAAAAGTTACCAAAAATCGATATGAAGCTGTCAACTTACCGTAATTATCAAACAAAAGCGGTTATGGATGTGATGCCACAGATTACCACAGTTTTTTTTTTAACTGGCTTGGCTGTTCAGCCATTCGCCAATGACGCCAATGTCAAGTTAGGGAAACAGATACTACCACAGATTACTAAATAGGATATGCGAAATTTGTATAGGTTTACTATTTGTATTATTTTCAAAAAATTATAAAATAGTGCAATAGAATTTAATTAAGTAACCACGTTTCCGAACAAACGATGCTCTTTTAATATAGTCTATGGCTGTGAATGACGTTGACATTCGTATAAAAAAAAAATTGACATTCGTAACG
>JACJUM010001610.1:3408059-3435537 GCA_020976665.1 Heortia vitessoides | reverse complement strand
ATACTGAGCTTAACACCACGCGCGCTCTAGAAAACAACTAATAGCCTCTATACCCTTCACTGTTTCTCTCTATTCTAATGCTGCTGTTTCTTTAATCTAATGCTTTTTGGTACACTATATTTTTAGTTTTATGTTCTGGCGCGTAAATAAATAATGCTGATGGTTTTCCGACACGGGAACAGGCAACATATAATTGGCCAATGTGAAAAACATGAATTTTCTAGATTGATGCCACATACACTTAGCGACTGCCCTTGTGATTTATTTATTGACATTGCAAATGCAAGCCGCACTGGAAACTGTAAACGCTTAAAGCTGAATGGCATATCGTTCGGTATCATAGGGATGCGTGGGATTAAAACATCTTCGCCTTTGTACTTCCCTTTCAAAATTGTGGCTTCGATGACGTTGTTCAATAATTTCTTCACCGCAAGCCGAGTGCCATTACACAGACGTGGCTGGTTTATGTTCCGTAACATAATAATTACTGATCCGATTTTTAATTGCAGATTATGAGGTGGTAACCCGGGCAATTCCAGCGAATTTAAAAATTCTGTTGGATAATTCACAACTTCATCTTCATTAGTAACGGAATCAACTGATTTGTAATTCTTCAATTCGCCAGCTATTTTCTCTTGAATCTGAAAATTCATTTCGTTCACATCAACATTTTTTGCGGCCAATATAACACGTTCGCTTAACCAAACGTGATTTACGTAATTTTGTGCAATGTTTGGGAAAACCTTCTCCATGAGTTCGGTCTTTGATTCACAAAAGTTACAAAAATTGGTAGGGAATGTAATATATCCAGATGATCTATTAACAGCAATATTACCATTACCAATATCGAGTAGTTGTTTGGAAAACACTTCTCCTGACTGGTCTTCCTGCAATTCGACTCTCATGTTTATACTCAATTTAAGTGTTTTAATGTATTTCCATAAAATGGACGACTTCAAACATGCATTCAGTTCATCAGCTGGCGTTGAGCGTGGAACAACTGGCAATATTTGTCGAAAATCACCTGCAACACAATCCAGGGCCTTCATTTTTAATTTCAATGCCTTGCAATGTGGACACACAATATTCATTAGTCCAATAGCAACAATTCGCTCTGAACTGTAATCAATTGCCACATTATAACTGAATGCAGCTCTGTGGGGATTAAACACAACATTTCTATGTTGATTTCGATTCCGTTGAAGTTCATTTCGCGCTTCGCGTTGCTCATCAGTTTGATTTGCTCGTAGATTTATTTGACTTGCCGTATTTCGAGTTCTGCGGCCTAAATTTGTACGTCTGGTTGGTGGCATTGTTAAAAACTGAAAATAAAAAGCTCTCATATATTTTCTGTATAACCAAATTGTAATATTATGTAGTCACCAAAAGTTACCAAAAATCGATATGAAGCTGTCAACTTACCGTAATTATCAAACAAAAGCGGTTATGCATGTGATGCCACAGATTACCACAGTATTTTTTTTTAACTGGCTTGGCTGTTCAGCCATTCGCCAATGACGCCAATGTCAAGTTAGGGAAACAGATACTACCACAGATTACTAAATAGGATATGCGAAATTTGTATAGGTTTACTATTTGTATTATTTTCAAAAAATTATAAAATAGTGCAATAGAATTTAATTAAGTAACCACGTTTCCGAACAAACGATGCTCTTTTAATATAGTCTATGGCTGTGAATGACGTTGACATTCGTATAAAAAAAAAAATTGACACTCGTAACGCGCGTTTTTTAAAATATGCAAAATTAAATGTATACTTTTCAATATTTCTCAGAGATTTTCTTAATATTTTTTTCCGTAAGAACCATCCTTGGACTTCCACAAACATTAAAAAAAAAAGAATTATCGAAATCGGTTCAGCCGTTCACACGTGATGCCGTGACAACGCGAAACGGGTTTCATTTTTATATATATAGATAATAATAAAAATATATCTTAACTGTATTGAAGTGATCAAAATTTATTAGAATAATAACATCTAATACTATTAATCGCTTATAATTATGAAGAATCTACAAATATGAAAATGCATCTAAGTATTTGTTTGACTGTAACATTATCTAATAAATCTTATGTATCTTCCTACAAATATGAAAATGCATCTAAGTATTTGTTTGAATGTAACATTATCTAATAAATCTGATGTATCTTCCTACAAATATGAAAATGCATCTAAGTATTTGTTGGAATGAAACATTATCTAATAAATCTGATGTATCTTCCTACAAATATGAAAATGCATCTAAGCATTTGTTGGAATGAAACATTATGTAATAAATCTGATGTATCTTCCTACAAATATGAAAATGCATCTAAGTATTTGTTTGAATGTAACATTATCTAATAAATCTGATGTATCTTCCTACAAATATGAAAATGCATCTAAGCATTTGTTGGAATGAAACATTATCTAATAAATCTGCTGTATCTTCCTACAAATATGAAAATGCATCTAAGCATTTGTTTGAATGTAACATTATTTTTAAAGTCTTATGTATCTTCCATTAAAAACTGTGTATACAGGGGTGTCATGGTTGTGTTCCCCGGTGGCGCTCATAAAGTTATCTTTCAGGTCCAATCTGATGAAGGCTTTACAGGTATGGGTGTTTGTGCACCGCCATCTTTGTGAACACTTAGAGCGAAAGCCGAAACTATAAGTATATCCTTTATACATGAAAAAGTTTTTGCCATTTATGAGCGTTATTAATTTCAGATCTGAAAATTGAAACAAAACTCATGTACAATATCTGTAAAATAAACAGTAATAATATATATATCAATATACATGACATTAAAATGTATGTTTCTTTTTATTATGGTATCCTTAAATAATTGGCTAATTTTATAATATTTAACTAATTTCTTGTCTACAATTTAGATTTAAACTAAATGATACAAAACTTAGTTTCCAAATAAAGACTTAAACTATTTACAATAATTAAATTTAGGGAAAATGTTTCTAACACAAGAAAATCATGCAGAATGTTAGTAATACATATAATTAACGTATACAATAAAATTAAGTTTTAGCTTGTTACGTATATAGGATATTTAGAGGCGCAGCCTTTTATTACATTTTAAGTGTACCTATACTATGACTAGTTGTAGTTGTAGTAGTTATTACAGCTAATACAATAAATAAATATATTTGTCTTCAATAGAAGTACGGTTAGTGAGTGAAACAATTATCCCTCCATTCACTTCCTGTAACGACATAATTCACTTCCGGGAAAGAAAAGTGTCACAACACATAATGGCATAGTCACAAAAATAAATGTAATTCTGTTAATACATTTTGCGCCCATTAATTACCAATTGAATAAGCTATTTATTTACATATGACATTTCAGCAATCTGACTATTACAGTTTTTAAATTACTGACGTTTGAATGAACAAAAAAATCATTTTTTCGAAACGGCTAGTTTTGCATTGTGACACTTTTCTTGCCGGGAGTCTAATATATATAAATACATAAAAAAGAAATCTGACTTAGTATAAATATTAGTACAATACGAAGACTTCGACTTTAGACACCAATAGAATTTTCGTGTTAAGTATATTATGTTTTTGTGATGTTCTTGTGTTGTTTTTATTGGTGTACAAATTGGTGGTTTTTTGCCACGTTTTCAAGAAATAGTTTAGATTTTTTGCCACGCCACCGCTGCTCTCCGATTTGCCACCTACTCCTGAGCCCGCGGGCAGCCTCGCCCCTCCGCGCTTACGCAGTACTAAATCACAGTCTAAGGGAAGGGTATATTAAACGAGGTATCAGTTATGCGGCGATTCCTCCTTGCTTGTTTCTTTTAGTATTTACAACATATGTTTAGTACGTCTTAGATTGTACCGGTAAATTCTAGGATTTACCGTTATTCGGGATGTTATAGTAACATATATAATAAAAAAAAACTATTAGGACTTTAAATTGAGATAAAAACTAACCTATCTCTCAAGTTGGATCAAACTGTAAACAGTAAGGACAAAAATATTAAAACCGATATAGTACTATAACAGTTCATCCCTAACAAACACCGTGACACGTAATTTATATATATAGATGTAATTGTAACTCGATTTTGATGAGAATTCATATCCTAATGTATATGCCTCCTGAAGTCCGACGGTAGACTGGAGGGGGGTGGTAGTGTAACCCTAACATGCTGAGGAATTTGGCTTCGTTACTGATTTGATTATATCCCTGCAGTCATGCGTGCTGGTACACCTCCAGCTCTGCCCGAATCGGGAGCCAAACTTGAACGTGTACGTATATTGCTGGTACATGCTGAAGCGGCGTCCATTGGTTAAGACTATCACCTTTTAATCTGGAGAGTATCAATATATTATTATGAACCAAAAGAAAAATTGTTATACTACCTACCTACAGAGGTACACCTGATACAGTGGTCGTCTACACCACTTTGCCCAAGCAGCTCACCAATTTGCCCCACCATGTTCGCATTGCTGTGTTCCGGTTTCAAGGTAAAGGCAGTAAGATTACTGAGTAATGTTACATAATGTATTATAGGTACAAAGTTGGCAACGCGCTAGTTATATATATATATATATATGTACAGCGGTGTTGCTTACTGTAACGCGGACAATATTATTATTTGTCTACCTAGTATAATAAAAAAGATATATCTGCAAAATTTCATAAAAACCATATACTTATTGCACCTCTGATAATATTCAAAAGTGGTATATTTTTTAATGTTTTATTACAAAATCAAATATTTTTGTAAAAAAATAAGTTTTATTTATTGGTTTGTAAGTTTATTGTCATATAGACATGTATAGTATTATATTTTATAGTATTATTATTTAATTCACTTTATTTTCTTTTTAGAAATAAAATAGTCCACATCAAACTATCATATTTTTTTGTCATGTCCATCCAAAGATCGCCCTAAGCAATAAGGTCGCCAATTGTATTATAATGTCTCAGTTTTTATTTTTTCTCAATATGTAATTTTTGTGGTCACATTAAAGAGTATTATTATTATTTAATTTTTGATACAAGCAATTCAGTATTCAAGATAATATGAGAAAATCTAGTTTTGAACTAGAGTCGAAATCGGGAAAATATAATTTGGTTAGTTCAATGAATCTTGTTAGCAACATGATTACTTAGATGTATTTTCCGAAATGAAAACGATAAAAATAATACGATTACGATTTTTTAATAACTAAATGACATTCAGGAGCCTTTCAGCGCGATGAAGACAGCAATAATTAAACTATTTTTGGACCTAGTGTTGCAATTTGGAAGCTATGAGTTGCCAGTTAATAATAAAACAAAATATACTAATAACTAAAGGCAAAACGCAGTAGCGTACTGCGTTTTGCCACACATAATTTTATTGATCAATAATAATAAATTTTATACTACTGGTTTCAAATTCACATAAAATATTAGGTTATCTTATAATATCTCCCATCTTTGGTAACATTATATACTTGGGGTGGATGGGAGTGCTGTTGATCGCCGACTTTCACCAGGTCCCCATCCAAATTTACCATGATATAAGCTTTGCACCCGGCGCTGCATCGCCATCGCTGTCCAATGCGAGAATTGAAACCGAAAGTGTATGTATAACGGTTCAGAAAATAAAACTTTTTACCATTTATCAACGTTATTAGGCGTAGTTTATCTGTTGAAAAAGAAAGTTACTTGAGTATAAATATTCTAACTTAACACAACATCACATACATTGACTCAGAGAGTAGTCGCTTGAAGCACTTGTGTTACGGACATCACACAATAGAATCACGAACATTTTACAAAATAAATGGAACAAATATTTGTGCTGGGTGGGGATCGAACGTACTTCTCTTGACATATATGTTAGGAACTCTACCGAACGGTTGACGGTCGATGATCTCATCAATAAAATATCAGGTTAAAACTACTACTACAATAAAAAGTATTCAGTTTTTATTCTCGTTTATTTTAACTTATTTAAAAGACTTACCTCGCTTATAACCATATAAAAAATAAATCTATAGATTTTGAAAAAAATTCTAATTGCTTTCGATAGGTTTTAATCATTACATTACAAAAGTTTATATGAGTAGATTACAAAAAAATGTTTCTCGTTATTCTATAAGTAATTAGTACAATTTATTCAACTATTTATTTATTTGAATTTTGCACAATAAAAATTAAATGTACATATGCGGACTTGATGCCTAGTTGCATTGTTTACCAGTCAAGCATTGCGTCGGGTAGAACAAAAAAAAAATAAGGCGGTGCAATACAATCTGTCAAAAAAATAAGGAGGTGCAATCACTTCCTTATTTATAGACTTTATGGACTCAAGAAGACTGGAATAGGGTATTGTTCTCCGATGAAGCCAGGATACCTCTGTTCGGTGAAGATCGACGTCGGCGAGTGCTACGAAGACGAGGAGAATGCTTTGCAGAGGCTTGTTTTGAAGAAATCACACCTTATGGTAGGGGCTCTGTTATGTTTTGGGCAGGAATAAATTTAACGGATCGTACAGAGTTAGTCTTCATTGAAAACGGCTCACCGACTGGACATCAATACATAATGGAAGTTCTAATTCCTCATGCACAACCCGCATTGGCCGCTTAAAACGAAGACTTAATTTTTATGGACGACAACGCTCGCGCCCACCGGTCTGGCGATGTGGAAGCGTATGTGCAAGAGATTCATTGTTTAGATGGGCCATGCATGTCTGGGACGTTCAGTACGACGACGACGACGCGTGAGATCAGTACAACCGGCTCCGCAAACCATCAGAGAGCTAAAGAATGTGATTACCGCGGAGTGGGAACGTATTCCGCAAGCGAGTATTCGGGATATCCTCGCTAGCATACCCAGACGCATTCAAGCTGTGATTTCAGCTAGAGGGGGTCACACTCGATACTAAATATTTATCGGCTTTTACTTTATTATATATAGAAAAAACAAACAAAATACTTTGTTAACTTTTACTTCACGAGCATATGCACTACTAGCGAGCATACGCTTATTATAATGTAGTTTTCTTTTATTTATTTATTTAACTTTATTGCACAAAATGTACATATGGCGGACTTATTGCCAGATGGCATTATCTCTCAGTCAACCATTACACGAAACAGAAATAATATATATATATATATATATAGTGGTGCAGACAATATATATAAACGTGATATACATATAATAAACGCAATAAATACATATAATATATAAAATAACGTACATCAGAAATAGGGTTATAAAGTTAGAGAAGCAGCATCAGTAAATAAAGTTCGGAGAAAGCGTTTCAGGATAAATTTGTTTGGGGATTACTTAATATTCAACGGAAGCTCATTGCAAAGTCGTATAGCTGTCACTGTAAAAATCTGCATCTGTCCTTTAAGTAAGTTGGTGCGTACGGATAAAAAGTATATGAAATATATATAGCGAAAGAATATGAAAAATCGGTTTAGCATTAATTCAGTTAAACCAACAAACAAAACTTTCCTCAATCAATGTAAGTCTATTGGGACAACACAAATCGCTTAGGAGATCTTCGACTTATATTCTGACATACATCCCCTGCCCGGTGACGTGGTACTTGGGTGGCGAATGTGGATGTTCATGAACCGCCTGGACCAGAGTCCTTTCTGAGGATATCAGCAGGTAAGCCTTACAGCCCCCCGTGCAACGCCAGCGATTCTTGACCTTCATGTCTCGGGAGTATGTAAATCCACGGTACATATAATACACCTTCCCATTAGCCACAGTTATCATTTTTAGATCGGTGGATCCTGAACAAAAATGTATATATGTAAATATATGAAAGTAACTAACCCGACAGACGTAGTCTTGTAACATTAACATTTAATTGGTTTAGTTAATAAAATAATTAAATAAAATTCACATATGATTAGATGGATATTAATAATAACAGTATATTTTTTATTGTACACCTGGGTTATAAAAAAGATACAAAAATTATCATCGAAACAGTACAAAGTATGTAAATTAGTCAACAGACCTTTTGAAACACAATAGTAATTATATATAAAAAACATTTGTCCGTAACTGTCGGTACCGTTTTTTTTTACAAAATTAAGTCAATATATTTTTAACTAACATACAAAGTTATTGCCGACTGCTTTTTAATACAATCATAATCATAAAATCAACACATATTACGAAAATTTAACTACTATATTTGTTTAATGTATATTATATAAAAAATGTGCAAAATCCGCACGAATATACATTATATTAGCCTATTACTATTTTTATCATCACTATATAACATAAATTCAGCATTTTCAGGCGTAAGTTAAAAACACATTCAACTCTAATTCGGTCATATATACATATATGAAAGGGGAAGCTGTCTGACTGACATATTAATGTAGGGCATAAATAAGGGTTGGAAACTTAAAATTTTGCACAAGAGTTCCTTTAATAACGTAGGTAGCACTAAAAAAAGATTTATGAAAGGGGTAAAAAGAAAATGCAAAGAGAGTTTTAAACTTGAAAATTCAATCCAATGAAATTCAGTATAAAAGGTCTTCATTGAAAATCGATGAAACAAGTGTAAAATATTTTTTTAAAAATCTTCCTTTAAAAGGGTAAATAAAGTAAAGGGGTGCAAAGTATGTATGAAAGTTCTGTAACTCAACGCGTGCCAGCAATTTATAAAATGTCTATATCTACACTTTGACGTACGTCCCTTGAGCAGTGACATGGTACCTCGGAGGTGGGTGGTCGTGATCATGGACTGGCTTCACATTGGTTTCGTCTCCTTCCCGGGAAACTATCAGGTACGCTTTACACGCCCGGGTGCACCGCCACCTTTTGGAAGTCCTCGACTTTGACTCCAGGTAGTAGGTATACCCTCGGTACATGTAATACTGTCGGCCGGTCACCAGGGTGATCAGCTTGATAGTATCTGTTGGATGATAAACTATATATACTAAGAACATATATATACAACGGTTGCACTAGCTTGACCCAATAACTACGTGTGTATAGGTGCAGAGTTAATTAGTTTTGTGAGAAAATATAGTTCGAAATTAAAACAAGTTAGGATGATATTTTGGCTCTAACGTATGTCATATAATTATTAACGTTTATTTGTGATAAAATTTACGTGTTCACACATTAAAACTACTATTTAACGGCGTTAAAGCACGGTTAATTATATTGTCTCTCGGCTCTGATCTTGGCAGCAATATCTTCGTCAATATTGTCAGGAGGACCAAAACGAAAAATGCAAAAGTTAAATAAGCCGATAAAGAGTAGTTAATTTCTGATCATTATAGTAATATATCCTCTATGAAGTGGAGGTCTATAAACTGTAGTGGGCGTTCGTCGTCTACTATTTATAGACCTCCCCTAAGGAGGAATTTTTGCCAACAATGGCCGCAATGGGCAGGCGCGCTTTCAACCAAAGAACTTACCTCCGCAACGATAATGGCGACAGTCTGTTGCATTTTATCTATGCTGTTTCAGGTGATATCGCTATTTGCCGGTTCCGGTACTTCAGTCATCTTTTATGAGACCTGGTACATGGTATAGTAGGAGGTATAATTCTCCAGGTATCCTACATTTGTTTATTTTAGTATAAGTATTAATTATGTGTAATTATCTACTTACTGTTATATCTCAGGATGAAATGAGAACAAGAGATTATTTGTAATTATGTTAATTATTTTGTAATAATAGTAATGTAATGAATTAATTGTAATCATTTTTAAAAGATTTTGTCGTGGAATGCATTCGATATCTTAATTATATATTACTCGTACAATGTACCAATGCAAGCATATAATAATAATTATCAAGTCGATATAATTGTAAACATTTTGTTTATTTTGTATAGGTATATTTATTAAATATACATTTTAATAATAAAAATGTTAAGTATAACGATGGAATCTATGCTTACATATACTCATGGAATTGATTGATATTTATATTTCAATCAACAAACGTAACTAGATATACATTCAGAAACCAAGGAGTGCTTTATAAAAAGACTTCATTTATCTTAAGGATTACTTAACTAATTATACATCGAAATGTTTTGGTTGCAGTTATGTTAACGGAGTGTGCGAGTGACTAACAAGCGAAAATAGTTCAATTATTAAACGAATCTTCCGAAAGCCGAGTCATCCTCAGCCTCCAAATAGAATCTGATAATCGGTTAACAAGCAGAAACATAATTCTTCACATTGTTTTTGTTTTTAGTTGTATTTGTTACCATTATTTACGTCATCATTATTAAAGAAAATACTAGAAAAAAAAAACATGTCGTGTACACATCTCCTAGTTTATCGTCTAGTTAATACTATATTTAATTATAAATATTGCTATGTATTAGATTACTCTGTAAGTGTACCTAAAATAAAAAAAAAAACTAAAACGTAAGCCTGTATTAAACGAACTAACTGAAATAATCTTACCTGAATAAAACTAAAACTAAGTATTTACATGTATAAATTTGTGTACTCCTTTTTTGTTTTCCGGTAAACCTAAAGCTAGAATACTCAAACGTCATTTCCATCGTTGCCGGCGGGAAGGTAAGTGCTTTCAATTAGACCCGAGCCTTATACCCGAACGTTTCCGCGCGCCCCGCGCTTTCGGAGGGAGGGCGACGGCGAGCATGCAAGAGTACCTAGACATTGGTTTGAGCGCTTCGTCGTTAGGACATTCCAATTTTCATTAGCAAAATAGGAGGATTGAATGTGCCAGTGCGGTCGATATCAGTTAGGGGGCAATGACTGCATGTATGCATTGGTCGGACGCGCGACGACCGCATTGACGGGCCCGATGGCGTAGATGGTAGTGATCCTGTCATGTGCGCCAAAGGTCGTTAGTTCGATTCCCACCCAGGGCAAATATGTATATGTTATTTGTATTTGTTCTGTGTCTGGGTGATTAATATATGTATTTGACAGAGATGTGTATTATTTGAAATACATATATTTGCAATGCAAATACAAAATGCAAAATACCTATTTTTATTTTATATTTGAAATACTTTTTTTCTAAATGTAATTTGTATTTTATTTGAAATACTCAATATAAATATTTAGTATTTATCAAATACAAAATAGTTTTATTGCATTTTTAATTCATTTTTCCAATTTTTCATTCTTAAATACATGATTTTATGAACGATTTTATGAACTTTGGCTTAAGATTCAAGGGAACACATAGTTATGATAAAGTAGCTGAGCTGGTTGCAGATATTCATTCTGAATTTGATTTGAAACTGATTATGAGGCCCCATAGGCAAAACATGAAAGATGAACTCTTTGAACAAATACTAGTTTTAAAATCAGTTCAATAAATAACAGTGCTTATGCTTAACAATGTATTTTATTTTCCAAAACCTATTTTAAAAATACGTATATTACATTTAGTATTTAAATACTTTTATTCAAAGCTATTTTGTATTTCTATTTGAAATAGTGCTAAAAACTATGCATTTGCATTTTGTATTTAAATACTTTAAATTTTACTAAACTATTTTTCACATCTCTGGTATTTGAGTAGTGTATTTGTGATTCGTCTGTCTATTGTCCGTTACACAAGTGTTTTACAGTTCCATTCAATTTGTAATTGAGAAGTGACAAGAGAGTGGACTAGGTGGGGGAAGAGGGCATGTATAGATGGTATGCTATCGTGCGGTTAATATTAATTTACGTGTGTCCAGTCTCCATTTTATATTTTTATGTAGTACCCATTAGGTGTTTCAAGGTACTTCGGCGGTAGATGTGTGTGTAGATGGACAGCATGCTGCAGCACACCCTCATTGGACACGATGATGTAGGCCTTGCAGCCGGTAGTGCAGCGCCAGTGCTTCGCATTCTTCAGATTGGTCTTCAAACAATATGTGTATCCGTTGTGCATGTAATATTGCTTACCGGTTATAAGAGTTATTAGTTTCAAGTCTGTAAATTAATCGCATAATTTCAGTTATGTACAACCAGTCATGACGTCATTGGCTTATATTTGTTGATATATATATATATATATATATATATATATATATATATATCATCATAGCAGCCATTGAAAGTCAACTACTAAACATAGGCCTCCCCAAAAAAGGGGGGATTTCACACACACACAAGGATAAGGATACTAGATATAAAATTAAAAAATGCTTCAAATACGATCTTTTTTTAATACAATTTTGTAACATTTCAGAAATTTTGAATTTTTATAAACAAAAATAAGTTATTTCTATTTATTGCTACATTAATATGAATTTACTTTTATGATTTTCGTCTGTATTTTACTTTAGGGACGTCTCGTTTTAATGTCCTACAGTAATCCGCTAACATACGTGGGCTCCACTTGCCCTGATATCGTTGGTAGAAATGTCTTGATAAAAGCTCCGCGATAATCTTTACTAATATTATAAATGCGAACGTAACTCTGTCTGTCTGTTACGTTTTCCCGCTTAAACCTCTTAACCAATTTTGATGAAATTTGGCATAGACCATATTTAGATCTTGAGAAAGGACATAGGCTATTTTTAATTCGAAATAAGGTTTGTAAGGGGTCGAAAGGGGGGATGAAAAGTTGTATGGCCGTATCGCTATTTTTAGAGCTAGAAACTTGAAACTTATTTTTCAGGCCATTGATTCGATATAAATAAACATGACATTCAAAGTTTATATAAGTTGAGGTAAAGAGGTATAGTACCCAAAAAGCTATTCCACGCGGACGAAGTCGCGGGCACAGCTAGTGCATTTATAGTCAATTGATCGGTGATTTCCTAGAAAATTGGAAGTTACTTTCATGAAAGATTCCCAAGCTATCTTTTCTAAATTACTAAGCTTTTCTTTAAATATATCATATTTCATCAATTTCCTGATTCGGAGGCCAAAAAATATGCCCTATTTAATTTTTACTTCACTCAGCTTAGGAAATTTTTCTTTTAAATGTAAAAAAACGTCACCACTTCTGTCCATAGCTTTTACGAAGTTCTTCATAAGCCCAAGCTTTATGCGTAAAGGTGGAAAAAATACCTTCTCATGCCGCACTAATGGAGGGTTTTTGATATTTTTTTGTCCTGGAGTAAGAGATTGTCTTTTGGGCCAGTCTTGCTTAATATAATGATTTCTTCGGTCTCTGCTATCCCATTCACAAATAAAACAACAGTATTTTGTATACCCAAGTGCAAAAGGCATAGATCGAGACTTTTCGCCAATCCAATGAGAAGACCCACAAATGTAACAACAAATGTGTAGAACCCACGCTTTGTCTTGTTTTCCGGTGGCAAAACCAAAATACTGTTCATATAACTTAGTTACTAGCGGTGTCAAATTCCTTCGCTGAGTTTTGAAAGTAATGTCACCACAAATGTCTTGACAAACAGAACTTGTCAGGATAATTTTTAAACTTTCTTGACATTATTTAAGAATCACTTCACTCTAAAAACAGAACAAATCATTGCGCTCTTCACAGAAACAAATTCTTTAACGCGAAAGTATAACAAAATCAGTTAATTTTTAATTTTTTGGGTAGCAGCTGTAACACGAAAACTAGATCTGATGAAATCAAAATAAATATGATTATAAAATGAGGGTAGGTAGGTAATTTAAAATTAGCCAGCATTAGCCTATTTCTGCCCACAATTTTCGATGGATATACCGCCATCTATCGGTTCTGGCACCTAAGTCGCCTCTTACGATACCTATTGTAGTGGGAGATCTTAATCTACTTTGCCGGTACGGCTGTCACACATATATATATATATAATAAAATACTACTTATGTTTTATTTCAATCATTTATCTCTAGGTTCTTCAATATTTCACATCAATTTCAGATTTTTAGACAACGCATATTTTGCTGGTCAATTTTATAATACATTTCATGTAAAGAAGTTATTGATACAAGAATGTTACCTAAAGACTAAAGAGTATTTAGGACTAGGATTTAGGACTAGAAGATTTAGGATTCCTTTAATACCTGTCACTAAGTATTAATGACACATTTATCACCAGATTTTCTTGCAAGTCATTTTAGATGGCTCGTAAATTAAACCATTAACTTAGTATTAAGACTAGACTAGTGTCGGCAGACCAGTTTAAATAAATTAATAATATAAATAAATAAATTCCCAGTACATCTCATACATTGACCTGATTCCGTGATAAGTCGCTTAAAGCGCTTGTGTTACGGATATCAGACAATAGATGAATCACAAATATAGCACTTAAATACAAACATCTCATCAATGTTTGTCCTGGGCGAGAATCGTACCCACGACTTTTAGCGCACAGACAGGATCACAAATATCTGCGCCAAAAACTAGTTTAAGTAAAATTCTAATAATGTTACATTACTCTTATGATCCCCTAGGGTTATCAGGGAAATGAGTATAATTTAATTGATACTTACAATCTTGGAAATATTATTGCTTACATGTATTTATCTTTGAGTCAGTCTTAAACCAGAGAAAAGAATTCATATTGAATAATCATTAAACATAAAACAATATGCATCTATTTCTTATCACAAACTTAGCGTAATTACAATCAATACAAAATTAATACATTTTAAGTTTGTGTGAGACTGAAGGATAAACTAGGTATGAAATACCAGGTCACCAGGATCCCACTACCTCGAGTCCTTCTGACAAAGACAACGGTTATGAGTGAGTTGTTACACAGTCAGGTTATAAAATAAATTATATAGTTACACCTGACATAAGTGCTTGTGTGTGTGGGTGTATGTGTGTGTGTGTGTGTGAATTTTTGTTTGCGTGTGTTTAAAAACTAAAGTTTGACGTAGGTTCCTTGAAGCGTTGCGTGGTATTTAGGAGGAGGATGGTTGTGACTATGGACCGCTTGCAGAAGTGTTCCGACGTCCGACACTGTGAGGTATGCCTTGCATCCAGTCGTGCACCTCCAGTGTTTCTTGTTCTTCGTCTTAGTCCTAGGGCAGTATGTGTACCCTTGATACATATAGTACTGTTTACCGTTCGTCAGTGTGATCTTTTTGAAATCTGTAACCATTATACGTACATCTTGCAGTTCCGTTAATGATATAAATATATAACAAATGTTGAAAACAAATTCACACAACATCTCATACACTTACTTGAACCTGAGAAAAGTAGCTTGATATAATACTTAAATTCATAGATTAACACCCACACACAAAACAAACACAAATATCATCATACAAATGTCTGTCCTAGGTATAGATCGAAACCACGACCCTTGGCGCAATAAGATAGGAACACAACCATCTGCGCGATTGGTTCCGTCGAAAAAGTGGAAGGGTTAAATTACTAGTAAAACAAATTTACAGTTACTTATCTTTATTAATGAATGAACAAACAAAAGCAGAAGAATAAAAAGAAAAGAAATATAGACTTAGATAACAAAACAGGGCTTAAACTACAAGAAGTAATTGTGCAGAGGGGTTCCTTTTATTTATTACATATTATTATATATTAGGCATTAGGAGCACTAGAAAAAGATTTTTGAATAAAGGGGTAAAAAGGAGGTGCAAGGTTCGTATGAATTTTGCTGCTTTTAATGTTCTTCAAAATAAATACGGTTCTTAATTAAGAGTCATGAGACACATCTAAAGTATTTTTTCTAAAATCATCCCTGAGGGGGTTGCCTAATTTTTATACCTACTTTTAGTATAAAAATTAGGCTAACTTAACGCAGGTGAAACCGGTTGTGCGGTTGCGGTTGTGTTTGTGCAACAAATTACATAACCTTATTAATACTTCTTATCTCTATATATGGGTAATTCCACAATAATAGTACCACTCAACTCACTTGTCCGCAACTCCTTTCACATAGTATAATTAGTATTTGTCTTGTTCAAAAATTGTTAAATAACAGCTCGCAATATGTTTTATTCAATATCCATATAATTACGAATAAATATATTTTAAAAAATCTTGAAATCTTTCATAAAGACCCCAAAATATCAGTCCCTAGTCATGTGCGCACTCCAAAATTTTATGTTTGGGCACTCATATTTATAGGTACATCAACTGTATACTTTATTTGATTTAACAACTGTTTAGTTTATCGTGTATACACCAAATTCTATTCATAATTTGTAGTTGAAACAAAAAAATAATTCGATTTTTTAAAGTTAAAAAAGTGTCCTCGATTTAATACGTCATTCCCTAGCCACACCAAGATTTTCAAATTTCGCGCCATAATATGAATGACGAGAGAATGATATATAGTTCATTGAAAAGTACGATACTCATTTATCCATAGACTATACTCGCTGAGCGGCAGCCATTTTGTAAATTAGTGCGAACGCGGCAATTGTTGTGAAAACACGTGTGGGTCCAGTCACTTTGTCATTCCCTGGGTAAGTAGTTTTATTGTTTATAATATGTAATTGATGATAATTTATTAATATTTACGTGTGGTTTGTCGGTCTTCTATGGTACATCGTTTTAAACAGCTTGAATTAGAGGTTTAACCTGCATTTGTTTTAAGTTTAACTCCAAATCGTCAGTCCCTGGACCATCAGGCCCTAGCCTTTAACTGTGCTAGGGACTGACGGATATAGCTAGGGAATAACTTTTAGTATGTATTAATGATATGAATAAAATATCTAAATCTAGGTTATAAGTGAAATTAACTAGAAAATTTATGAAAATATATTAGGGGACGAAAAAGTCATTTAGGATTTTTTTATATTTTTTTAATTGAATGCATAATACCGCAATTAACGATTGGCTTTTTTATTTTGAGTTTAGAAACTCGGAAGCTATAGACTAATAATGAGTTATTTGCGGTCGTTGGTCACAATAATTAAGCATTAAGTATTATTTTTCCATTTTGCAGAAAAATGCCACCTAAAAACAAACCAAACTTGTCCGAAGAGGAAAAAGCACGTAAAAAATCTGCCGCTGCAAAAGCTCGACTGGAAAAAATTAAGAGTGATCCAATTCTGTAAAGAATATAAAGAGGCAGAATATAAAGAGAAAGAAAGACTGAAATATTTGAAAAAGAAAGAGAAGGGACATCATAAGTCTATTCAGGATATGACCCCACGCGAGCAGAGAATAATTAGAAAACAATGGAAGAAATATTCAATGGACTACAGAAAGAAGAAAACAATTTCAATAGACTGTGAGAATTATGTTGCTCAGAATACGCCACCTACATCTGAAAATGATGAAAATATACCTCCAGAACCGCAGATCAATGATAACAATAACGAAAACCTTAGACAAGTGGAAGCTAAAAGAAGAAGCCGACATCAACGGAAGACAAGAAATAAAATATTACAGGAGAAATGTGCAATTATTGATGATTTAAAGAAGAAACTTAATACTCAACAGAAGAAATACAGTAGACTGAAACGAAAAATTAAGAAATCGAAGAAAGTGCTCACACCTAAAAGTAAAATAGAACAAATGGCAGAAGATCCTAATCAAAGTAGAGAACTGGTTAAAAAGGCTTTATTTGGCGAAGTTTTGCAAGCTCAAATTACAGAGAACATTTGAAAAGCTCGAACTCATCAAGAAAAATCCAACGTTAAACAGCTTTTGACTGGTCCCAAAGTAGAAAAATATAAACTTTGGCGACAAGATTGTAACTCTATTATATTGTATAACAAGATTCGGCGCAAAACTTCTAAACGTAATGTTAAAACTAAGAAAGATTTAGAAGTTCAAATGGTTCATAGATTTTATGAAGACGATGGAAATAGTCGCACTGCAGCCGGCAAAAAGGAGTGTATTACTCGCAATAAAACCAAAAAACAAAAACGGTATTTGCTAGACTCATTGAAAAATTTACACCTTAAGTTTCTTCAAACAAAGACATTGACCATTGGATATTCACTGTTTTGTAGATTACGTCCATTCTGGGTTGTTTCCCCTAAACTAACAGATCGCGATACTTGCGCCTGCATAATACATGAAAATTTCAATCTTAAATTCTCTGCTTTAAAAAAATATAAGATTCTGGGCTTCGACAATTATTAAACAGGATTGCACATACTTTGTTGCAATCGTTATTCAGAACAATGCTTATTGAGACAGTGCAAACTCTGCTCTACTAAAGTGTTGCCATATGATGAATTCGATAACAACAAACTTATTTTGGTAACTCAGTGGACACATGGAAAAGAAATGATTACAGATTCTAAAACAAAAAAAGAGCGTCTAGTTTCAAAGTATAAAAAAGAGACAAAGAATATGAAGCCACACGATCTCATAAGACAACTGGAAAATGATCTAGGAAAATGATCATGATAAATAGGCTAGGTAGCTGATTATGGTTGTCTAAATACCCAATAACCAAAGAAGTGACTCACATAGCAAGTAGCTAAGGATTGAACAATAATTTCATTGGAAGATATCCATTACTAATTTTGATTTTTGTTAAGAAGTGTTAACGAGTTACGTTTTATGTCTTACTTGATTATATTACGAATAAATATGTTTCCAAATTCATAGCAAACTTATTTTATTACAATATCATTATTGTTTATCAGTCCCTAACAATACCTATCAGTCCCTAGATGACCAATATCAGTCCCTAACCAGAGCTGTCAGTCCCTAGATGCCTAAATTGGAAAAACTCTGAATTTCTCCTAAAATAAAGGATAAAATGACTGGCCCTTTTAGATGTAAGATAGTTAATAAATTACATATGATATACACTACTCAAGTGCCCAAAAGCATCTAAAAAATGTTTAGGACATTTTTTAAATGCTTTTGGACAGATTTTTGTGGAATGACCCATATGCACACGTAAAGAACACAAATAAATGTAATGGTTTTATTTTCATTCTTTAAACAATTTATTTTCCATTGTAAATGCTATATATAGAATTTCCTAAATTTTTGTGCGGTTGAGGTTGCGTTGGTGCAACAAAATACATTACCTCATTAATACTTTTTATCTTCATTTATGCACACAAACATAACACAATCAAATAAAATGCTCATTATTTTTCTTTAATCAATTTCATTTTCCATTGTTTATCCTAAATATAGAACTTTCTAATTGTTTGTGCGGTCGAGCTCAAGTTATCTACCTTACCTTATAAATACCTTAATAATAATGTTACACAAGGAAATTAAAGTAAATAAAACAAAAGAATTTTTTTCATTAACCTATCCTACCTAGAGCTACCTGCAAAATACTTGTCTAAATTTCGCAATCAAAAGTTAACTTTAAAAACGAGGCAATAAGTTCAAAAATTGACTGCAAAATCTTAATCTGTGTAGCGTAGTGTAGTAAATATCGAATTGACAAAATGTTTATTTGAATTATCACGGGGGCAGGTGCAAGTAAAGTATAGCTTGACGTTCCTTGATTTGCTTAGTCTGTTTGTAAGCCCTTACGTACCGCCCGTCCCGTGTTCTACGGAAATCGCCAGGTGGGTGGTTGTGTTCCTTCGGCTCCTGCTGGACATTCCCTGCTGGGTCCAAGTGCAAGCTGGAATAGCAATGGCTGGTGTTGACGCACCTCCATCGCATCGAGTTTGATCGACTTGTGGTATAGAAGTAATCTTTGTACTTCATTATACTTTTCCCGGTGATGGTTTTTACGAGATACGCTGGAAGAAACCACAGACATTATTTTAGTCTTTTAATTAACACCTGTAAGTTAAGGTTCATTCACAACTAAATCCAGAATCGTAACATCAGTTAGTAAGACCTATACTTAAATACATACTAAACACCGAAATACAGAATAAACATTCATCATATAAATGTTAGTCCTAGGTGTGGATCGAATCCATGACCCTTAGCGCAAAGATCGGATCACTACTATTTGCACCATCGGGTCCGTCGGAAAATTGAAAGGTAAAATTACTAGAATAATACATTTACAGTAACTTTCTTTATTTGCGCACACAAAAATAACTTAATTACCTCTATCGCTTATTATGATAAAATAGAAAAGAATTATAGGATACCCTCTTTCACTTCTTTGACCAATTTGTATTTCCCATCGTTTGTCATATAGAACTTTTTAGGGGGATGCTTGTGTGGTTGCGGTTCCTTTTTGAGGCAATAGTTAACATCCAGGAGAAGAGAGACGTAGCACGTGTTCGTGTTGACACATCGCCACCTATTCCTCAAATACGGCGTTTTAGCATAAAAGTGACCTTTATACTGCAACAGCTGTTTGTCGTTCACAGTAGTTACCAGGGATACTGTGAAAAACGAAAAAATTTTATTAAAAAATGCCAACACACAGTATCAAGTATTAGGTACAAAGTAAGTATTAATAGCAGGGGACGGTAAAAGAAATGTTTATTCGTATAAATATACTTTATTTACAAAGTAAAACTTACAAACAATCATTAACGGACTAACACGTAGAATCCATTTTTGGATGGTACATATTTCTTCGGCTTGTGGTAATGTGGCTTAGGCTCTTTTTTGAGTATATTATCCTTGTCGAAGAGTAAGGTGACGTAACAGTTGGATGTGTTCAAACACCGCCATCTATTGGTCGAGAACGGCACTCTACTGTAATAATGGCCCTTGTAACTTATGAGTTCCTTGCCTGTATCCGTCATTATGAGAACGCAATCTGCAATGAATTACAACTTACAATATAAAAACCTTATTTATACTTCTTACACAGGGAAATTAAAGTAAATAAAAAATAAGTTTTTTTTTTAACTAGGTATATTCAGCATATAAACCTTAGCTTATTCGTACAACTGTAAATCGTCCGTTTATCATACAAATGGTAAAAGCAAACAAGCGAAGTAGTAAAGTACGACAGCAGTGATGTAAAGTTACCATGAACGGGAATCACCGTACAGATTTAAGGTGTACGAAATAATCAACAGAAGGTGGACATTATACGACCCGACAACCGTTTTTGTATAAAGCGTATTTCTGAAAAATGTATGAACAACCAATGCATATTAAAAAAAACAATCTCAGCAATAGTTTCTTTAAAATTCGATTTATCCTTACTAATATTATAAATGCGAAAGTGACTCTGTCTGTCTGTCTGTCTGTTACGCTTTCCCGCTTAAACCTCTCAACCGATTTTAATGAAATTTGGCACAGACAATCTTTAGACCCTGAGATAGAACATAGGCTACTTTTTATTGCAAAATAGGGGTGGTAAGGGGTTGAAAAGGGGGATGGAAGTTTGTATGGCATTTCTTAATTTTAAAAGATAAAACCATGAAACTTTATATTTAAGCACTTGATAAGAAATAATAAAACATTTGTTCTAGCGTTTTAGAAATTTCGAACTGTGAGGGGATGAAATAAAGGTTGAAAGTTTGTATAAAGTTCGTAATTTTTGAAGATAAAAACATTACATTTTGTATTTAAGCACTAAATAAGATACAAAAATCGTTTGTTTTAGCATTTGCACTTTTTTACCAGTGTGGGGGTGAAATAGGGGTTAAAAGTTTGTATGGGTGTTCGTCATTTTTAAGATAAAACCATGAGACTTGGTACGTAGGTCTCTTAGGATGTGCAGAGTTTTTCTACAAACGGAATTCCGAAATTCGAACGGAACGGAACTGATTCGGAACGGGAACTACGAAACCAAACGTTTTGTATACAAAATCTTAAGCACTGAACCAAGGAACATGATATTTAGAAGTTTTGGGTGTATCAAGTTAAAAAAAAATTGGCTTTGAAGTAAAAAATCCTTCTAACGAATACTCTGCATCACCGCCGCTGTCATTGGTCGTCGGTCGTCGTCGCGCACATTCGCCGAAGTGTGGCGGCCGGCAACGGCGCTGTCGTGTGGTGGGGGAGCGCACGAATCTACATAACTATGCCTACCCGAACGGGCAGATACGTGAGGGCAGACGACGTTGTCGGACGCATGCGATTAGAGAAATTTGCGCTACAAAGATTTAGGTACTTTTTTCGATCCATTAGGTCATTGTGTCTCTTGGACACAAGGGACCAATACATTTTCCTGAGTACTTTCTGCCACTCAATGCTATATCCAAATCTATACCGTTCCTTTAATCCATATCTAATATCTAATATTCAAATTAAAAGTACGCAGACAAAGTCGCGGGTACCGGCTATCTATATATAAGAGAAAGTCGTGTTAGTTACTACACTTATAACTCAAGAACGGCTGAACTAATTTAGCTTAAAGTTTGTAGAGATGTAGCTTAGAACCGAGGGAAGGAGAAGGTTCTTATGACAGAAAAAAAATAAAGAATTGCGCGGAAACTTAGAAAATTTAGGTATCCCCTCTAAGGCGGAACGAAGTTCGCGGGGGCAGCTAGTAAATAATAAAAAAACAACACAATGCAAAGTACCAAAGAGTACAAATCTCAAAAACGACATTAATTCATAAACTTTATTAAGATATAAATTATATGAAGGTATAGGTATAATAATTTAATTTAACCTTGATTAACTTATATATTTATGTTGTATCTTCACATATATATGTTGCCATCAAGACGGACATTATAGGAGCAACTTTGCGACCATTTGTGAATGGAGCTTGTAGGCTTTCTACAAAATTCTGACAAGTCACATGAAGTTCCTTTCAGCATTACTTTCTTCCTTCATATAAGGAACATATTTTAGCTATCAACAGGACGGTGAAAATATGACGGTTTTGCTTCTTACAAGTAGATAGCAGCTCAAGAACGGATCAGGAAAAATATCTGGCAAATATCCTTATTTCTCTTTTTACCGTCTTCTTTGCGAACACCCGATAAAAGCAAGATTCTCCTTCTATGACGCATCTCAATGGCATCAACTGCGTAAACCAAGTCAGAAATGTGCTGCCGATGATTTTGCAAAATATCCCAAAAAATAAAGAGGTGTTCTCTGAAGGATGCGAAGGATAAAAATCTTTCCTTAGATTAGAAGTGATGTCAATAACTAGTACTGCAGTCACGGGCATGTATATGTATGTGCAATAGATATTTCTAAGCAAGCAGGGTAGTCCCTCTGTATCAGGTGTCGTAAGAAGCGACTCAGGTACCAGAACCGACTGATGGCGGTATATATATCCGAATCAGTGCAGCTCAAGTGCACAGGGCGGGGATTACTGCCCATCCCCATCGCGATAGCTGCGCTCTGCGATTGCCAAAACGGGGCAAGCGCCCAGCGCGACAAGTATGGGCTGAATTCCACTTTCTTGGAAAGGCCTATGTCCAGCAGTGGACTTCTAATGGCTGATATGATAAAGCTTATGAAGCTTACAACAATATATATGAGAATCAATCTGAAGAATATAAATATTTAAAAGAAATTATGTAAAAATAAGCACTACTAGTTAATTAAAATAATGAGGAGAACAATGTTTCTTTTTTTATCAACCACATGCATACCTATCTAGATCGACCCTACCCTACCTAGATTAATCTCACAAATCTGTAAATTCATCTTTAATAACGAGCAAAAGAATTTAAAATTGACTGTGAAATCTTGACTGATATGCTTGATCTGCCGCTTAGTGTACATGTTTGCCTAAAATGCTTTGTAACATCACGTGGGCAAATGCAGGTAAAGTATGCCTTGTCGGTCACTGATTTGCTTGGCTTGCTTGTATGTCCTTACGTAACGACCGTCCTTTGTTATATAGAACTCTTGAGGGGGGTGGTTGTGTTCCTTCGGCTCCTTCTCGATATTCCCGTCGGAGTCCAAGAGCAAGCTGGAATAGCAGTGGCTGGTGTTGATGCACCTCCATCGCCTCGAGTTTGTTCGACTTGTAGTATAAACATAGTCTTTGTACTTCAGCATATTTTTCCCAGTAATGGTTGTTATAAGATGCGCTGGAAACCACAGACAATATTTTAGTCTTTTAACACGTATTTTTGGTACGTAATTATTTTGGCAAAGATAGTTGTAAGCTAAGGTTCATTCACAACTTAATCTAGGCGGTTCAGGAAAAGACTAATTTCTTAACACTAGGAATCCAAATTAATTTTGTTGTGTGAAATCTAGAAGTCATAATGCCATTAACGTTGTTTACTTTTTAGATAAATATATAGATGGACACATCTATCAAAGACTGTAGAAGTTAAATTAAGCCCTTTTTAAAAGCCGTTAAGAAGCAGTTATATCAGGAGTAGGTTAGTGATGGTAAGCTAAAGATGCTTTTGTATAATAAATCTACTCTTTTAACGGCTTTAAAACGCAATTTATTAATTTCTCTATTTTATGTTCGACGTTTCGTTTACTTCGCGGCAACCGTTCTCAAAGATTACTGCGTTGTAAAGCCGTAAACAGAGTAGTTTGATTATGAATCGTAGAGTAGAGTAGAATGCGCAAATGTTAGAAAATATGCTTCATATTAACAATAAAAAAAAAACATAACTTACTGACTGAAAAAAAATACCGCCACCTTTTGGACATTGATTTTCATACACAACAAAATTAATTATAAACATATAAAAAAAATTTAGAAGAATATTTAATAAATTATGGAAATGAAATGCATAATCTTAATCAGAGTGTATTCTTAAAAACGGAATGCGTTTAAACAAGAACAAACACAAGGTATCACCGTATTTTAATATATCTGCCTTGCGCAGTCTTCACTAGAGGTCTCGCGGGGTGGTTGTGGACGGTTCTGCTTACCACTACCAGATTGTTCGTGACCTTCACGAACCCCCGACAGGTGGGATATGAGACGCAGTCCCACCTCATGCTCTTGTTTTTGGGATAGTAGACGTACCCGTCAAATAGTAACCGCTGTTTGCCGTTATACATCGTAATTAACGATCCTGGAAATCAAACCAACGAACATTTCATAAGAACATCTTTCTACTTCGGCTTTGACAGTAAGTATGTCAAAAAACTACGTAAATAGCATCAATCTACTTGTCAGATATTCCATTAACTAAACGTGTATAATATATATAAAAAGAGAAGCTGACTGACTGACTGATATATCAAGGCAGGGCCTCAGCTGCATTTTTTTACATTAGCCCTTAAAGGGGTAAAACGAGGGTGCAAAGTTAATTAGAAACTTTGCTATTCTATAAGTTATTCAAGAGAAAGAGAATCTATAGATAGATAAGAAAATCATGAAATATGTTGAAAATATATTTTTTTAATTATTACTTAAGGGGGGTGCAAAGTTAATATGAATGTTCTACAATTTTATGCAAGTGAAACTGCGAACTCGCTAGTCTTGTATATGTTGTAGTGTTGTTCTTTACCCTTGTTGTTGTAATGGAGAAAGTCAATGTAATTAAACACTACTATTGGTACTTATAAAGCCGTTAAAAGGTAGTTTTATTGAGTGTTATTTTTGATTAAATTATGGATGTAAAAAAACAAGATTTGTAATTTATGCCTGAATTATTATTTATTTAGATTTGTAAGTAAATCACATAAATGCAATATGAAAGCTTTTATTATTAAAGAGAAGTTATGTAAAGTTCAAGTACAAATATTTCAAAGATAAATTTTAAAGAATTAAATTAGGTGGTTGGTTATAGAAAGCTAAAATTTAGGGTTGTACATAACAAATATACATATTTTTTAATGCCACAATATAAACACAATGTAAGGAGTGGTCAACCCTAATCACTATGAGATATAAATAGTAGCCGATTCTCAGGTACTAAATATAAGATATTTTTTGTAGTATGGGTCATATTCCAGAGGTGTATATATACATAGAAATAGATCAAGTGCTGTTCAAAAACAAAAAATAGAGATTACTCATAAGTTAGAGCATAAGTTAGTGTTCGAGATTTATTGAAGACTGCCAATTGTTATTACCAAGATCTATCTTGTTTGTTTGTAACCATCCTAATATTTATACTTCAGTTCCTATTTTATAATTATATAAAAAATATATTTTTTATTAAGACTAAATTCCATATTAAAAATAGTTAACAAAAAGTATTTAATACTGAATTTGACAAACAAATGCGTCAAGTAATGAAATAACAGTTCAACTATAGTATTCTTAATAATGGCAATTGATTCATTTAATTTTGTATACCTCACAATTTTTTTTGCACCATCACCAGTCAAATATATATTTATATATATATATATATATATATAAATTAATACCACCATTGATCCATCTCTATTTTCACATATCTCCCGTTAGAAGGTTCAATAGTCTGTTGAACAGATGGTTGTTTAGTTTGAATCTTGTTTCTTATCAACATATTTGTTTCCAGGATCCTATTTTATAACTATATAAAAATATATTTTTCATTAAGACGATAATTCGATATAAAAAATAATTATAAAAGTTTTTAATACTGAATATTTAACAACTAAAAGCGTCAAATGATTAAATAACAATTTAACTATAGCCTCCTTGTAATATGCGGTGATTAGACGCATTTAAATTTGTATACTTCTGAATGTTTTTTGTACCAGAACCAGTTAAATATATATGTTTGCAAAGTTTAGTTAACTATATACTGTCCGTTTAAACTGTCTGTCATTTCCACTGACTTGACTGTCTGTCCATTTAAAAACAATTCAATCCGTAATCAAAACATATAAGGTATTCTATATTTCCTTATATTAATGTATATACACAAGTTTATTTTTTGTTCAATAATTTAACAATAGACTATCCCGTATTATGTTCCCGTGAGAATTGTGAAAGTGAGAAAAAAATAAATAGCTCAACTTACTTCTTATAATGTCAGCTACTTGCCAGTAAAAATCTTGATAAATTCGGTCCCACAGTTTCGGAGTTTACCTCATACAGAAAGAACGGCAAAAAAAACTTATTTTTGTTTTCATGAAACAGAAGATAAGGAGGTAAAATGTTTAAATATCTTCTGCCTACTAACACTTCGCTTTTAATGACGTAATAACTACAATAAATATAACAATACAAAAATTATAACAAAAATTTGTCAGTTCAAATCTTAATATAATACCCCATAGGAGTGTATTTCAACAATTTTGGCTAGTGGGTGTGGTCGATCATGGACCTCATGATAGTCAGGGAATCGTCCATGATGATGAAAGACTTGCACAACGGATAAGCTGTGCAGGTCCACCTCTTCCATCCTTTCTTTTTCATGATATAGTGCTGGTAGAATGTGTACCCTTGATACAACGCCTGCAGCTTGCCCTTTTCGAAAGATATCAGCTTTACTGCAACAGAAAATTGGCTATTTATTTATTTATTTAACTTTATTGCACAAAATGTTACAAAATGTACAAATGGTGGACTTAATGCCAGATGGCATTATCTCCCAGTCAACCATTACACAAAACTGAAAAAAAATATATATATATATAGTGGTGCAGGCAATATATATACAAAATAAATAAATGTGGCATACATATTTGTATAAATAAACGCAATAAATGCATATGATATAAAAATAAATATATATGTATATATATACACAAAATAACGTACATCAGAAATAGGGTTATAAAGTTAGAGAAGCAGAATCAGTAAATAAAGTACGGAGACAGCGTTTCAGGATAAATTTGTTTGGGGATTGCTTAATATTCAACGGAAGCTCGTTCCAGAGTCGTATAGCTGTCACTGTAAAAGAGTTTGTCAAAAAACT
>JACJUM010001610.1:3317950-3407959 GCA_020976665.1 Heortia vitessoides | reverse complement strand
ATATATGGTATAATGATGATGATTAGTGACAGAATGTTTAATGCTTCTCAGGTAAAAATCTCCGTAGGGTCACCTGCCCTATGGAATCAAGTGTGACCTATTATATTGGTAAATAATAGTAAATGGTTCATTGTCACTTTTAAGTATTTCGTTACATTGAGAGCATCCGTCATACATTTTGTAAAAGAAAAACTTGGAAACTGTCGGAGGCGTACATCGCCACAAGTCAGACTACTGGCACTTGTCAGAGTAATACAATAATATATACCACATCATGTTAAGGGTATAAACAAAAAAGACTATATATAATCGAAATAATTTTATTGTAGTATACCCTTGAATTATATATTAAATAATTGCATATTTCCGTTACTTTTGTTATACTCATAAAGGTTGAATTAGTCCTCTTTTAGTTTTGGAAAAATTTCACCTCTCAGAACTAAGAAATTTTAGATCTAAGATCTCTTAGATCTAAGAAAAAAGTGGTGAGATTTTCTCCCTAGAAAACATCTTAAACCATTTTATGGAGAAAGTAAGATTTTTACCCTTTCAATTCACCTTTTACGGCTTCTGTATTGGAGAACGCCAATATACTGTTAACAATGTTTTCATCTATATATATGTAATTGAAAAAATGTATTCTCAGCTGCGCACACATTCTATGAATATTAATAATAATAACTTTATTCAACAACAAAAAGAAACTTAAACTAAAATACACTTTGATACTTATGTACCTAAATTAGCCTGTTCTTATAGGCACCTATGCTCAGTAGTGTGTATGTAGGTTTGGATGTGTGTATATGGTCTAATATAATACAAGGTTTGTTAATACAACATATTATTTACGCATATATTACATAAATAGATAGAATATGAAGCTATACTGTGAATATACATAAACAAATTAGTAACAATGAATACAGTCCAGTCTAGCATAATATTGTTAGCAATTCTTCTGTCTTGTTGTAGTCCAATGTCAAGAGCCATTCCCTCACTGTTGTTTTGCAAGTGTGTTTATTCATGCCATGAATATCTATTTCATGGTTAATTTTATTATAAATAAATGGTCCTACAAACTTTTGATTAATCTGCATTTAAAGTTAGTAGGCTTTCATTCAATTTTTGTTGTATGTCAGTAAATCCAGTTTGGGCATTTGCAGTGACATCTTCCCAGTCACTACCACTAAACACTCGAGCAGTATCATCTGCAAATGCAATTATTCTACCATTTTTGAGGGTAGCATGAATTATGTCGTTAATGTAGATGATAAAACGTAAAAGAATAAAAGAAGTGTCTTCTAACACACCAAATTTCAAACTCTGAACGCACTTTTAAACAATCCAAAGTACTTCTAGTTTTTTATATGCATTTTTTACTGTAAGATGATATATTGTAAGTGTATTTTCATAAGTACAGTAGAATTAGAATATTTATGATTAAATTTATGTAATAAGATTTTTAATAAAGGGGTTAATAAAAATAAGATTTTTAATTTTACGTTTAAATTATTTTTATATTTATTAAAATTTACAAGCAAACGAGGACAGAGTTACAGCTTTATTAAGTTTGTGCTGGAGAAGGGCGAGAGAGGCAGTGAAATCACTGGGTAATGTGACATAATCTCGTCAAGTCACAAGAATCGCAAAGCGCTAGTGATTTTACGAGCGTCTATAGGTTGCGGTGACGCGATCTATATGCTTGATTATCGACATGGGCTATAAAAAAATCAAAGTAACCTTCTTTCTGTAACAAAATGAAATCCTTCACCCGCCTTTTGCTGTCAGTATTAAAACCTAATATATCCCCTCGATGTCTTTCTAATATGTTTCTGCGGGTGAGTGTGGTGTATCGATAAGTTGACAACACCCAGCTGGTTGTTTGTGACCAGAAATGATTTGCAGCTGGGATATGCTGTGCAGTACCAAGCGGTGGTCCCTTGCTTCTTCCTCGTGTACCGCTTGTAGAAGGTGTACCCTTGGTGCAACGCCTGCGTCTTACCATTTTCGAAAGTTATTAATTGCACTGCAAAATAAAATGCGTTTTATCATATCATGTACATTAACTTTACAGTGCGCCCCGCGGTTTCACTCGCGTAACTCATCTTCCCGTGAGAATAATAAATAATAAAAGTGATCTAAGTTAATCCGAAGTTAATTAGCAATTTTCCAGTGAAAGTTTCTCTGAAACCGGTCCACACATTTTTTTAAAGATGAGCCAGAACAAATATATATAAACAGAGAAACAGACGACAATTCAAGCATTTTAAAACATTTCTTAAATGTTTGAATTCTACCGAATATAATTTGTGTCCATTTAGTAAAAAACTTATAATTTGGAATTACAAAAAAAACACTACAATGCTATTTATATATATATAATAAATAACAAGATACAAACTTAAATGAACCTATAAAAATAAACCTGTGTTCTAAGGAATAACAATAAACAGAAAATGTTTTTTCCGAGAAATATTTTTCGTGGTAAACTATTACTATCAACAACAGAAAACATACACACATACAAAAAAACTATAACTAACATGGATGTACCCTCGTAGAAATAATACACGAACGACACATGGTAAATTTATGGCTAACAAAACCCATCCCTGGTGACACAGCTTCGGCTAAGACATACATTTTATTTCATATTATATGCATTATGTGTAAATAATGTATATATAATAGAAGCAAACAGAGTATGAAGCGGTTAATGATCGCCCTAATGCGGCCGGGCTCACCTCCAAAACTTAATTTTATCCTCCAATGATAGCCACCCGAGCCTAGGTCGAGCCTTCAGATGCGCCCTAGTGCCACGCGGCGGTGACCCCGCCGACGCCGCTGCGGGCCACGCAGGTGAATACGAGCAGGTCGCTCATTAACGAGCGACCATGCCCTCTCCCGGTGACGCTGAAATTGACGTCTGAGTAGCCCAGCATTACGTTAGTTCAAGAAAAAAAATTAAAAAAACTAGCATACGCGTGTCAGTAAGCGTCACTGCAGCCTAAAACCTCTCGTAATATCACAAGGATATCACTAACACGTTACCGACTTTATGATATTATGTCACATTACCCAGTAATTTCTCTACCTCTCTCATCCTTCAAGCCGGAACACAGCAATGCGAACACCGCTGTTTAGCGGTAGAAATAGGTGAGGTTACATTACAGACGAAATTTGTATGAGGTCTATCTTATATGATTATGAAATATTAATGACACTTGAAAATATTAGTAGATTTCTTACGATTGTAAATTATCACCAACATATTGATACAAAGTCAATCAACGAGACGAAGAAAGAAATAAGACAGTAAATAATATACATAAATTCTTTAATTCACCATATATTCATTACTTTATTTTAAAATTAGTAGAATTTGTACTTTAAGTACTAACAACCTTGTGTTCCAAATCATACATGAATTGCTCATATAAATCGTAAATAATCATCTGACATATGTGCCATCTTCGCATCTATGCAGCAGTCTCCTCAAGTGCGAATGACACCTAGACCCCTTGATGATATTGAAACGGTCGTTGACGCACAAGAAAGCCTTACACCTGGGGAAGTTCGTGCACACCCATTTATGGCCGATCTTGAGTTTATACCGATAGAAAAACGTGAATCCGTCAAGCATTAGATACTTCTTGCCTGTACACGCCATCTCGATAATTTCAGCTAAAAACCATAAGTACATATGAACACAAACAGTTTAATATCAGTACGTCACGCATTCTTATTATCCGCAGATAACAACACCACTCCAAACAAACTCCACAGTTTCCGTGATATAGCTATAGCAAAGGACATTAACATGTTTTCTTTGCATAAAGTGAAAGAAAACTAGTCTCCAATAAAACTGACACGACAATGCCAAACTTAAGCAGATTTCAGATACACCAAAAATGTCATACATTAACCTAACTCCGTGATAAGTCGCTTGAAGCAATTGTGTTTTGGATATCAACCAACAGAGGTATCACGTAAATACTATATTTTAACATTATCATATAAATATCGAACTTACTAGTACGATCCTTGTCACGCAAAATAGAGCACTATCAAATCCCATTTATATTGGTAACTTCATTTGAGGATATAAAGTTGATTACAATGGTAAACAAATTTGTAATGTTTTTGTCACATGAAAACTTATATCACATTTTGAATATACTAGATACATTTTGGTGGCCCAAACAATAATATATCAATGAAAAAAAATGTACACATCATGTTTCCTTGAGACATCAAAACATATACTTTCGTAAAAAGGACAAAATTTAGCCACACTCACAGAATTATTTCCTAATATCTAATAGACACTTATGATTCGATCTATTCTTGAATATTTGGCTTCCGTTAGGTAGGCTAGCATTCCTGGACCCCATTTCCCTTGATAACGCTTCTTCATTAAGGAAATGTCTTGATGGAACCTCTCACCTTGTTCGTCACTTACAGAACGCAAATTTGCCGCAGTATGATTAGTGATGTGAAAGTTCGACGCTGAGATGTAAAAGCTAATTCTTCAAACACATAAAAAAAAATGTCCGGGTTGTTCAAACACTTTCGTGGCATATTTACAATCTAACAAATGTTAATAAAATGTAATTTAGCAAACACAATAGTTACACAGTCGACTAAATGCAGTTATGTTAACAAAGAAACGTATATGAGTCAGAAATGAATATGTAGCTGTCACAAGAAAACGATGTGATAGAAAGAAAACTGTGATATATTTTTAATGAGGGTACACCAACATAAATAAAAATCTTAAAGTTCATGTGACAAAAACAGTGTTTAACAGTGTTATTAAATAAAACTACCGTTTCTACTTAATTCGATGACTTGCATATTTTATATTAGTAAAACTATATATAGTATATTACACAGCCAAATATTATGGCCTGCGGGTTCATATATTCAATATGTCTGCCTCACAATTACTTGGACAATCTGGTCGAATCTGAAGATTTAATTGCGTACATAGCGAAATTTCAGAATATTTACATTTATATAAATAAAAATCATCCTCACCATTTACATCGATATTATAAAAACGAACCGTTATATTTTTGTATTCATGTATTTTTGTCACGAATAAACGTTTAGAATGCTACATTATTCCTGAGTAACATAGGCTATACTTTACTTGAAAAAATTATTTTCATCGCATGGGTACGCAGGTAGGTTCAATCGTGAATAAAAGATTTTCAAGACAATGATCAGTCTTAGCCAATTAACTTATGTTTAAAACAATTGTCCACCCGTGTGAACCCTCCCCGGCGGGTCACTAGTTGTAAATAATAATAAATCGTCTGAAGTATGAAATGTACGCGAGTAACTCTATAACTTCTGGTATTTTCCATTCGTCAGCAAATAATATCTAGGCCGCTCGTGGATGTGCAGACCGTCCGTAGAAATAATATCTCCGGCTTTCGAAACGAGGATTTTGGCGTGGCACTTGGAGGAATGCGTGCAGCTCCAACGGACGCCGGTCTTCAGCACCAGGTGGCGGTAGTAAGTGTACCCGTCCATCATCAAGTACTGTTTGTTGTTCTTGTGCAGAGTTATCATTGTCACTGAGGAAATATTGTTATATATAAACATAGATGACTGCTATGGATTTTTTTTAAATTGCTGGTGACAAATACTTCTTTGTGTTAACTTTTGGTATCACATCCTAGTGGATTTAAAAAAATTACAAAATTATCACCAAAACTTTATTTAAACAATAGATAACTAGAATACTAAAATTTAATCACATTTTCAAGCAATTACAACTAGTATATACAATTTACATTTACTTTATTTCTTTTAAAAACTGTTGAGTATATTATTATAATTAATAAATAATTACTGAATTTGTATAATTTTTTAAATAAACCTTTAAAATAAATTGAAAAAATTACCAACATATCATTTTTACTCTACAGTACATTTTGGTACTTTATACCGCAACTTTGCAATTATTGGCCGAGAGGTAACTGAAACGTAGAACATAAAATGTAAATAAAACCTTCTAAATCCTTTACGGAGCAGTTTAACTTTGAGTGATGAACGTGAAAATATGAAATTAGATTGTAAAAATATAAAAATGAAAAACTATTAATTGATCTCTTGTTACTTAGAAGCATATGATTTTTAAGCCTTTTTCTGATTTAATTAAAAACTAAATTCAAGCAGAACTATTCTTTACATACTTACAAAAGACACTAATATTGAAAACATATTTAATTTATTACGAATGACTGGCAAGTGTTGTTATACGAACTTCTTAATTAGAAACATCATCGTATTTATTAAAAAAACATTTGTTCATATTTATCAAAAGAAAATATCTCAATAAAAAAATAGAGGTACATCAAATCGAATCGATAAGCTGATCTAAACCTAAACAAGAGGACGTATTTTTTATCTACCATATAGTTAGACGTATGTACATATCTACAGACAGTATACAGTGTAAACAAGTTAATATGGCATTAAAAATTATAGCATTAAATTTACATTTCATGTCAACGGTTCATTTACCTTACGCCCATCTTTCGGTTGAAAAGTGGTTTTATTATGAATAGGGAACGCCTAAATAAAATATATTAGCAAATAAAACAAAAATCTTAACACATATGTAAGTATTGCAGTTGTATTTAAGTTATTGCTACTAATTGAAATTTACGTGTTAGACATTCCTTATGTGTAGTCCCCAAAACTGTATTTACAGCATTCCTATATAAAACTACATTCAATTAAATATTAATATTATTTTTTCTATCTATTCCTCTTCCAATTTGAGAACTAAGAATTTCCAATTGTGGATTCCTGATTCACATTTATGCGAGATGAACATATTTAAAACATATAATTTATGAAAATATAGCATCTATATATATTCATGGACAACATTAATTCAAATGAAATAATTAATTCAACATTGGTCATGTAGGTATTGTTAAATATTAACAAATTTTAAAGTTTGTAATCGACCTTCGGTGATTGACAAGGTACCGTTGTGGTGGTGGTGTCGTTTGATAAGAGCATAGGAAACTAAATTACATTCGCGTACACTGAAATCTATTACGGATCTGTGTGTAATCCAAAGGCCGTCCTTACCGATTACTACTGTCAAATAAAACAATGAAGCAAAGTAGATTACAGAAGACACAAGTTTCTCAAGTCAGCTTCAGTACTTACACCAATCACATACCATTTCAATTTCAATTCAGCAAGATGATAAATCTCGCTATTCTTAAAGAAGTAATGTTCCACCACACTTTAGAATTGAGATTGCAAATGTCAAATATTTCCAAGAAACATTAAGTACTTTTAATTGAATAAACCTTTACCTTGTAGTCTCAACTTAGTCGGTCGGCTTTGAGCTAAGTTGAGTGTTTACGGTAAGTCGTCTGGGTTAAAAATGGTTTTCCTGAATGCAGCTTTGAGAATCTTTGGCCTCGGTTTGTGGCAGTGTTTGAACCGGTTCTCGATCATGTGGTTGAAGTTGTTCATCACCATGAATGCTGGACACTGCTCGGACGCGTTGGCGGCGGAACAGATCCAGCGGATCACGCCCGCCGTTTCGGTCTTGTCTTCGTAGTACATGAAGCCTTTGAACACTAGGATCTTGCGACCAGTCGGCGATTCAAACACTCCACCCACTACCACTTGGCTTTGCTCTGGAAGATTGTCCATATTTAATACCAAGTTATTCTGCCATGTGAACTTAATATAAATGTTATAATGTCGCAGGAAAATCTGCAGTTCTTTGGAGTTTGGATTTAAATGAAATAATGTATAAGTTAAAATTCATACTACTTTATTCATTATAATAAATAAAAACATGAGATCATTATATGTCTAATTTAGAAAGAAAATTTATGTCAATAAATATAGTTCTTTATATTTGAGAACATCAATAATTTGGTATGTTTCACTGATGACTAGAAAAAAAAAATACTTTAGATTTTTCGCATCAATCGGAACTACACAATGACATTATATCTATTGTCTCCACTTCCACTTTCTAAAACAGTGAGTTCAGGTGAAACGGTTCATTTTCTATTGTATCAACACTCAAAACTACCAATCAGCAAATTGAACGGAGCGTCTTTAATATTAGTCTTTTAAGTGATAAGATTAGTACATACGGCAACAATGTACTTCTTTATACATACATGGCTAAAGTTCTAAGACATAATAAATAATATCTTAATTTCACATTAAAAAGACATCAAATATTAGAGATCATTATTTTGCGCAGTATGCGATACATGACAAACAACAAATCTTAAGTTATTTAAAAAATGTCTAATAATAATATTTATATTTTTATTGTACAACAAACACAAACATAAAATAAAACATAAAATAAAACACAAACATAAAACAATAACATAAAACATAACAAAAACAATAATGTACAATGCGTGGCCTTATTGCAAAATGCGATTAGTACATTAGGTAAAATCGTAATGCTATATATTTAAATAAATAGAGTATATACATATAAAGAATTAAATTAATTATAATGAAAAATAATGTTTATTACCGCGGTGGGCAGGTGTGATGGCAATCGCAAAAGGTACTTTCGACAGGGATGCTGCTGCCTCTATCCCCACCCTGTAGCTATCGCGCGACGCTGGTTCAGGTGGATATACCGCCATCTATAGGCTCCGGTACCACAGCCGCCTCTTACAACACTTGGTATAGAGAAATCTTCCCCTATTCTGTTCTGCCGGAACTAATATGGTACCAATATACAAAGTAAAGAAAAAATAAATGCACCTTATAAAGATTTGCAAACTGTAACGGATCGAGGTAAAAATATATTTAGACCTATTTATAAGTTCAAATTGCAGTTCCGTAATACTAGAATATGCCATGAAATACCGGCGGAGTAGAATAGTACCTCCCTCTGTACCAGGTGTCGTAAGAGAAGAAAGTACCAGAACCAACATATGCAGGTATATCCAAAACAGTGTAACTCAAATGCACAGGGAGAGGATAGCTAGCAGCATTCCCGCAGCGAAAGCTGCACTCTGCGATTGCCAACACGCTGGCCTCGCGCGGCAATACTGCCAAAATTACTACTTTCTTGGGGAGGCCTATATCCAGTGGTGGACTTTCAATGGCCATAATGATGATATAAGAATAGAGTACGCTTTCCAGCAGCAATTGCAATAAAACAATGTCAGAAATAGTTAAGTCGCTGAATCAAAAAATGTGATACAACAAGTGAGCAAGAAGACATTAATACTTTGAGAGGTTTTATAAATAGCAAAATGCAAAAAAAAATCTCAAAGTATAAGAAATCAACTTGTCTCAGATGAGACAAGTTGATTTCTTATACTTATTTTTTTTTTGTAAAAATCTGAAGGAATTAATAGATTTAAGAGGGAAATCTAAAGGGCAATTTACGGATAATCAGTTTGCAACTCAGTCTATTAACGCTAGTTATTGAATGTTTGTTTTCTATGATTATTATTTACACAGTTGTATATTATCTAATATTATCTTATATTTATGCATTCACACATGCATTTCTAATCAAATATTAGTACTAATATTTAATGGCGTATATTCAAATACTTGCACATCTTAGTCAATTTTGAGAACGGTTGTGTCGCCAGGACGTAACACATGTAAAAGTTGAATATCGAGACGTCGAACAAAACAAATGTAAAACTTACAAAAAACCTGGTTTTATAGCCATTAAATTATTTGTATTATTTAAGTTTAAAAAATACAAGAAGACAAATTGAATAAAATATGCAGAACTCCATTTTAAAACTTGATGTCAAATACATCCTTGACTCTTTGGAACTGTAGTTTTTTTTAAACAGATTTGAACTAATGAAACATTGAGTTTTCTTTTGGGAGGTAATTTAATGGGTTATTTTTAATTTTCTATAAAATATATAAAAAAACGTGGTGATAAAATATATAATTTTGACCATATTTAAGTCACTGAAAGATCTATAGCACTATAGCGTTACTTCCTCGAAATTTTCTATTACCATAGTTTCGTCTGTCATATTTCTTAATGATAAAGATTTTGAAATATATTTTTTGTACAATCCTTTTTTTAAATATGTTCCGATACAATTTTGGAAAATCTATCGCTATTAGAAAATAGTTACTCATTCATTCATACAATATCATTTAATACAACGCTAGTTGCTTCTTACTAATTCCTTAAATGTCTATTAGATATTGCCCATTATATTTGATATAAATAGTTACCAGGTATTTATTTACATTATGTGCAATATATATGCAGTAAATAAAAGCATAACATTTAATGTTATTTCTTAATACTAGAATTCAATTTTCGTGAAAATATAAAACGATTTTACCAAATTCCTAACAATTTTGGTGTTAGTTTAAAAAATGGCATTCGCCGAGAATACAAAATAAATTTAATTAAAAAAAGAAATACTATTTATATGAAGATTTAGTATTCGATAGGCATCGATCACTTTCTTAAGCCTACACAAGTAATTACTTATGGTATAGTCCTTTGTGAGTTACTATATAATCGGGGGAAGGGTGGGAGTGATCTAAAATCGCCTTGACTATGACGTTGGCTTGGTCCAAATGGACGTAGGCCTTGCACTTGTTGGCGCCGTGGAACTTCGAACATCTCCAACGGAACCCATTTTTGATTCGAAAGTGCTTGTAGAACATGTATCCGCTTATAATAAGACCTTGCGCTTTAGACCCAGGTCGGTTGACCAGCATACCTGGAATGTCATCCAAAACGCTGTTATGCACTGACACATCATGGAATCGTCTACAATTTCTCCGTGCTATACTTACTTCGCTGTCAAAATGAACTGTATAGTTATGCCCTAACCGTACCGTGGAGATCCTTCAAAGCCGTTCCTACCTTGTACTTTAACTGTTACCGTTTCCTATCATGTACTTACCTAATGTACACATCACAAAATAAAATATGACGACATTCAATATATTTTATTACTTGAGTGTATAACTAGAGTTTGGCGTTAATACGGTCTTATGGAGAAGTTTTAGTGCCGTAAGTGGAGAGTTATTTTTTTCCTAGAAGTTTCCTACTTATCCGCTGCAGCGGGGCTCTTGGCAGCTGTGGCAGCCCTCAGGCGAAGGGCTTTGGATGCCAAAATTGTCTTCTTGTAATTATACATAATCTTGTCTATTTCATTCTTGCCATAATCCGGTGTGCATGTGTGGTCTGTTCGTGCAAATAATTCATTTTCCTGAAAAAAAAATACTCACTTTACATATTAATCAGTTTTAGCACTTGCTAAGTATTGAACAGATCAAATATTCGGAACATCTTGTAGAACATAAGATCTATCTATCATGTATCCAGATTAGTTATAGGCTTTCAGAAACTATTTAATTAGTTTCTGATTTAACTACCAGTAAATTTAAAATTTGATCAAATAAAGGTCTTATTATATTTTTTCCAAGATTAAATCTAGATGATATCTTATCTGTCAAATTCTATGTAAAATTTTATTAAATGGCGTTTAACTGTTTTTGCAAGTGTGTGATACTTACGATTTCTATGGCTCTACCGTAACACTTTGATTTTTTCCTTTTATTGCATTCCCAAACTTTTCCACCATTTTTGTATTTTTTCTTCAGAATATACTGATATCCGCTGCACAGAAGTACTGTGCCCCCACTTCTTCTTATAAAACAGAATTCACCCAAATTATGATTCATCCAAGATCCTGCAAAGAGAATTATAGTTATATACCAAGACTGTACTCTTTTGTGCTCTATAACTTAGTTGGACAGGTATATTAATATAATATTCAATCGCAAATAAAACAACAATAACACATATTAAATATGTAATCTATTTACACTCTTGAGTGTTAATTTTTTTTAATTTACAATAAATTTATTTGCAGAGCTTGTTAACAGCAATATTCAATATGTAAAAACATATATGGATATGGATTTGGTATGACCAAATATAATAATGGAACTGATAGTCTATTGATTAAAAATAACTAGTTATAAACAGATGAGATACACGCTCAAACATTTATAAATAACACATTTAGTGGGAAACAACATTCATCAGTATGAAATCCGTGAAATATCTGACATTCGTAACGCAGTCCCCTCCATAAAAACTGAGAGTATACTATAACAATTAAAACGGATCTGCGTTAATATATATGAATTTGGAATCATCAGCGCTGTTCGCTCGTTTGTATCTCTGTACATTGTTGCCTTCATGCTTTTCAAAGAGAAGGAATATCCCGCCTGCCCACTATGCCTGCATAGTTTATCCTTTCTACCGCCGCATTATATATATCCTTAACATCAACCGAACTGGTGGCTGATTTAAGCTGCTTTTTGCAGTCATCGAAAATCTGTGCTATGTCGTTTTCACATGATCGCGGTGGCATTCGTGCGGTCTGCATTTTGCTTTTCCGTTGCTCTGAAATAAAAATCAAGATAAACAACGCTACCAACTATGGATGTACTTTAAACAGATTATTATTGGTACAAAAGTATACCTACAATTAAATTTCGACAAGACTTCCAACAGACGAAACACATACACAAAAATATCTACACAGCTGACGGGCCCGATGGCGCAGATGGTAGTGATCCTATCTTGTGTGCTAAAGGTCGTGGGTTCACTCCCATTCAGAGCTAATAATTATAAAATGATATTTGTGTTTGTTCTGCGCCTGGGTTTCAAATATATGTATTTAAATAGTAGTATTGTTATTTGCCGTGAGGTACCGGTGGAGTAGAATAGTACCTCCCACTGCACAAGGCGTCGTAAGAGGTGACTAAGGTACCAGAACCGACAGTTGGCGGTATACCCATCCGAAACAGTGCAGCGCACAGGGCGGGGATGGGCAGCAGCATCCCCGTCGCAAAAGTTGCGCTCTGCGATGGCCAACACGATTGCCCAGCGCGGCAATTATATGCAAAAATCCCCCTTTCTTGGAGAGATATGTCCAGCAGTGGAGTTTCAATAGCTGGTATGATGATAATGATAAAGTAGTATATTTGTGACTCCTCTGTTGTCTGGCGTCCGTAACACAAGTGCTTCAAGCGACTTACTACGGAGTCAGGTTAATGTATGAGATGTTGTGCGAATTTATTATTATTATATAAAAGGCCAAAAAGTTGTATGTTCAAAAGGTTATTATGAAAGTAATAAACAAGAAATATTTGTTTAATCCAATTTTTAAATACCACAATAACTTATTAAAAGTAGTTTTGATATAACTGTCCAAGGGAGCAGATGTTAGTGACAAAGATATCACCACCGCGTCGCCAGCTTTGTGCGAATTCGATAGCGACAATTAAATATCTATAGCACTCATTTAAACCGAAACACAGTAATACTGTTGTTTCAGGGTAGAAATAAGTGAAAGGAAGACGACAGATTATGTTTTTTTTTAGACCAGATCAACAAACAGGAATACAGTCAGCGTGACAGGAAGCGTTACCGCATCGTAGACGCTCATGATATCAACAAGGATATCACTAGCGCGTTGAACAAACACGTTTCTGCAACGTCGACCAACATATTGTTGGAAGCATAGGACCAAGTGGATACAGAGGAATATAACCGAAGGGTTAGTTATTAAAGCATGCTTTTCGTTCAATCGTTTATTCCACATCCTCAGAAGGCGAACAACTTTTTATGATTATGTCTATGAGATCATTTCACGTGCCCTGTCGGCCGTTGGCTTATAAGTGTAATGACATATTTATTAAGCGAATACTTTAAAAATACAGCACTACTGATTGGATATATGTACGTAGATTATATTTTTATATAAGATTACTAGAGTATATGGCGTATTAATATTTAAATATTTGATAAAAATAGCTGTCTTCGATTACAGTAGTACAGTTACATTGAGTATGATTATTTTGGTACAAATATTATAATGACATATATACGAAAAGATTTTAAGACAAATTTACTTCAGTACGGTGTCTTGTAAAGTAAACCTTTTTCTTACATACATTAAATTTATTTAAATTATAACTTGATTAAAACACTTAGAAAATAATATACAGAACCTAGGTATTAATCTTGCTATCAGTCATAATTTCAAGTCTTATAAAAATCAATAAGGTACTAGACGTGTTCTAACAAATTTAACACACAAGAATTTTTATTTATAAATCTAGAAAGAAATAATCAACAATTTAGGTATACCTAACATATGCGAAGATTCCTCGAATCTTGTTAATCATATTTCTAAAACACTAATAAATAAAACAATTTTAACAATAGAAAATATCAGATATCCAAAAGTTGACTAGGTTACAAGTAATTTTCCTAATAAATAATAAGTAACACTTCGATGACTATGCGTCAATTACACTACGATCAAAAGCGATCTACCAAATTCTTATATGCATAACTTCTACTATCCATGTATTACAAAAGTAACACTGTAAATATATAAGTATTATATAAAACCGTATACGGTTAATACATATTGAACAGAATAACCGACGTTAACTTTTTAAAGACAAAGGAAAATATCTATAGATCCAATCAAAGATACTTTCCTTTCAAAATGGATTATATTGACCTAAACCGGCATTCAAAGTAATTAATTGACTACCTTGTATATAATGCTCAATTTTTTCCCGCTGGCAGTCCTAACAAAGTTCAAAGGTTCGTGGGAATGCTTCCCGTTTATTTTCACGACGCATTTCTCCATATCCAGTGTGGCATACACTCTGCAGCCTCGCTTCGTAGCAGAACACCTCCAACGAAGCAGCTTCTTGTTCTTGTGGGTAGAGGATTTGTAGAAGGTGTACTTGTCTATGAAGAGTCGCCTGGACCCGTCGGGCAGGCAGAGGAAATGAGCTGGAACGAATTTGTCAAGGTTTAAAGTATCTTAAAAATAAGTTTCTGTCCTATACACATACCTGCCATTTGTTTTGAATATGGCGATTATGGCGCATTTACAGTACTTTTTATTCTACTGTTGATTTAGAAAGCGTCAAGCGTGTTATATTAAGGTGCAAAATGTTTAATGCCAAGTATATTAACATGGGACATAGAGCGTTTAAGGAATTTTAAGGGAATAAGGTTTTGCAAGGTTCGTATATTAAGCTTACTTAAATCTTCAGGTTAAATAAAATTTGTTTTGTATAAGGTTTTTAATAACATAAGCATCAATTTCAGTGAAGGTTGTACCAAAGTATATTGCTTGATCTGTAACAGTTAATGCTAATGCTATGTACGAGTTAAATATAATTTCTTCAAACTTACAGCAGTAGGGAGGAATCTCATTAAGATATTCTCTGATTTGATAGAGACAGATTGCAAACAGGACGATGCATTTTAATATTTATCACTGAACATGCATAATGCGAGTGTATATATTGCAACAGTCTGAGTGACTTGCAACAAGCAATATTTGATGTCTGCTAAAAGACGAATAGTGGTCCGTAAAACGAATGAACCCGTCATGCCTATGATCAAGCACTATCGGTACCTAATGTTTTTGGATGTTTAAACATCTTATTAATAATTTAACAGTCAAATGTATAAGTGATAAAAAAATTTAATTTTTAAATAATGAAATTAGCGCGCTCAAACAAACACAAAACATTTTTTTCCTATTAGTAGTTTCATTTCTGAAGAAAACAATTTGAACTGATGTAAATAAAATTTATTTAAAACTTAGCATCACATTCGTTTTTTGTTCCAATGAAATATTTCACACAACCACTTCTAAGATCTCCTTCTTGCAAGTGTGCTCGTCTTCCCTCAGGATCTGATAATCATCAGTGGTCATCAGCACTGCTGAGCAGAGCGACCTCCTGTTACATCTCCACACGGTAGAGCCATCTTTGTTGCACCTCTTCTTATCATATTTGTAGCCTGAACGAATTAATAAGGTCCTGCCTCTTTGGGACGGAGTTAAATAAAATTCCACCTGATTATTTACCTCTGGCGACCCCTTTTCCTTTTCACCTACAAATTTATATAAATATTTCACTAACATTAGCAATGTTTAAATGTTAAAAACTGCATACTACATAGTTTTCAGGTTTAGATTGGAATTGGTTTCACAAACAGAACAATATTTGTTATTTATAATATAGTTTACATCAAGTTTTAGAGTTTTACTTAAGTATGATATTTTAAAATACAGTTTAAATTATGCTTGGAAAAAATTCTGCTGCTGTAAAATACCGGCAAAGTAGAATAGATCTTTCCTCTGTAATAGGTATTAAGGGTGACTTAGGTACTGGAACTGATAGATGGCGGTATATCCGTTCGAAACAGCGCAGCTTAAATACAATAGGGTGGAGAAGGGTATAAAACAACATTCACGTCGCAAAGCTACGCTCGGCAGCAACGGGCAAAATTTCCCCTCGCTCAACAATCTATGTCCGACAGTGGTGAAAATAAGTAGCTTAACGTAAGTATGTTACGTATATCAAACAACAGAGGAATTACATTGATTATAAATAGATACATATAAATAACACCCAGGCACAGAACAAAAACAAATATTCGTCCTAAAAATATTTTCTCTGGGTCGGGATCGAACCTACGAACTCCGGCGCAAAAGCTAGATACGCTACCATCTATCGGACCCGGATATGCAAGAAGAATAATATGTAGGGAATGAAACTATATTTATTTCACACCATATAATACATAATCACATACACAAAACGTTATATATGTAACTATATAACACCAACCCAATTCTTTATTGTACTAACTAAAACTATATCAACTTATGTATAGCTAATGTTGACCAGTTAACATTAAAAATAAATTTGTATTACTTCTTTATTTTTGATTAAATATGTCACACAAAATTATCCGTTCACTAGAGTATTAAATACATAGCAATGTACCAACCGAACAAAGAAATAAATCTTTAAGTACCTTTTATAGACTAAAGACAGTAAAAGGTAAATTTCACATACAACTCTCTTTTAAAGTATCTTAAACTCTTTTGACGAAACTTAACTTTCATCTCAAGAATAACGTCACAACTTTAAAGTAACCGAAAATCAAAAAAGAATATTAACGCATTGTCATTAATTATTTGATTACTTTGTTATTTTTTCATTTTGTTGCCTAACAAGCAACAATATGTTCAAGACAAATATTATGTACACTGTGTTCCACCACATTCAATTAAATATAATCCTATATGAAATTTGGAGACCTTAGCCTTATGCATCAAGACACCACTGAAGACATTAGCCTGTTATTTACGTATATTATTTACCCAGTCGATCTCGACTTCGCACTTTTATCAAATCAATCTTAAGACAATCACCTAAAATGAATAATGTAGAGCTAATATAATATATGTGAAATGTTAAACTTATGTATTTAAATAATTATAATACTGTCTGTCTAAACAACTATTGCAAATTGCTTAAAATTTTTAAGATAGTCATTTGTTTTTAGGTCCATTAAGCTTTCAAGATATTTAGAGAGATTATTTCAATTTGACTATTTTTTTTGTACATGTTATTTAACATGGCTTGCCTTTGTCATATTTTAACTACCAATTTACACAAAATCTTACATATATACATTAGAGTGAAACATCACACAGAAGTTAAACGCAAATCGCATCTTAATATGTTCGGTATTATTTGAGATCATCGCAAACATATAGACAAAGAGACATGGGTCTCTATTTTATTAGTAGTGATTAAATTATATGAGGTAGACCTCATACAAAAGTTATCCGCATTGGTACCTAACTATACCTATTTCTACCGCCAAATAGCAGTGTTCGCATAGCTGTGTTCCGATTTGAGGGGTGAGAGGCAGTGAAATAACTGGGTAATGTGATAAATTGTTTTCAGGTCAAAACTGCGAGCTAGAGCAAGAGTAACTGCTAAAATCGTAGACTGCAGTGACCATTACACGGATGTATACTTATTAGTCTACCAAGTGTTTAAGAAATGTTTGAGAATAAATTTTAAAAATGTTTTATTGTTAATTTAAGTATAGATGATAGTACTCCTACAATCGCCTATAAAATGCCTTGAACATACATCACAATTACTTATATTTTGTGTCATATTGTGTAATAATTTATTACTTTCTCACAAAAAATTACAATGAGCTACGTTATAGTAAATTGACATATTCTAAAATGTCAATACCAAGTTCTAATGATGGAAGTGTATACACCACACGACATATATTCTCTTTATACATCTATTTACATAAATATTATTTACATTTCTCGCACTTCTATTAAAACTATAATAAATCAAACAATAACTAAAGTATATAATAAATAACAGTTTCAAAGAAAATATCTATAGGCACGCATAAAAATAAACAAAATATCGAATTGCACACAAAAACATTTTAACAAACAGCACATTGTAACATACTTTTTAAAAAAGACGTCTTTGCGAATTTGTGCAATCTCTGAACTAATTATTCATGTAAATTCAGATTAAAAAAATTTCACATTTTTTATTTTATTTATTTAACTTTATTGCACAAAATGTTACAAAATGTACAAATGGCGGACTTAATGCCAGATGGCATTATCTCCCAGTCAACCATTAAACAAAACTGAAAAATATATATGTATATATATATAGTGGTGCAGGCAATATATATATACAAAATAAATAAACGTGGCATACATATTTGTATGAATAAACGCAATAAATGCATATGATATAAATATATATATATACATAAAATAACGTATATCAGAAATAGGGTTATAAAGTTATAGTATAAATTAGTATATATATATATATATATACATAAAATAACGTATATCAGAAATAGGGTTATAAAGTTAGAGAAGCAGCATCAGTAAATAAAGTACGGAGACAGCGTTTCAGGTTAAATTTGTTTGGGGATTGCTTAATATTCCATGGATGCTCGTTCCAGAGTCGTATAGCTGTCACTGTAAAAGTCTGTCAAAAACTGTCAAAAAACTAGAGTGATGTGAAGGAGTTAAGAGCGAAAGAGCATTAGAAGAACGGAGATTACGTTCGTGAGAGGAAGATAGGAATTGGAATCTGTCCTTTAAGTAAATTGGTGCGTACGGATCAAAAAGTATTGAAAATAGTGTGGTTAGAACTCGAATTTTGCGACGTTCTCGAATGGGAAGCCAGCCGAGAAGAGAACGGTAATGGGAAATATGATCGTATTTACGCAAACCGAGAATGAAACGAAGACAGTTGTTTAATAGACATTTGTCATCTGTTTAAGCCCATTAATATATAACAAAATCAATATTATAAATTATTTGTTGGAATAATGCCTGGAATAAATTGTTTTATAATTACGAGAAAATAAGATCACTCAGCAATAATGTACGAGTACATTTTCAAGTGGTGATAATATCGTGTAATTTATCAGAACATTCGCTTGCTACACTCGCGTGAGGTACCGGCAGAAGAGATAATTCCTCCCCAGCCGATGTTGTAAGAGGTAACTGAGGTATAGTAACCAACGGATAGCGGTGGATGAAGGCGAACGCGATTGATATCAGCGTAGTTAAAATGCAATAGGGCGGGGATGAGCGCAGCATTCCCGAGGGCAGCTACAAAGCCTACACAGTGCGGTAATTATAGGCGAAATTCCTCCTTTCTTGGGGGGTCCTACGTCCAGCAGTGGACGTTCTACGGCTGCTATGATGATACAATGAATTAATATAACACAGTAATAATCTGATGAAATGTATAATGACAAAACAGTATCTGCTACCAGAGATGATGACAAGCTTTTAAAAGAAGCACTGTTTGTGTGAATTTCATTCTAATAAGTTAAAAAACAGCAAAGTTTCGTAATTAACTTCGTTTCGTAACTTTCCATCCCCGTTTTACCCTCTTAGGGACCTTTAAAAAATCCTTTCTTATTTACTTTATAAAATAAACTCCTGAGAAAAATTTCAAGTTTCTAGCCCTTATAGTTAACATGTCAGTCAGTTAGTCAGGTAGCTTCTCCTTTTATATATATTGCCGGGTCATACGCTCGTTGAAAAATCATTTCAGATTGTAGGCAAAAGTGCACCGTCGGCGCTGGTCTTTAGGTGTAAATTTGCATCATTTTTTAATGATAATCCCGTCTCTAGTGACGGTAAAGCCGGGTGGGTCATGATTGTGGTGAGTCACCGCCTTGAGGATCTCCCCCTCCTTGGATACGTGGATGTAAGCTCTGCAGCTCTTCAGCATTTTGGAGCAGGCAAACCTGGTGCCTCCATTGCGGATAGTGCTGTTCTTGCTGAATGTATACCCTTGGAGTATAAGCATGGTGGCCCCTGTGGAGGTCATCACGTATTGAGGCACTGGAACTAAAATGACACAATTAGTTTCGGTTTCGATGTACTATATACTATAGTCAAATAAACAATAGCTTGATTAGAATGACAGCTGTCAACATGACGTCGTAAACTATTTGAATGGTTCTTTTATCTGGGTTTTTATTTGAAAAGTTTCACATACAAAGTATATTATATAAATATACTTTATATGTGAAACCTATGTTATATGAACAGTATTAACAACAAATTATAATGTCAAATACCACAATGTCAATATAAATGACTCATGCGACGCTACTAATCAGACATCTGTCAATCTAATCAAGCTATATTCAAAGGGCTATGACATGGCATGCAGGCTATGGTCATAAAAAAATGACTAATTCATATTAATGTTTTGCGGGCTTGTAGAACTTATATACATGAACTTTTTGAACTCGAAAAAAGAGCATATGCTACTCTTGATCCCATATTTATTCCTGCGGGATACAAATAAAGGGAAGTACACGCGGATTAAGTTGCGGATAGCTAGCAACAAAAAAATGTTTATTAATTTCTTCAACAGTAAACTAACTGTTCATCTTTATATACAACAATTAAGTGTCATGGTGTTTGCCTGAAAAATATTTTTAAAGTACTGAACTGAATTTAATAATTCTTTGCGTACTGAGTTTGATCCAACTTGAGAGATAGAATAGTTAATATCTCAATTTGACATGTCTACCAGGTCACGTAGTTCAATATAAACTATGTTTTATTTCTTGTATTTACTAATCAAATGACAAATAAATACTGTAATCTGTATACGTAAAATATATAGGCAAAAAGTAAGTCAGCTTGGTCAGATGAGGTAGGTAAATATGTCATTATTTTCAGCACGAATTTTACTTTCTAAAAATATTCTACTACTAATTCTATATCATGATTTCAGTTTGGTAAGGTATGATATACGGTCCTTAAAGTTTGATTTTATAATAGCCGGGAAGACTAGGAAGGGAAGATTAAGAAGGTGCAATAGGTGAATGCACTAAATAATAACAACAGTTTAAATTATAAAAAACTAGTACTAGTTTGGTTATCCTAATTAAAAATTAATTACAGTAAATTTGGCTAAGATTGAATTATTAGGGAAACTTTGAATTATCCTTTTTCGTATACTAGAAAACGGATTCGAACGAACGAAGTTTAATCGATTGCAAGAACTGTTTTCATAGTGAATCGATCGATATTTTAAAGATTAATACATTTAATCCATAAAAAGTACAGATCACAGTTACCCGAACAGTTCAATGTTAGCCAGATTGACTGTGACGGCTTCAAAACGCAGTTTATTTAACTTTTTACATTTTCATTTCGACGTTTCGATTATTTATTAATTTAACTTTATTGCACAAAATGTTACAAAATGTACAAATGGCGAACTTAATGCCAGGTGGCATTATCTCCCAGTCAACGATTACACAAAATAATAAATAATAATAATAATTAATACGATACTTTGCGGTATCAGTTTTCGATATTGACCGTATATTCGATTCGATATTAATTGATTTATTATGAGTAGTCAACGCCTAAATGTTACAAATATATTATAAGGATAGGTATAGTGAATATTTTTTTTGTTAATTTGGTTTAATTAACACCTAGTGGTTGGTGTTAATAAATCCTCACAACATCTCATACATTTACTTGACTCCATGGTGAGTCACTTGTATAACGGCCGACATACAACAGAGGAATCACAAATATAATAGTTAAATACATATATTTAACTCCCAGACACAAAACCAACACGAATATGATCAAATAAATATTTGCTCTGCATGGAAATCGAACCTACGATCTTTGGTGCACAAGATGGGATCACTACCATCTGCGCCATCGGGCCTATACAATATCTAAAATATTAGATTCTCAAATCACACTAGAATCTTCTTTCTTATCTGATCTACCTAGTTGTTGAATCAAGGCCATTATTGGATCTGAGGACTTGCGTAAACCGACATGCCTATAAGTGGTATATTTAATGCAACAAATTTCGGTTAATGCATGATTAATAAATATCACATAATATTCCGACTGTGTGGAGAGGTGTGAGCAGGTACCAGAACCGACAGTGCAACTCAAATGCACAGGGCGGGAATGGGCAGCAGCACCCCGCCGCGAAATCTGCGCTTTACAATTGCCAACACGCTTGCCCAGCGCGGCAGTTATGGGCGAAATCTCTATATCATGGGAAAGCCTATGTCCAGCAGTGGACTTTCATTGGCTGTAATGATGATCATGATGAAGTAGCTTTAAGCGACTTTGCTCATCCCTAAACAACTCTTGCTGTTCGGGGAGGCCAAAAAACCCCTAAAGGCCTACGTCCAGCAATGGACTTAAATAGCTGGTATGATGATTCCGACTGAATGGGATGTATTATACCGCTCTTTAATCCAACTATTCAAGATTATCAAATTAACGGACTTAAAATTATATGTATTAGTCACAGATTTTAAGCAGTTTGGAATTAAATGTCCATACTTTACGTTTGACTCCCGGTTTGGGTCCCGGAAATTTCCGTCATAAGCAGCAAGCAAGAATAGAACCTTAATGAAAATCACATGAGGTAAACCTTATACAAATGGTTGTCTGCATTGTTACCTATTTCTCACCTATTTTTACCGCCAAATGGCAGTGTTCGCATTGCTATGTTCCGGTCTGAAGTGCAAGAGAGACAGTATATTTAATGGGTAATGTGTCATAGTATCCAAGACACACAAGGTTGGCAACGCGTTAGTGATATCCTTGCGATGTGACGAGCGTCGATAGGCTGCAACGCGTAGTGTTTGTAGACCTTGTCTAATAAAAAAACGTCTAGGGTGACATAAGAAAATAAAATACTAAAATTGATAAAACAAAAAATTTATTTCACATAAATGAGATCAATATAAGAATCACATGTGACTACGTACTTTATTTGAAATATCTAATTTTTAAAGGGTGTAACACTTCATTATATGGACAATCGATTAAAATCATATAGGTCATATTTGAACACAGATATATTGAGGACTTTACACTGAAATAGAATATTCTATTCCGGTTGAAGCAGACTGCTCGCTAATGCATGGATTTTTAATTAAACTAATCAATTTCGACTGTTAATGACTTGTGACATAACTCTTAGTAATATACCCTTACATATCGTGATATACCTACTTTATTTTATTGAACAAAACTATACAATTTTGCAAAAGAAACTTTCAAACTTTAAACAACAAAATTAAGTAACTTTAAAACGTCATTTTTGTCTACCGCGGTAAGCAGGGAACATTGACTTGCCTTTGCTTCGATCCACACATACTTCCTCCTTAAATCTCTTTATACACGAGCACCAAATGGAAGACAACGCATCAATTGAAATACACTCTCAGAATGCTTTCGATATGGTCAGCGTATCTCCTCGAGAGGTCAACTTCTACCGATATTACCTCTTCTCATACATTTACGTAATTCTATACTCATCCATCCACTCATCCAACTTAAAATATCTGTCACTATATTATCGATTTAATAATATGCCTTTTTTTTCTTCATACATAGTTTTTTTATCTTTAATAATAATAATTCAATATTGTTTGAGGACAGAAATTCCTTAAGCTCTAAATATAAATCTGCATACTAAAATCAAATAAACAGACAACAGAGGAAATTCAAACATAATACTTAAATATATATAAATAACACCCAAACACATAACAAATCCAAATATTTATCATATAAACATATGTCCTGTGTGCAGATCGAATTCACGACCTTTGGTGCATAAGATACGACTACCATCTGCGCCATCGGGGCCCGACATATATAATTATAATTTATTATGCTACATACATAAATAAAATCTACGGAATGACTATAATTTCTGAGCAGTCTTTAACAAAACTATACATTAAAAATATAACTAGACGCTTATTAACTAGAACAGTTTCGTTCTTTTTTAATTAATTAATTACAGTTAGGTGGTAACTAACGCTTGGACAGGGCGATGAAAAATATTCTGTTTCTAATCAGTTGTATAAGAAACCTATTTATTAATTTATTTCTCTATCGGCAAGGCATTTCAATAATGAACAACCGTATAGTGGAATGCTGTCCCGTGAGAGTCCTACATGAGGTTGATCTCAGGCAAAAGGTCGCCCGTAGGCACACCGTAGGCAACACGCTAGTGATATTACGAGCGTTTATAGGCTACTGTGATGTGTGCTATCACGCGGACTGTACGCTTGTTTGTCGGTCTAATAACAAAAAAAAAAGAGTTGCGAGCTCGAACCGATGGCTGGCACTCGAGAGCGCCTTTGAGGCCGGAACTCGTCTCGAGTGGCCAACGTTAGGGTCAGCAAAATTGATGTTCGCAAGATAACACACATACACGAAGAGAGAGAGAGAGGTGGTGCGGTCTGTATTTGCTTAAGGGACAGCCAGACTACGTTTGCCGGCAAACGCAGTGTGCTGGTCTGCAAAAATCATATGTGTTAAATGTTTGTCACGATTATTGAACGTCAGGAGGGTGAGTGAGGGAGGCATATAAAGAAGTGATGCTATCGGCCTATAAATATAAAACGTACACATGCTAAAATGTCTGTTTGTTACCCTTTCCTGTCTAAACGAATTAACATAGGCGAAAAAATAAACATTTTGATTCAGAAACACGGCTCTCTCGAGACACGCGGTTTTTTATTACAAATCAATGGCCACGATTTTATTCAGTGGTAGTTTGGCGATCGAATAACTACTATGTATAATTCCAATTCCGAACAAACAAGAGTTCCCACGGGACTAACGGGACATTTTCCAACACCCTGTTCTACAGGACGTGTGCTAAGAATTTGCCCTATATATTAAGAGATTAATTATGGATGGTATAATTTCTAATCCTCATGTGCCATATGTGCGGGCGATAGAAGAATACTAGACAAAAATGGGACAAACATCCCTATTAAAATCACGAAGAATACAGACCTTTATACGTCTATTCGTAGCTAGACGTTACAACGATACGATAAGGCATCTTATTTGTTCTATCACGTATTGCGGTCGCCCACTCGACTTAAGCATGAATATATTGACATGCGTTAACGTATTCAAGATCAAGGTATTTCTATTTCTGTAATCATATAAATTCACACAACATCTCATACATTGACCTGACTCCGTGACACTTCGAATAAAGCACTCGTGTTACGGATATCAGACAACAGAAGAATCACGAATATAATATATATTTTAATACCCAGATACAGAAAAAACACATTTATTTATAACACATTATGTTTGTCCTGGGTTGGGATCAATTCGATGACCCTTGACGCACAAGACCGGGAGACTAAATGCGCCACCAGGCCCGACAAGCTTATAACTATCCTTAATCTCGATACGAGTCAAGATATCCATGCTATAGTTCACCCACACACCTACTTAGATAGTAAGTCGGCAGTGACTAGACTTGACATCAGCTGTTTCCGAAGAGGAGTACCGAAGGGGCTATGAGTGTGATCCATATTGCTCCTGACTATATTCATATCATCCGACAGATGCAGGTACGCCTTGCACCTGTGCCAGCGGTTCTTCGTGCAGCCCCATCGGAAGCCGCTTTTGGTCCGACTCTGTTTGTAGTACGTGAAGTTGTGGTACACGAGCCTCTCCTTCCCTCGAGACGTCATGAATATATTAACTGGAATGTCAAACTGATCAGTTACCTGTTTCCAGAAGCGTCCATCATTAAGATATATAAAAAAGAAAAATCTAAAGCAATTTCTTTTTCTAAATACTTGTTATGTAGATTTATAGATAATTAAAAATACGCGCACATTAATCCTATTTATTTAATAAAAAAAACGTCAAAATCTTTATATATAGAAATTAATATTATTATACATTTTCAGGTTGCCTTGGATTGTATACTAAATACACGGGTATGCATTAAGTCTAGTTTTGGATTTACAAAGATTTTCTCTCTATCATCTATAACTACTACTACTAGACAAGACGTCTACTGCTGGACATTGGCCTCCCCAAGTAATCTTCAATAGGACCGGTTGTATGCGGCCTGTGTCCAGCGCGATTCCTTTCCTACTACACGACATGTATTTAAGATTCCTACTTTATGGAGTAGTATGTAAATGTAATTTGACAGGTTTAGTGAGATAAGACTATAAATCAGTTGTTTCGGTATAAGATTTGTTGCAGAAAATACTATTGGTACAATGCATACATTTTCGTCTCTCTCTTAATCTCGACTTGCAAATTTGTGTATTTTCTAATTTTTTTTACGTGATTTTACAATGTATATTACAAGTGATCCACCCTGGCTTCGCACGGGTTTAATAAGGATAAAAAATGGTTGTTGTGGGTTATCCCTAAGCTTTAGATATGGCATATCGCTGACTTTTTTGTCGGTCTTTTTAAGTACATATACATAATTTTGGTTCATTATTTTGATCTATCTTGTCAGATTCAGCTAGCGTTTGCAATGTAAGCGCAAAAAAAGCATTTATTTACATCACATTATATAAATCTACAATTATCAATGTTTCTCTAGTATATTATGAACGTATTTTGGCGGGCATTTACGAAATTTCGAAATTTTGGGTAGGTAGGTAATATTAAAAAAAAATATATATGAGAAATAGTCTTCCTTAATATAGAGTAAAAAAAATGAAATGAGAAAATGAGTAAGAGAGTGAGGCAATGATTTATTAATATTTATTATATAGTAATTAACGTATATAAGTATTTAGTAATTAGTTGTAGTACAATAAAAATTCATATAAACAATAACATTATCGTTCTAATATGTTCACAATATTTTATTTAAAACAATATTGTTTCATTTACGGTGAACAGACTTTTTAGTAAATGGTTTTGGAGTAAGGGACTAGGTGAGAGATGAGATTTTTGAAGTAAAAACTTTTCATATATTTTTTTTAATTGGTGGTATCACGTTTTCTTATTCAGCAACAGTAGTAAAAGACAGCATAAATTGGAATGAAAAAGTAACATTCATATTTAAGCAGCAATGATTCAGGAATGAAATTTGGAAATTTCTTGAGAAATACCCGTACATATAAACCCTCCTCATTAACTCTTTACATTAAAAACAATATATAAACCCGTAGGGTTGTTTTATAGATTTAACATACATAGGTATAGACAGACAGCGAGAAGTGAATTTTTTTTATACTATGTAGTTATTAGTATTGGGTATAGCTATATCTATTATATAATGGCATGTCTATGTCTATTGTGTTTATCAACTATTATTATTCTATAATTTTAGTATCAATACATTGCAGATACTAATCGCTTTTAGGTGCTTTTGGTTTTTTCCTGTATTTAGGCGGAGTATGGTTGTGTATCTTCCTAGTTTTTCGGATGTCCAAATTATAGGACACCATTATGGTTGCCTTGCAGCTGGCCTCAGCACAATTCCACTGATAGCTATCATTAATACAATGGCCTGAATTGAAGTAGACATATCCTTCGTATCTGATCACTTTCTTTCCGTTCCTTAAAGTAATTAGTTCACCTAGAAAAACGTTACATAGAACATTAATAAATCTGACAATAACGCGATATATATATATTAAATTAAAATATATCTACTCACAGATAGACTGCATCAATTTAAAATAACATAAATTCCACAATTCTGAAAAAATCGCTTTTTATGCCCAAACTGAACCAAATGTCGAATTCTTTTAGGAAAATTTCAACACATGTCACTTCAGACAGCATGTTAAAAAGTTTTCTTTCTGAATAAGTATGCTAGTCATATACTTTATTGCGATCAAATTCGTCAATTTTAAGAGATCTACCTTCTTCTTGAAATTACAATTTTTAGATGTTGCAGTCTTCATCTAGGACAACAACAATAGATTTTTTAAAAACTAAAATAAAAATAGGCGTTGTTTTAGGTACGATTAAACTCATCACCAAATACAAAACACGCTCGTTTTTAAATATGCTGGCCTCTGTAATATTGATGTCTCTCTCCTGCCGCAAGCCATGTCTATACACAAACATAAAAGGAGAAGCTGACTAACTGACATATCATCTCCCCCCCCAAAGAGGTAAAACGGGGGTGCAGTTCTATAAAAATATGCTGATTTTAGAGTTATTTAAAATAAAGTTAGTATAAAAGCTTTGAAAGTCGTGAGACACACGTAAAACACTTTTTCTATAATCATCCCTTAAGGGGGGAAAAGGGGGGGTGTAAAGTTAGTATAAAAGTTGTTCGACTTGGGTAAAACCACAGGGCGCTAATAATTTATTAATAATAATAAATTCACAGATCTCATACATTGACCATACAGTATAGGGTACTTAAAAAAGGGTAGGTAATATTTTTGTTATTAAGGTCGGCACGTGATTGCTCTAGTGTTGCATACGTCTATAAGCTTAAGGCATAAAGCAGCAAGCATAAGGCAGGTGATACCACCTATTTTCCAAGTTAATGTTTGAAACACTCCACGTATTTTAATACTCATAAAACAAGTAATACCAACTAGTCCAATGACTTACACACCATTGCAATTATAGTCAGAAGTAATATGAAAATAACAAGAGATGCATTCACATTGTGTATTTGAAAGTGTAAGCACATACAAAAACATACATAAATCACTTATATACTAACCACATTATACGCTTATATTATGTGTTATTAATATATACAGAATATTAATAGCACATATTTAACAGTTCGTCCACCATAAAGAATAAGGCAACAATATTTTCTACATAATAAATGCGTGATAATATTAGTTTGTAATAGTATATAATGGTAGTAGTTTAGTATAATTTTTTATTTTTTATATATTAGTGAGCAATAGTTTCTGTATGACCTTGAACCTGACCTTTTATATAAATATATAACTATCTTTCTACATACAACGTTCCGTTTTAATACGATTGCCGATACGACTCCACTCGATACCTAACTAGTACAGGAATGAGTAGTGCAGGGTCAACACCCTTAAACGTTATACTATCATGGATACGCCTGTGGGATATTCCGTAATTTTTTCAAACAATTACAACTGTTTAATTCTTTTAAATGAACTGGTATTCTTATTTAAAAAATTACAAACAACTCCAAAACGATTGTTTCAAATATGTTATAATAACAGTATTATCAACCTTTGATTAGTCTTCAATATAATGATAAAAAGTCTATTTTTATTTATACATCGACCAAACTCCCTTATATGATAGAGGAATCACATATATACTACTAAAATGCATAATACAAATAACTTTCCTGGGTGGGGATCAAACCAATGACTGACGCATAAGATAGGATTACTGTTATCTGCGCCAACGGGTCTGTCAATGATTAGCATAGATACAAAAAAAGAATTAAATTGTACCTACATATCTAACACTATTTAACATTCATTGATGAAAGACAATTTTTATATAATATGGATATGTTCTTGAAATGTATGTGAAGGTTTATTATTTATTATTGCATTTATAATATTACTTATAACAGTCACAAGAACAAATTATAAGAAATTGAATAACACCGTTGGTACATGTCATCCAAATGTCGTGGATTTGAATCCCACCATACTTTCGATCCATCGCTTGTTACTGGTTTTTTTTAGAAAATGTATCATAGAAAAAAAAACCATTAAACCATATTTCAATATAAACTATCTATATATATGTGCGATAAATAGTTTTCCTCTTACTTTATAACTGAGTTTGCAGACACAAATAAATAAAGACGGGAATAACAGGCAATGTCATAAAAGTGGTTAAATTTTGATAAATTTCCCGGTAGCAGTCTTGTGGAATTTTGGTTGCGGGTGATTATGCTCGGGCTTTGAGCTGGCCAGGATACCAAGGTTCTGGTCGACATGGAGGTACGCCTGGCAAGTGGTTGATCTGGTGCAAGACCAGCGAGTCGCCCGGCCTTTCTTTATCGCTGCCCTTTTGTAATACGTCTGTCCCTTATGGATCAGTACTTTCCTCCCGTTTATCAACTCAATGATATTTCCTGCAACGAATATTTACTTGTATTATTGTCTGTTATTAATATATATTTTACGTAAAAATTACAGGTTAGATGCCAATAATGCATGTTAATGCTAATAATATTTGGAAATAAAGAAATGAATTAACAATGGCCGAAATTCAGGAATAAAGTACAGCTTATATAATTTGATGATAATGTAACTTAAGATTAGTAAAATAATTTTAGAAATTTACAATTACAAAAACATAGTATGTTTTTCTAAACCTTGTTATTTTTTATTATTATTATTAGACTAGGTCGACAAGTAAGCGTCACTGCAGCCTATAGACGCTCGTAATATCACAAGGATATTACTAATGCATTGCCAACCTTGTGACTTGATGATATTATGCCACATTACCTTGTAAATTTACTATCTCTCTCACCTTTCAGACCAGAACACAGCAATGCGAACACTGCTATTAGGCAGTAGATTCGAGATAGGCGAGAGTGAGGTACCACCAATGCACGCGACCTTTTGTATGAGGTCTACCTCTAGTGACCTTGTGTCGTTACATTCCATTTTAGGTATTTATAGATTAATTTTATGAAATTCTATATCAGGAACCACACGTTACTGTATAAGCACAAATTTCGTCACAGTTAAGCGTTTATACATTTGCATACGATGCTTTGATAATTCCATATTGCATACTGAAACAGATTATGTCTGATTCAGTAGCTGTACAAAAAAGTAATTTACTTGGATAAGGATTAATATAAAAACATGGTATATAAGGCAAAGTATGGTTTTTGTTAGGATTTTTTTCATAAATGTGGTTATAGAGACAAAACTACAATAGCTGCATAAATGGTACCGCGGAGTTTTTTATAGATCTTAATATGTACTTTTATATTGAAGTATTTATAATACTTTTGTTTTATTATTCGTAGTTCCCTCAGCACATGCGATGAGTCATTTTATGGCAATATTTTTCATACATTGGATTAATTTTTTTTAAATTTTAAATCCCTATTTTTTCTAGTAATAAATATAGCCTATGTTAATCATCAACAAAGTAGCATTTTAATGGTGATTATTCAAATAATCTTGAGAATAAAAGTTTTGATAAATATCAGGTTAAAAAATAAAAGATAAAATAATAATAATTTATAAAGTAAATATTTAAAACGGGATAATCTCCCTAATATTCAGAAATTAATTATTCTGAGTTTGAAAATTCCGAATATTATAATTTCTGAAGTATGAGAACTCAACTATTCAAAATACTTTGTTTATCTTTTCCGAAAGTCATAAATTCGTATATTTACATTTACGAAGCAAAATAGTACGAATACTAAAAATCCATACTGTATATAAATTTTTTTATCAATAATAGGTAAAATGTCTTTAAAATTGTATAATCGTAATTATTCACCTATATGAAAAGTAAGCAGAAACCCGACTCGCAGTAGTATTGCTGCCGTAGTACTTGTCTGCCCTGTACTAGAGTGAAATTGTATCGAGGAGGCGCGGAAAAACACTTTTTATCTTTATCCGAAAGTCATAAATACGTATTTTTACATTTACGAAGTGAAATAGTACGAATACTTAAAAATCCGTACTGTATATGCCGTTAAATTATTTTTTTTTAATCAATGATAGGTAAAAAAACCTTTAAAATTGTATAATCGTAATTATTCACTTATATGAAAAGTAAACCGTCTCGCATTAGTCTTGCTGCCGTAATCTTTCCTGTACTAGAGTAAAAGTGTAAAGTGGAGGCGCGGAAGGAGTTTAGTCCATCCCCGCAGTGATGAAGCTCTGGCGCCCGGTCGAGCTGTAGCAGCTGGTCGCCGATTTGAGCAAGCCGATGCTGAGGTAGCGGGCGAGGTTGCCTGAGTTTCATAACGCAAGGGCGTAAGGACTGCACTTCCCAAAGCGCAAGACGCGCCGGACCAAAACGAATGCAACTTTCAGAATTTTTATAGTTCGATATTTTCATATTTTGCATCTTTAAAAACGTATTATAAAAATAAGGAATTATAGAAATGTTGATTTCTTAAAAATAAGAATTATTAAAAATTGCATTACTGATTTTCGTAGTTATAAGAATTGGTATATTGGAATTCCTGATTGTCAATCTCGAAATTAGTTGTAGTAAATGTACCCATTCAAAAAATGTTTAGTTTAAAAGAAACTACAAGACAATTCCTATAGGAAATAGGTATGATTTATTTTTAATCGACCAGGTCGTCAAACAGACATACAGTCCGCGTGAAAGTAAGTGTCGGTACAGTATATAGACACTCCTGAGGATATCACTAGCGCGTTGCCAACCTTGTGACTTCAAGATATGATGTGTCACTCAGTGATTATGTTATTGATATGTATTATGTATATTTTAAAGACTGGATTTCGTTAATTAATATTTTTTGTAAAATGCATAGTAGTCGGAAATGGCTTTGAATAAGGTTTTTAGGACTAAAATATCAATAAGTATAAAAGCGAGTCAAACTTTTTTTCTACAGAAACTGCGTTTATTAAAAACATAGTAAACACAACGGGAGGTTACAAAAATGACCGTAAGCCATTTACAATTTCATACAAGAAAACATTACACATATTAAATCAATTTAGCTACTTTTAAACACTGTACCAGTAAATTTCGTATTTACATTACTTGTCGACGTTTCAGATACCTTCCGGCAATCGTTCTTAAGAGTGACAGATGCTATGTCAAAATATGTGACGTCATGCTACTTCAAGAAGTTTGATATTAACTTGATGTACAGCGTTTAGAAGCAGTAATTTTTTATTCACACAACATTTCATACTATGACTCTGAGATAAGCACTTATGTTACAGACATTAAACAACAAAATAATTACAAGTTTAAAACAAAAATATTGATCATATAAATATTTATCCTGTAGGTATCGTACAAGATAGGATCACTACAATCTGCGCAGTCGCGTCCGATTTTATTTTGAACAGTCAACGCATATACATAAGAAATTGACACTAATTCCCCATCTTTACATTTATCTTGAGTCTAAAATCGTGAGTCTAAAAGTCTCTATATACGATCACCAATGTGTTGCAAGTGAGACTATTTTCATAAAATTCCAAGCTTCACAATTTTATATATTTCCCATTAGGCGTCACCGCATACCTAGAAGGCTCATGGTTGTGTTCGAACCTCGAGGTGTTCAAAAGTACACCTTGCTGGTCGATGTGAAGGTACGCATTGCATGTGGCCGCTCTGGTGCAAGGCCACCGGTGGGCGGTGCGTCTTCTTACTGCTATCGACTTATAATAAGTGAACTTGTTGTGGAAGTATACTTGCTTTCCATTAACAAGCTCTATTATTTCGCCTGCGGACGAATATGCATTAGTGTTTGAATTGTTTATGAATTAGATTCTCTTGTTTTTTCACTAGTGCTAACATATTATGCTATATATTAACTATATACATAAAAAAGAAGCAGACTGACTCCTAAACTATCAGGGAAAGAAACTTGAAATTTTACTTAGAAATTTGTTTTTAACGTAGGGGATCAATAAGAAAGGATTTTTGAAAACGGGGGTGCAAAGTAAGTATGATACTTGTTGCTTTTGAAGTTATACAAGTTATTCATAAAACCCGTGTAAAATATTTTTTCAAAAATTAATTATCCCTTAAGGGATTAAAAGGGTGGTACAAAGTTATGTGCAAGTAGCATGAAAGTTCTATGATTTTATAAGTTATACCAATATAATGCTATAACAATTCTCTGATTGAATAAAATGACATATCATATATAAGGAGCAGCTGACTGACTGACTGACATATCAACGCAGAGCCCAAACTATAATGTCAGAAAAAGTCAATAAAACGTAGCCAACTTATCGAGAAAGTCCATATAAAATCTCGCTAGGACCAATAACTGCAGAGCATAAATGATACTAGGTTTTTTCTACAATTAACGCGGGTGCAGCCGCAGGGCGCTGCTAGTTATATATAACTGACTTACAGCGCTCTCCGATTTCACTCATGTAATTCCCTGGGGATAGGGGATACAATATCGACGGTCAGAAATTTAATTGACGTTGCCATGGGATACCGGCAGAGTAGAATAGTACCTCCCCCGAACCAGGTGTCGTAAAAGGAAACTGAGATACCGGAACCGACAGATGGCAACATCCCCCATCGCAAAAGCTACGCTCTGCGATTACCAACACGCTTGCCCAGCGCGGCAATTACGGACAAATCTCCCCTTTCTGGGGAGGCCTTTGTTCAGCAGTGGACTTACAATGGCTGGTATGCTGATGATATTGAAGGGACATATGGGCAAAATTTTTGTTTTTTTTTCTGACCTTTCAAGTAATAGTTTCAAGTAAAAGTTGATAAAATTTTAATTATGTTTGTTGAAAACAATAGCTTTTTAAATAAAAAAGTTACAACGAATTAATTGTTTTTTTTGTTCTTCCTATACACCTGCATATTTTCCCTTAAGATAATTCATTTAATGACCGCCGATATGTTACTTGCTAATTATGTTATATACGTGATTAACGAGTTCAGTAACCTCTGACCCGATAAGATTACCGCAAAAATCGCAGCCCTTCCCCGCTCTCTCACTGGCACAACATGATCACTAACACTGCACATGCATTCGTATAATAAAGCAGTACACCGCGTTCGCCGGTAAACGCGTGCAGTCCCTGCCCCAACAAGCGATAATCGGCAGCCCTAAAGCTGCCGGGCTCACTCCGTCCGCCCCATTTTGTTGAATTTCATAACTAAAATCACCCCCAATGATGGCCGCCCGAGCCTAGGTTGAGCCTATAGAGGCGCCCTCGGGCGATCGCCGTCTATCCCGCTCAGATCCCGCGAGCCTTGCGGCCGCGACCGTAGCTAAACGCGCGGTCGCGGCCGCGGGGTACGCAGGATAATTACGGGCATCAGACCTCTCATCTAGGAGGGGCCCCGCCTTCTTTTTTCGGTGGCGCTGGAATTGACATCTGAGTAGTCCAGCAATAAGTTCGTCCGAAAAAAAAGGAATCTCTGGGTTTATTTATTACAAACGTACAAAGATACAAACCCTGTTTACATAATTCTATTTTAGGTACCGGTCTAGTTTTTTTTTTCAATAATAAAACATTATCTAAGTTACTCGATAAAGAAGTACCTACCTAATGGTATAGGTAAGGTAAAGGAACAATTTTTAAAATCGGTCGAGTAGTTTTTGTGTTAATCAAACAAATAATCAAATACTTTCTCTTTATAATATTATAAAACACTCTTTATAATATTATACACGTAATTTTCTTATATATTAGTATAGATATGAAAATTACGGGTCAGGATCTTTGTCTGGGATGAACTTCTAAACTACTAAATCAATTTTTTGTTTAATCAACCTAAACAATAGGACAGTTTATATCTTTATTTATGACAAGACAACGTCTCTCCGGTAAGGTAGTTATACATAAGAGATGAAGTGTGCAAGGTACTAAATCTTCGCTTAATATCTTCATTCGCTTTTAAAAAGACTTCTAACACATTTTGGCTTTGCACTTGTGATAAGTAGATATAGTTTAACACATTAGATGTATATAACTTATGTAATGGAACAATCGCTGATCAAGTTCGTTGAATAAATAAACTGATAAATGTTCGCACTATATTCTCGTAAGGTATGTTACTAGAAATAATTATTACACACGCTGTCTCTGGATTTAGATTGCCTAGTGGCACCTGGTTCAACTTCCACACTTTTCGTATTTTCTATTTATACTGTCAAAACATATATTAGCCTATAATTAAAATATACGAATTCGAACTGTTTAAATAACATAAAAATGCGTGCTATTTTTGTTGTATATCTGATGTCATTTTTTGTTGTGGAAAAGAATAACTTCTACACTAGAGAAATGAAGCCAGGTGTTATATTAAGAATGACTTAGGCATGATCATTTCACGATTGCCCTGGGCTTCACACGAGCGAAGTGAAGTATAGACGTTCTTTTAGGTAAAGGATCAAGATCGACAAGATAATTATCAATAATATAAATTCGCACAACATCTCATACATTTATCGAACTCCGAGAGAAGTCGTTCAAAGCATTTGTGTTACGGACATCAGACAACAGAGGAATCACAAATATAATTTAACACCTAGACACAAAATAAACACAAAGAGCATTATATACATATTTATTCTAGATGGGGATTGAAACCACGACCCTTGACTCATAAGACAGGACGCCCGACCAAAAAACATTTTTAATAAATTAATACTTTTATAATTAATAAAAGGAAATGGTGCTTAGTTTAAGTAAAGAAACAACGCTTTCTCATTATCAGTATCCTCCGTTTATTATAACAAAACACAAAACAAAAATTAATAATAATATACTCTTTATTGTACACCAAGAAAAACAACACAAGAACATAACAAAAACATGGAAAAGTAGGTACAAGAGGAAAACTTATCGCTAAATGCAATTTCTTACAGGCAACCTTTGGATAGAAATTATGTTAAAGCTGGTGGAAGTTAGAGGTGAATTTAGTACATAAATTAAGGACAACAAACAAACATACATAATTAAAAATAAATTCTAAGAAGAGACAAAACGAGGTGATCCTACTGTTACTATGACAAAGAAAAGAGACAAGACCATAAATTACAAAAAAATGAAAAGACAATAACTCTTATGACAACATGGCATTCGTAGAACTAATACTAGAAGAGAAAATGTAATATGGTAATTTCTGTAAAACATTTTTCTATGAAAATAAATACAGGAAAATTGACAATTAGAAAGCAGCGTCTTCTTAAACCATTGCAACTTGAAAACTGAAAGATTTTTATGAGATACTAAGAATGGAATTGACTGCGTTAGAAAGTGAGGAAGTTAATACAACTACTTGTCTGCTGTCCATGATTATTTGCTTACAACTAAAACAAGTGTAGGGGAAGGTGGGGTAAGATGGGGTAGCGAGGTAAGATGGGGACCTTGTGGAAACCGATAATATAAAAAAATCTAGGATGATGTTTATAGCGCAATCTAACGGCATTTACCAGTACTTTTTAGTGTCACAAAAGATCTGGTCGATAGTGAGCACGTTGCGCCTTGGTAAGTGTATTTTTTAATTTATAGTGGTTTTATCTTATTTTTACCATGTAAAATTTTGCGTGACTGTGCTTTGTGTATGATATATAAGTTGTGTCTCGTATTTTTTTATTGATATGTGATTGTTTTACTATTCTGAAGTCATGAATTCAATACGGTTGCTTGTTTTCATAACCTCAAAAAATAATGAAACACCCTTCCAGAATATTTTGGGAAAGATGGGGTACCTACATAGGGGCAAGACCCCATCTTTCCCCGTCATTTGACACTTCTGTTTTTCCATTGATGGTATCTTTATTCTTTTATTTTATAGATCATGGTTCGAAATTACAAACGAAAAACTAACAGAGGAGGCTGGAGTAAAGAACAAATGAAGCTAGCCATTCAAGAAGTTTTAGATGGGAAAAAAGCTATTATTACTTCGTCACCATATAAAGCAGAGCTAGAAGAATGGCAAAATAGTAAGAAACCAAAGGAAACGAACCAAAAGAAACTGAAAAAATCAAGTAAAAGATCTGTCAATAAAAGAATCAAGAAGACTGAAGAAGAAACTCATTCGTCGAATGATGAAGATACAGAATGTCTGTATTGTCATGGCTTATATTCCGAATCTGATGAAGGATGGATCACTTGTCAGAGTTGTGGTAAATGGGCGCATTGTGGCTGTGCAGGAGTGGAAGATGACGATGCCAAAGCTGTCCATATCTGCCCAATTTGTGAAGATATTGACGACTAATATAGAATACCATTCTATCCACAACCCATACCCCATCTTACCCGAGGGGGTACCCCGTTTTGCCCTATGGGTGGGGCAAGATAGATTTTATTTTTGAAGTTGATTATTTTATAAAAGAAGTTTATTTTTTTTGTTTTGACTGATTTAAATGAATAAAAGAAAGACTGGTTATGTTCCTAATAAATGTTAAGCATTGTGCAATCATAAACAGATGGTTTAATTTAAGAAATACCTTAGGGTCACCGTCTTACCCCACCTTCCTCTAGAAATGAGAACACTAGTAGCAGGTGACACATTTTTTATTCACTTCAATAATAATAATAACGTTACGAAAATTATAAGTATACTGCAATATCTGAGATTGATCCATTATACTTTTAACACAATTTGTTTCTTGACATTGTTTTATCAAGCGAATAATATTATTATTAATTATTATTTGCGTTTGTTTGATTAGGATTTGTAAAATTATTTGTTGGGCCATCAACGACGTAATTGTGAATTTTTAATCTGAGTTAAAATAATTTAATTATATTATGTTTATTTTAACGATGTTGAGTGCTTGCAATTGATAAAATTTGTTGATTTTTAATGATTCTTTAAAATGCGCGAAATTACCGTGGCTTTAGTTTTTTTTTCCAAAAAAAAAATGTCATAATAATGTCTTAATCGACAAACAATCGTTCAAGCAAGTCATTTTGGTTAAATCACTTCGGCCGGATTATAAATACAGTCTGGATTGAAAATAACGCTGGATTGCAATCCCTAGCCAGGTGTAACATTAAGAGCGACTCTGGGATAGAAAATTACAACTAATTAGTCGAGATACATAGACATAACATAATTGGAGATCTTGTTTATTACAACCAGGTCATATTTATTTCTATTCATATTTTGAATTGCTACATTTTATGGCTTTAAGATAATTCTGTAATTACGAAAATACGGACAATATTTATTTATTTATGGTCTACTAGCTTCTACCCGCGCTTTTACTCGGCCTATGTAAATTTCTCATGAAAACAATACTCTTTTAGGGATGATATTGCACTATCATCGACGATATAGTTAAAACAGGACATATGCCCGGTTGGATTTTGTTAATACATTTAAACTGAAAAGTTTGTTTTGAACGAGTAAATGTGAAACTGTTAAATCAATTAGTTTATTGAATTCGTGACCAAATTATGCTATAAAATACCAATATACCTGAAAAAATTAATGTTTATCAAGAAGCCGCAGCGAGTGATACCCCGAGGCTCAGCATTCGATCATCATATCAACGGGCCCGATGGCCCAGATGGTAGCAGACAGTATGTTTTACACGCCAAGAGTAGGTTCGATCTTCACCCAGGACAAACATTTATATGATGATAATTGTGTTTGTTTGAGTGTTAAATATATGTATTAAATTATATTTGTGACACATCTGTTGTCTGATGTCTGTAACACAAGTACTTTAAGTGAGATGTTGTATGAATATATTACGAGTACAAACCTTGTACCAAACATTAATGCATATTGGATGTCTATGTTCGACTGTTTTAAAAATATATATCAGTTACATTGGAGAGACTGGTTGTATGAGGCTTGGATACGCGATTCTGCGGTTTTAATAAGATCATCTGCCATCCTTGTGGGTAGACGTCCTACGCCGCGCATTCCTGTGCGTGGTCTTATCGTGACTTTTATTACGATCGGCCAAGAGTTCTGCGTGCTATATGCCTTAGCATTATTAATGATCAAGAAAGCCCGTCGCGCTACACGGAACTTGATATACAAGATTTATTTTTATTAATTCCAAAAATTTTTTAAGGGATTTTCGATTGGTTTTCACCTCCGGTGGCACGGCTTGCAACTCTAATTCGAACTAATCGCCCTCTTCGACTTTGTATGGTAAAAAGCTACCGAGTATAGTACAATTTTTTCCCATTGATCCTGTTACAGTGGAAGTTTTAATCCTATTCCTGGTTATTTTAATAATATTTTCATACCAAACTTCCCTTTGATCCCGTATATCCCGATTAAACCTGGTCCTGCAATTACTACTACAACATAAAAAGACTTATCCAACTTGGTGCAGTCTTCCTAGAGTTATGATCGTACATACATTTTGACAATCCAACTATATTTATATATACATCCCCGCGGTTTGACTTTTGTAGTTCCTGTCCCCGTGAGAATAATTAACAGTAAAATTAGCCAATTTCATTTATAAAAAATATAGTGCCTAAAACAAAGGCACAACAGTAATCCTATTTGTTCCCACGTGTAATTACTTATTTATTTAGATTAATTATATTTAATTCTCATTTCAAATAAGCTATGTTTATACGATTCTTATATCACTATACCTGACTATATCACTAATGTACTTAAGATATACTACTTTTTAATATTATGAAGTCATCAAACAAGCATACGATACGCTTGATGATAAACGTGACCGCAGCCTATAGACGCTCGTGTCATCACAAAGATATCACTAGCGTTTTGCCAACCTTGTGCACTGAAGATACAATGTCACATTTACCCAGCAATTTTGCCCACTCTCTCACCCCTCAAACCGGAACACAGCAATGCGAACTGCTGTTTGGCGGTAGAACGCATTCACCCAAATAATCACTTCTATTATTATATTAATTATACAACGTGAATTGTATAGAGGCTGTAATTTTACTATATTATAATTAACTATGATTACTTTATTCTTCCTGTGAACTTTTCACATTGATGACATAGATTACACGGAAAGTAAAAACGAAGTTTATTGTATGTTAGAAAGAAGTAAAAATAAAGTCAATTAAACGCATATATATCTATACCTCTAAGTATATAATGACAGTGTAACTTGTTTCTCTTCTGGTTCCAATTATAATGTTCTGGATGGCCAGTGTATGTGTTTGAGCCTTTTTATTGGCTCTCTATAATATTAATCTGTCCGTTAAGCAGCATCAGCAAGAGCAGAGTCTTCACTCAACACGACTATCGGCCATTATAACTTTATTTCCCTCCACCAAGTTACAACATGGTACCCAAGTTACAACTACCAGGCAGGATTATAAATCTTGTAAACTACCTCGAAAAATTTATCATTTTACCACTTAATAGATTATAGTCGACTAAATTGTGAAGCTTGCCTTACTATACGTACTATTACATAACATACATGCGTATAGTATACAGCAAGTATATATATATATATATATATATTTTGTACTCATATACTAGGTATGTTATGAAGTTCAATTTCAAAATACTTTAGTCGTAAAATCCAGAATAGATGCAGAAACACATTATGGAATCTTATGTGATTAAAAACTTTTATCAGATTATCTTAAAATAATTGGTTAAACAACTAATTTATTACTTGGGAGCGTATACAGACAGCTGTTCACACTAGGCATCACCGACTGACCACAATGCAGAGCCTGCATAGGCGTAAAAACAGTCAGTCATGTTATCATGACCTGTCTTGAGCCGTCGGCATATTAAGCGCGAGATAGATCAGATTTCCAAGGTGACTTTTGGAAGCGACCAGCAACTTTAAGAGATTGCTGCGCTTCCTGGAGAAACTAGGCTGACAAGAGTAAATCTAACGGACCAGAGACACGCAAAAAATGTGCTACAAAATACATCGTTGCGAAAATCTGCCCGAGTTACATCTAGGTATATTACTTTACAATTACATAAAAAGTATTGTATCCGTATCCGAAACGCGTATGACATTATGATAAGTCTGTATTGAAATCCCGAAAGATCCCAAATTCAAGTGACATCTATTACATCCCTAATTGCAATTTATAATTTCCTATAACCATCTAACGACACATTAATCTTATTTCAGCACAAACAAGTTCCATCCAAGAATTAAATCTTTACGTATCTTCCATCTTTGGTCCTATGAAAGTGGCGAGTTGGGTGCTGGTGTTTGGTTTTAGGGCCCTCGATGACGTTCATATCCTCGTCCAGGTGCAGGAACACATTGCAATGAGCGGTGCGACTGCAAGCCCAGCGCGTCGCTTTCTCTCTCTTCAACTTGCCGCGGTTTACGAATGTATATCCTTGGTACAAGTACATGATTTTACCGTCGATCAATTGTATCAGCTTCCCTGAAGATTTAATAGTGTTAATAATAATATCTGTATAGTAATCTACATAGCAAAAAATCTCTATGTTCTTTGGTCACGACATCACGCGTGAACAAAAGAACCAATTACGCCAAAAGAAATGTTTGTTACGCAGAACGATCTTATTAACTTTTTTAATGAAATCTTATAGCATTTAATATTTGGCTAAATACCGTTTTAAGAATGTGTTGAAATTATTTTTTTTATACTAATTTGAATTCAATAGTCATTGCAGTTAGAACATTACTTCTGTCGTGTCAGGCAATTTTTAGTAATAGATCAAATCAAGTCTTAGTCAAGATCTCAAGTTAACACGCATTGCTTTATTCTGTTCCCAGGATATCTTGAAGGCGACTAATTATAGGATTAAGTAAATCAAATAGCAAGTTATTTACATGTACAATATAATACACAAAAATCTCACTTAAATTAATATATAAACAATAAACTTACGAAGGTCTAGTGTTTACTTGAAATCAGCTAGAAATTTTATTAAATTTTTATATATCTCCCACAGGAAGTCTTGTGGAAAACTGGAGGAGGATGCTGATGGGAGCCTTTAGGTGGCTCGACAATCTGCGAATCCGCATCCAAGTGGAGGTAGACCGAGCAGTTTGCTGTTCTGCTGCAACTCCAGCGGCTCGCCTGCCCTCTCTTCACTGTCTTTCGTCTAGTATACGTATACTCATTGTATAGAAACAGCACCCTTCCATTTGTGAACTCTATAAATTCGCCTGATGAATATTTGAGGTGTTAGATTATTGAATGCACTATAAATTAATAGAGAACTGATACAAAGGTCTGCGATCGAAGGGTTAGAGAGGTAGGGAAACAACTAGATAGGTACTTTACAAACAATATTTATAACTTACAAGGCCGGTAACTCGTTAGTGATATCCTTGGCATAATACGAGCTTCTATAAGCTGGGGTGATAGAAACGACGGTGACGAAGAAATATGGTATACTAAATCAAATGAGTCATTATTTATTGTATATATATCTATATCTATACATGTAAATAAATTTAAAATTTTTAAAAATAAACATAGTTTGCATTATTAAAAACTGTGTCAATTAAAACAGTAATTATAATATTAAAAACATAAACAAGTCCGTAGTAGTCCAAGTATACTCTTATACCCTTATGTAATTGCTAGTGGGAGTAATAAAAAAGTTTTGCAAATAATGATTGTGCTCGTAGCGCCTGCGCAAGATACGGAGGTCGTCGGTCACGTGGAGGTAGACCTTGCAATGGCTTTTAGTGCAGCACCAGCGGTAGGCTGACCATTTTTTCAGGTACTCCTTCTTATAAAATGAGTAGCCATCAACTATGAGGTGACGTCTTCCATTCGTCAACTCAATTAGATGACCAACGTCATCTGAAATTAAGAATATGCATTACATTAGATGTTATGAGAACAAATTTAAAGGAATTGGTAAAATTTACAAAATCATGTCAATAAAAATGAATTGCCGAAATGTATGTACAGACATAACTCAAAAACCACTAAATAAGATAGTATTTTTGTTATCATTTTTTTTAAATGTTATGAATAATATTACAGTCAATAAATTTTAGAAATAAGAACAGGATTAAAAATCTCACGGGATAAAAATTACTACACCCGGTCAAAGTTACGATCTCAAAGATTTTAAACATCATTAAGTTAAAAGAAAACGCAACGATTTTAAGGACTAAAAGGTTTAATACAAGGCAAACCCACAATAATGGTAATACACACAAAATTCTTAAGAACTAGAAATAAGCAGGCATAATGGTAATTATGTCAAAAAATCTAAATTAACACGATACAAAAAAAAAATAAGCAGTCAAATTGATAAATGGATAAAATATGAGATCCATATGATGAGATACACAAACTATCACAAACATTAAGCATGCAGTCTTAGAATATAGTTTATTTTATCGCAATCACTGTGTATAATACTGGACAAGTCACAAATTCCATCGTAAAATATATCACCCTAATGCTACAAAATCAATGCTTTCTCCTATTTCAGTTGATTATATGTACTTAATCTACCAAGACACATTCTACAAAAGGCACATTCTTGATATTACTGAATCCTGATATGAATTATCACTACTAGGCAAGATCAAAACTAAACACTATCACAATTTCTAATAGATACTACATTTTTATCGAAGCGGACCACAACGTTCACATTTATTATTAGACCAGGTCGACGAACATGAATACAGTCCGCGGAACAGTAAACATCACCGAAGCCTATAGACGTTCGTAACATCACAAGGATATCACCAGCGCGTTGCCAACCTTGAGACTTGAAGATATTATGTCATATTACACAATAAATTCAGTACCTAAATCTCGCGAGCCCTCGCGGCCCAGTGCGACCGCGCTGACGCGCGGTCGCGGCCGCGGGGCACGCGAGATTATTTTACGGGCATCGGACCTCTCATCTATGAGACGCCCCGCCCTCTTGTCGGGGGGCGCGGGATTACCTCTGTAGTCACCCCCCCGGTGGTTCCCCCAAAAAAAAAAAAAAAAAAAGTACCTTTTTCACCCTTCAAACCGGAACTCAGCGCAAACGCTGCTGTTTGGCGATTAGAAATAGGTGAGAGTGAAGTACTAATGCAGATCATAGTACTATTTTTTATTTATTTACTAAATTTTATTGCACACAGTTGGCATTATCTCCAAGTCAACCATTACGCGAAACAGAAAAATACGTATATATATATATATATATATATATATATATATATATATATATATGTGTGTGTGTATTTATTGTGTTAGTTACACAAATATGTAATCTGCTATATATATATATATATATAATAACATAGGTCAGAAATAGGGTTATAAAGTTAGAGAATCAACATCAGTAAATCAAGTACTGAAACAGCGTTTCAGGATATATCTGTTTGAGGATTGTTTAATATTCAACGGAAGCACTGCAAAAAAGAGTTGTGTCTACCTCGTGTTCACGCGCCTAAATAACATAATGAATATTGGACTGATCCAAATAAAATAGGGAGAAAACCAGTCCAATATTGCACTAAACTAAGTACTAAACTAACAATTATTATAAAGCGTAGTTGTAAATGCGATACGGTTACAAAAATATTATATTCTAGCGATATGGTAATCTAAAAGTCAGTGAAAACACTATGAGCTACAAGATAGTCTTGAAGGGGAGTCACAGAATTATAATATGACTCGTCAAGTTCAATACTGCTCGATTCCATTTTAACCTGACAGTCGAAGCTGCTAGATAAACGCCCATTCTCGTCACTGTTCATTCTCGCTGGTGTTTTAAACTGGGCGGATTTACTTTGACGACACTGTTGACGAGGAGTAGACGACTGGCCATTGGCATTCTGCCACGAGGTTGCGTTGTTTAACTGAGATTTGGACAGCACTTTGAGCCGGGCTTGGCTTATCGGCTGCTGGGGTTGCCCTTTGAACTCAGGCTTCTTTTTCGAGGGTGGGTGGCTGTGGACTATGTTAGATTTGAGGACCTCCAGCTGATCGGTGATGATGAGGTGGGCCTTGCACTTCCATTTAGAGCCGTAGGCGGTGCAACTCCAGCGGTAAGCGTTAGTGCGGGCCTTAAGATGCTTGTAGAACGTGAAATTGTTGAGGCGAAGATTTATACGGCCTTTTGGACGGAGGTAGAATTCCACTGGGAAAGAAATGCGATAGTCAGAACAATTCATACAAATTCGAAACCTTACTAGATTAATAATATAGCTAAAAATCAATTTATATAGTATGTACAAACGAAAACCATTAGATTAACCCTAATCAGGAATGTTGTATATAAAACAAGACAGGATCACATTTAATACGAAAAATAAAATAAAACAATTCGCACTAATGTATCGTTAATTTAATTTTAATATGTGATTACTTTTTATACTCTTATAAAATATACATTATTTAAGGATTATTACACAATGTAAATATTTACCTTAATAAATATAATTATGCATGAATATGCGTTGATCACCTCTTAATACATCTTTTTCTAGTGTTTAGTCATTGATTTTATGGGATATTAAAAAAAAACTTATATAACAAAAAAATACCTTTGTTGTACAGTAACATAGGAGTAAATTATCTTACAACTTCTTAACAGCCATTTAAAAAATATATATTTTATAAAATGTGATGTCAGAATCCACCAATTTATTTATTGCCCACATTCCTTATACTAGAATACAGATCTAATAACTACACTAAAGATATCTATAATTTCTATCGAAACATTGTGCATCAAAGCGTATAAGTAATAATAATAATCTCAAGGCAAGTTTAATATAATGTCATTAAAATCCAACTCTGCTGTGGATACTCGTAATTTTCAAGGAGAACGGGTTCAGGGCTTCTTTGTTCTCTTTCTCGGGGGCTTTCTTTACCTAAAAAAGAAATACACTCATAAATTTTGATATGCATCCTATATTATTATCTTTTTAAATATCGTTTACTATTGTTGATTAGCTGTCTATAAATAGCTATAATTATATATAATAAATAAACTTCCGACCGATGCATCTGTTTTAAACTTTAGAACATATACGGAATATGCAGGACGCATTCTGTCAAAATACTGACAGTATATCAAACGATAAAGAGAAAAGGTAAAATTATTGTTAGCTATTTTTTAATTAATTATTTCCTACAGAATAACTTTTCAATAAAGAGTGAGAAGTATCTATCTCGCTATCAGCAAGTAAAATAGCGTTCAAATTCATTTTTAAATATATAGAATTTAACCCTTATCCTCTAGTAGTGAAAGTGAGCTTACCTCTCTAGAGAACTGCTTTTTGATATGATGCAAGAAGTAAGTTGACGGAGGGTGGGTGTGCTCCGTATGAGCTCTCACCACCAGCATTTCGTTGGTGACGTGCAGGAAACCCCGGCAGGACCTGGAACCCATCTGGGTACAGCTCCACCTGAAGCCGTCCCTCAGGATCTTGTGTTGGTAGTACGTATACCCGTTCAGCATCAGAAGATCTTTGCCGTTCCTCCCTTTTACCATCAGTACTGAAAATACTTAAATGTTACACACCAAAGTCATTGTATATGCCAATTTCACTAAAAGCGAAACCATTTAAATAAATATTATTTAGGAATAATATTATCAGCACATGTGTAAAAATTAAAACATTACAGAATTAAATAAAATTTCTTTATTTTTTTTTGAGATGGGATATACCTTTTTCATTATTGCAGACTTTTTACATTTTTTTTATTTTAACACAATTATGAACATAAATTAGATACATGGAGATTATATTGGTACATCTTTAATACCTTGCCACCAGGGAACTAATATCATTCTTTAGTGTTCCAGATTTTACGTTGCGGTTTTGTTAGAAGTTCATAACTTTTTAAGAATTAAGATATAGAGTGAGGCCTTCTGTACCATCTACGATCAATATCAACCAATTATAGGAACCATTATTAAGTCGGTGTTTCTCGAATTTTACTCTCACACAAGTCGCATGTATGTTCCATTGTTTAGCAGTACACATGCCAAATGTGTGTTATTTTACGTCTTACGTTACGTCTAAACTCTAATGTAAGAACCGTGGTTTCTCGAATTTTACTCTCACACAAGTCGCAAGTATGTTCCATTGTTTAGCAGTACGTAATTCAAAGGTTCATGAGCGTGCGAGTCGACGTGTTTCTTGATCACACCGTCTTTGACGATGGCGTATGCCCTGCACTTTTTTGAGGAGTGCCTGCAGCACTGCCAGCGGTCCCCGGCCTTCAGCCTGAGTTGTTTGAAGTACGTATGTTTGTTGTGCATCAACAGGACGTTACCATCATGAGTGCGAATATACTGGTACTCTGCAAAATGACTGGTTGCTTTAGTTTAGCGGTGAGTTTGTGAGACACACTGGTACACTGTTTTGAATAGATACTGCCATCTGTCGGATCTTATACCTTAGTCCTCTATACCTGGAATAGGGGGAGGTACTATTCTACTCTGCTACTACCTCACGACTATATTTATTTTGCCTTGTTTTATTGGCCGTTTTGAGGTATCTTTAATGTTTAATATTAATGTTTATTTATATGTTTAATACAAAATCAGTATAAAAAAGAGAAGCTGACTGATACACATGTCAAACTTTGCACACGGGTTCCTTTTATAACGTAGAGGAGAACTCAAAAACTGTTGCATCGATCTCTATAACTGTTTCACAGACAGAAAATTTCATAACCAACGAGAAGCATAAGCTATTACGGGAAAGGAAACGACACGGTTAAATAGTGTTTTTTAAGTATACTAGATACTATACAAACTTAGCTATATAAACCTAGCTGTATCGTACGTATCGAACTATACTTCGACGCAAAATGACGTTTAATTCTCGACTACAACCCGGGAGGTACTACCGAGGGAACATTCCGAGGTAACACCCGGTATCTGAGTCATATACCTAAGTACCTAAGCTTAGTTATTATAGGTCGACTCAGCGAGGAGTCCCACTTATCGCGATATCCGCTGCAAAATGGTCCTTTAAGATGAGGCCGAATCATGGGGATTGACCTTTCTTATTCGTACATATAAATCATTCAAAGTTCGCGGTCATGACTTGTTTTAAAAATTAAATAACAGAAATAAATTATGCATGTCTTCTTTAATAAGAAAAATAATAAAAAAAAAACAAGTAAAATTGGTTCTTATATCGTCGAACAATAAACGAAACCTTGAATTTAAAGAAAAAATTCAATAACAATTGATTAGCACTGAATAATCATAAAACATATTTTCCATTTCTAATGACCAGAGGCTGGATTATATGCAAAAAATTATAAATACTGCAAAACAAATATCAACGTATGCATTGTATAACAAATTATAAACATAGTCATTTTACAAAGTAGTCCAGTATTTTATATTTTCAAAATAAAAAATAATATTTAATTTTACTATTAAAAAAATAAATGAGCAACTTACCAGAATAAATATATTTTACGAAAATTATATAAAAATAGCTCCGATATTGTGTGAAAATAGTCACCATTTTTTGTCGGACGAACCTATTGGTGGACTACTCAGACGTCAATTCGGAGTCAGGTCAATATGAGGTGTTGTGGTAATTTATTATCATTATCAAAACATTCGATCGTCGAACGATATAATACAATGACAATAAAATAATATGCAACCATTTAGTTTCAAATATTTAATTAACGAAAATATGACAAAGTAAAAAATAATGGTACCTGCGACATCTAATTTGTATAACGAAGATTTATTATTTACAAAAAAAATTGTTATGTGAACACATGCCAAATGTGTGTTATTTTACATATCGTCAATGACAGCGCAATACCGCGTCAGTAGCAGTTGCAATGAAAGTTGAAAGTTCAATTAGAAACGATGGAATATGGCCTTATGTACGAAAGCTACGTACGCGGTACTGGAGTATCACTGACGATACTACCTTTGTTAATTAAAACAACGGTTTCACAAATACCAATATATCCTCCACCATTAAGTCTTAATCATTTTCCTTGCTAACACGTCTAAACTCTAATGTAAGAACCGTCCGCGTTCTTGAAGAATCGCGACGGTGGATGGGTATGCGCCTCGCTCTTTCTAGCAATGGTGCTGTCTTCTTTCAACACCAGGTGGGCACCGCAGTTCTTCGAAGCGTGCATGGAGCACTGCCACCTCCTAGCTCCGAACTTAAGCGTGTAATGCTTGCAGTAGGTGAAACCGTTAAGAAGTACTAGAACTCGCCCATTGTAGGTCCGGATAAATTTGGCTGTAAAATTATATATAACCATCGATAAGGATTAACAAATATTCAACGGATAGAGAACAGAGACATGTGCCTTAAGAATCAATAGACATTGCAATAATGTATAATACGAAAAATCTTGGAGTACCGCCAGAAGAATAGTACATGGCTCTGTGACGCAAAATACATCTGTGGAAAAAGAACTGAAGCCGACACGGTGCAGCTCAAATGAGCGAGTATACATTATATGCCGGCCCAGCAAAATAAATGGGAAGACTTATTTGTGTCCATCAATTAATTTAAAATTTTGCTTTATATATATATATACCAAAGTCTAGATTAGCTACATAGAAAAATCACAGCAACAAGTATCGGGTAACTGCAACGTAATAAATAAAAATCGAATAAAAACAAAGGAAGAACGCATTTCAGCACATGTTTTGATTTCTTTGTTTTAAGTGAATGTGTTTTTAAAATTGCTTGAATAGCGAGATCGAAATGCCAATAAAGATATAAAAAATTACAAATTACTTTGATATTAATGGTATGAGCAGCTTACTATCATCTTCACCCGAAATTCGATTACAACCCTCGAAAGTTAAATAATCTATCAATCGTTCTACAAAGAATGGTACCGGTAGAGTAAAATAGTATTTCTCTCAGTGGGCATCATCCTCACCTTGTTGTATTTGAACTGCTCTGTTTCGGATGGATATACCGCCATCTGTCGGTTCCGGTACCTCAGTCGCCTCTTACGACACCTGCTAGGGAATTTACTCCGCCGATACTCCGCGGCACTGTATCTTCATTACTTGAACTATATGCTGCACACTTCTCGCAAAACAATCTCACTGTGTGGGCCTTAGTTGATGTTCCGCAATTGCACTGAAGCGCATTTTCTTGTCGTATTTTTAGTGTTTATTTTATAGTTACTGATTGGTATTTGTTTTTCGATTTAATATTAGAGAAACATCATTAAAATTGATACTCCAATAAACACCAAGTCAAAATAATGAATTACTCACATTTCTAAAAAGATAGAGCATTTAGACGATTTTTTTAGCAGATTCCAACAGACTGTCGTGAAATTTTTTTTTGTACGTAAGTTAAGTTAGTACGCGAATTTATTGGCCTTGATGCAGTCATAAAGATTAGTTTCAAATTATTTGGATTTGTTTCCACATAAGATTTGACGAAGCCATAATTTTGACAACTACGGCTTGGGTAAACAATGACTAATAAGTTCATTATAAAGTTTATTTAAGTAAAAACAGCACACATTAACTTATCTTTTAATGATAAAAAACATCAAAAGTACGCTCTTATCGTAACTTAAATAATAATACTTCAGTTAGGTAATAGTTTTAACGGACACACATTCATCTCGTCTTGTGACTAGATACAAATTTGAATTCAAGATTCCTTAAAATCTAACATAAATGCCGTTTGATATATGATAACGTTGCGCGGTGTGCGAATGCTCGTCGTTCGCCTTCAGAAGCTTGCCCTGGTGGTCGATCACCAGAGAACCATTACAGTGGCCTGGGTACCTACCGGTGCACCGCCAGCGCACCCCGGTCTTCAAATCGCGCTGTTTGCTGAACGTGTAATGGTTGTATAGAACATACAGTTTCCCACTTCTGGTACGGACGTACGTGTATAACGCTGAAAGAAATAGGTAAGAAAATGGTTAACGAAGTACTAAAGCTAATATTGGGTAGACTTATCAAAATATGTATATAAAAGCGAAAAGGCACTCACTAATCTCATAAGTTCACATGCTAGTCTCAATTTTTGCACTAAGACGAGTTCGTGTGAAATTCAACCCTTAAGTGAGTGAAATGGTGGAAAAGTTTGAATGAAACTTCGAAATAGTTGTGATTCCAGATTACTATACTCATTATAGAAAGATATAAGAAGAATACTTGTACCGCAGTAGAATACTCTTGAAAAATTAATTGGAAATTAAGGGGGTAATGTTTCAATGGACAAACTTTTATTTTTATAGATACTGACGTCAAAATTGAATAATATTTTAACTCTTTACTAAATAATCAAATATATTAGATATATATATATATATATATATATATATATATATATATATATATATATATATATATATATATTTCATTTCCTTACTCTCATTATGTGGGAAAATAGGGGTCGCAAGTTATGTGAAACTTGTCATTACAAATGGACTAAACAAACATTGTAATTTTCAGGACCGTATTTGTATGGGATCAACAGGTTTGGGAGGTTTTGTATCGAAACAGATGTTATCCAACGGGATTAGAACTCCCACGAAACCTGGATTAATTTTAACTAAGAACCCAGACGAAGTCGGGGTTGTCCGCTAGTTAACACTATCAGAGCAAAATCATAAAGTTTTGAATTCAATAACTTGGTACACATTCGGTACTGCCTCTGACTTGCGCGCTAAGGGTCGTGAGTTCGATCCCCAACGAGGACAAACTTATATGATTGGTATAAGGTTTAGGTCTATGTCTGGTGTTATAATATGCATTAAAGTATTGTACTTTAAATGATTTATCATGTGTTAAGCGAGCTAGGACCAGGAAAAATCCATGATATGTTGGGTGAATTATAAAAAAAATCTATTTATAGTATAAATAAAAAATAATGACTTACTTCGTTTGATTATTCAATATTTTACTTACTGGATCGGTTTTCCAAACACTGCCAAACCAAGTTGGATCGACCTCTATCTTGAAGTTGGACTTACCTAAATATTTTTCCTAGGTATAAGAGTCAACAACGTTAAAAAGCGAGTTTTCAACTGATGCTTGCGTGGGTACAACATGGGCATTACACATAATTTTAGTCATCTCCATTTCCATTCTAAGACCCACCTGTTGAGTTACTTGATTAAGGTTTTCGAGCATGGCGCTAATTATTCTGTCTGGCCATGACTATAAAATCGTCGGCAAATCAAATGTAAGTGATGTATTCGCCATTAATATTGATGCCAAAACCTTGCCATTACAAAAGCTTAAAACGTTTTCTAGTAATAAAAAATATTCCAAATAAGCAGCGTCTCGCGGTTTCACCCGCGGGCTTTTCACCCCTTTCTACAACCTTAACGGATTATTTTCTACAAATTGTTTTATATGTGTACGACGACTTTACATTAAGAACCTTTATACTGAATTACAATCGAATAACCTCAAATACAGCCAGCTTCGAAATTTCAAAAACGTTTTGTATTTTCCAAAAGCTTTTCCTTTTGCTTTCTTATTGCTCCCCTACGTTATAAAAAAGGAACCCCTGTGCAAATGTCAATTTTCTAACCCTTAATTGTTTAGGTCTTGGGTTGATGTGTCAGTCGGACTGCCAGCTTAGATATGTATATAGATTCACCCTTTTTATAATATTAGGATAGCAATCAAGTATACGATACGCATGATGGAAATCATAACTAATAATAATAAATTCACACAACATCTCATACATTGTCCGTGGTAAGTCGCTTAAAGCACTTGTGTTACGGATATCAGACAGTAGAGGAATTACGAATGTAAAACTTAAATACATTTCTTTTTATTTGTATTAAAAAATATAATCTCTACTACTCAATTAATATCTTTATTTAACTTATCGGTTATCTTGACAAATATATTAAATATATTTAATATTTTTAAAGTTAAGTAAACCGCGTTTAAGCCGTTAAAGCGAGGAAGTGAAGTGAAGGAGTTAGAAGATATCTTCATGATCATATCAGCCATAGAAAGTTCACTTTTGGACTCCATTGGCCTCCCTAAGATGGGGGTATTTTTGCCCATAATTGCCGCGCTGGGCAGGCGTGGTAGCAATCGCGGTACACAACGTCGCGACTCCGATTCTGCTGCCTATCCCCACCCTGTAGTATTTAAGTTGTACTGTTTCGGATGGGTATACCATCCGTCGGTGCTGGTACTTTAGTCGCCTCTTACGACGCCTGGTGCAGAGGGAGGTACTATTCTACTCCGTCCTGGTAACTGTATTGTACAAGTAACTGGAACAAAAAACCGTAGGAAACGCAACATTGTTTTCCATACGCGCTTATTGAATGAAGGCTACTGGTCCACCAGGATCTCCCAAGCGACCGGAGCCCAAAGGATAAACAGGTTTAATGTTTCACGCGTGAAAACCGTCAACGCGTAATAAATCTTCTTCGTTCTTATAATTAGAGAGATTGTTCTAAAGATACTTATATTATAAACTAGCGCATTTTATGGGATAGCGTTTCGCATGGGTGCAATGAGGATAAAAACTGGTTATTTAGGGTTATTAAGCCATGTACATATTCTACCACGGACTTTCTTGCAGACCTTTTTGGTGTACAATACTATAGTACATTATTTTGATCTTTCTCGTCGGTTTTAGCCAGTGTTTGCGATGCAATATCACACAAAAATATGTTTATTTACGACAGCATATTATACTTCGTGTTTCTTTACTTTATTATGCATGTGTAATATATGCTATAGGTATAAATCTTTCTCTTGAATGATCAAAAGCATCAAAATAGTAGCAATTATAAAGATCTAAGCATACATAGGAAGAAACAGACAGCAAACAACGACTTTGTTTTATACTATACTCGTATTATATAGTGATGCAAGAGTAATTCTGCTTGTTGTTAATTGCACAATTTTAGAAGATGTGACGATTTTGATGAAATTTAACTTAAGAACTTTTAAGGCCCAACGCAATTTTGCTATAATTCATCTTTATTCAGTCTGGCTACACCAATGTTAATCAAACAGTATAGTAACGGTGATATTAGAAACAGTAAACACTATTATTACATACAAGCCCGACTCGGGACTCAAATAACATATTGAAACTTATTTGATGATGACTTAATATGACGTACGTCGGACACGAGCGAGATTGCTATAGATATATGGAGTAGAATCTCTTTGCACGCAATCCGCGTACAACCGACACTATTAAAATCTATTGGGAGTACCTATGTTGAATAAAAGCTATATAGTAGTACTTAAGTAAAAATTATTAGAACCTAGGTTCGATGTTCCACGGGGAATAATTTGGAAATAAAATAGAATATTGTGTTCTACATATTATAATAAAATTTATCTAAGTACATAACACTAGACAACAATTATGCCTACAACAATATCATATCTCTACTATAGTTTTCAGATACATCTAGTTTATATCCATTTCATAAGTTCACAGAGAATGACGGATATCGCAAGTTTGCTAAAAAGGCATATCTACGCATGCGGACCTAACGCATTGTGTGACTACTGGCGCCATCTATTATCAATCAGCGCTACTATCTGTGACACGTGACGTTACTCGGTTCGATGATGTTTTATTGGCCCTCCGTCGCCCCTTAATTCTTATATATATCCCTTGATAATTGTAATACGATGGCTTAACGTGCTCGTGGCTATCGCTCGAGCTCACCAGATTGCCTTCATCATCTATAACGACGTACGCTTTGCAATGGTTTGAACCGCTACCGCTTGTGCATTGCCACCGGAATCCAGCTTTCAATTTGTAATGCTTTCCGAAAGTGAATCCTTTGTGCATAGCTAGCACCTTATTGTCTTCTGTGCGAATAAAAGTAACTGAAAAAATTAAAAACATATTACGAGCTGTTTAGGTGTATAAAGATATTACTTGTATTGATTGTTACATGTACATCAACCACAGACTATGTACTAAAGTACTAGAACACAGAACATATTTACTAATATGAAATTATAAAATAATACCGTTGCGGACAGAGGACTTTATTCTATCCGGAAGAAACACAGTTATTCCGAGAAAACATCTATGTCACTTGACAACTAAACTGTGCAAAAGTCGAGCCAATTCCATAGAGAAAATAAAAAGCCAGATCTATCCCACGAGAGCACGTTTTCACACAGTAACCTATGTATTACTCCAGACTGTCAATAATTACGGTGCCCAAAATTTATCCAAATCTGTTTAACCCTGACAGCGAGAAAGAGAAACAAACATTTAGCTACACAGCTGGACATTTATACTTACAATGATGATCAATTTATACAATCAAAATACATCTACATCATAAATGTTTAGCAGGTGTTTAGAAAAAAATGGGAGAAAGGAATATTTAGGTAATTCCTTTTATTTCTTGGGGCTACATTATTGGAGTTTTATAAAAGATCTCAGGGAAAGTGTAGTAAAGGAATTTTTCAATTCGGTCTAGTAGTTTTGGTGTAAATATTCGAACAAACAAACAATAAAATCTTTCATCTGTTTAATATTAGTATAGATATAGATTACCGCTATGGTTAATACATATACTTACTTTCTATAAAAATTCCATTCGACCACATCAAAAGCTTTGATTTTATAAGATGCAGTGAAGTCCCTCCTATACGACCACTAAATTTGACGTCCGTATCTTCTCCCCTGTGGCGGAATTCATGCTTCCTCTCTCTGCGATTCCCAAACTAGTCTATAAACTAGTTTGGGAATCGCAGAGCAGAGAGAGGATTAGATATATCTAACCACCAAAGTTGCATTAAATTTTGCATTACGTATCTACACTAAGATACCGATTTAGATATCGATTCTGATAATTTACTGCTGACAAATGTACAGATATTCGTTGTTTCAGAGGGATACATACATTTTGAAGACCATACCTAGAGGCTTCTCATAGCCATTAAGTATGACTTTTGATAATATTCTCTATATTTCTAATTAATAAACAGGCGTTAAAGAACACAACAATAATATTTATTGATAAATATATTTAAAGTCGTTAACAATTATAAAAAAAACCACTATATCTCATCCCCAAACTAAATCTACTAATAACTCATAAACATTGGTCAAAGAATCTTACTTAAATGGAACTTGCGATATAGCATTAAAATTGCTGTGCAAAATATTATTTCAGAGTATAACGGTGAAATCAATTAATGTAGCACAATATGGTTCTACATGATCGACAATGACGCCAAGTTCGGCATGAATAGCTGATATATTTGTGATGACACATGCTTTCATAGGCAGCAGTGATACTTACTAGGGATGTTGCGGTTATTCGCATCCGCATCCGCAAATGCGAAACGTCCGCATCGATTCAGTCATCCGCATCCGTATAAATCGATGTGGAGCTGTTGCGGACGCGGCAGTGAACAGTTATTTAGTAGCACAGGATTGATAAACGAACCTTTGCGAAACAGACTTTAGTCAGAAAAGGCGGCTATTTAACTTTTTATTAAATATTATGCTTCAAAATTCAGGTGTTATTACAAATATAATTAAATAGTAATGGTAATACACTTCTTTAGTTTTAAAATAAGGAAAGGATAAATATGTGAACCTCTTAAAATTCCCATCTGCGCTGCGAAAAAGTTCCGTCCGCAACATCCCTGATACTTACCAACACACTTGCCTTGCCTTAAATATCCATAGTTTTCATCAATCATGTTTGAGTTCAAACATTTTCGTAAAGAATTGCAATATCCTAACATCATTTTGTTTAAGTACTAATGTACTAATTTAATTACTAATGTAAAGCTAAATAAAATATATTATAAATTGTTACAATCTTATTAGAACACCATTATTGCAGATAATCTGTGGAGGGGGGTGCGAATGGGCATTCTTCACCCTAACTAACATCCCATTGTAGAGGACCATATAGGCTTTGCAGGCCCTCGCCCGGCTGCTGGTACACTGCCATCTCACCCCCACTTTGAGATGGCACTGTTTCCCGTAAACGTATCCATCGTAGACTGCCAAAGAACGCCCAGCCATGGAACGGACAAAATCAACTAGAACAAAAAGTTGGGGATCAGAGTACGGCCATAACGTCATAAATACCGCGAATTTTCATACCATGGAGCCTAAATAGAGGGGGAAGGGGGAGAAGGGGGGGGCGGTTCAAGAGATTTTTCGTCCAAAGAACGCTCCAAACGTAAAAACAATTGATCCTAAATCCGATGGTTTCCATTGCGATTACAATATGAGGTATGTCCATAGGAAGTAAACAATATTTAAGTCGGCATCGACATTTATTTTATACTAAGTAATCCGACAATCGTTGCCCTGTTATAAATCGAGATGTAAACTAATCTCTCAAGTTCATTCAACTGGACTTATATATAACAATATATACATAATAAAATAAAGGATGTTTATATCTATAAATATATATATGTACATGACAAATTTTATAAATATAAAAAAATATATGCATTCTTTGTTATCTTGTGGTATAAAAAACACCTATACTTTTGTGACCTCTCATACCCGACTCCTAACTATAGATAGATAGATAGAAAATATCTAGAACTATCAAACGTATTTGTTAAAATAGCTGATATTTAAATTTCGAACGTAACAGACGAATTGAGTTTTTAATCATGCCTTAAAACATAATGAAAAGTACGCGCCACTCTTTCTTATCATCTGGAAAAGAAAGGGACTAATTGAATTACCACCAACAATTTTTTTTTTCGTCAAATAAAAAATGAATTCGATCCTTTTACATAGGCTATGCAACAGAAGCTGAAAGGAACCGATAGATGTGTGACCTGGAATGATAAAAAGCAATGAATTTTAGTCTGCTGTTAGACGAATCGAGTTCTTAACCATGTTTTTAATCATGCCTTAAAACGTAATGAAAAGTACGCGCCACTCTTTCTTATCATCTGGAAAAGAAAGGGACAAATTGAATTACCACCATCTTATTTTTTTTTGACAAAACAAAAATATGAATATGATAATTTTATATAGAATATGCAACAGAAGTTGATAAGAACCGATTGGCGTGTTCCCTGAAATGATAAAAAGCGATGAATTTCAGTTAATTTGATTCAGATGTGAGATGACTCGGTTCAATTATTTGCACTTACATTTTGACGTACGTCCCGTCAGCACTGCGATGGTAGGGCGTGGCCTCGTGATAGTGATTCTCCACACATTTCAAGAAAAACCCGTTCTCGTCGATGATCAGATACGAGTTGCAGTTCTGTGAGAAATGTTTGGTGCATTTCCATCGTACGCCCGTCTTGAGTTTGCGGTCTCTGCCGTACGTAAATCCGTTTAACATGATTAAATTTCTACCACCGCTAGTTTTTATCAACTCAACTGCAACAAATATCTTTGTTTATTACTAACATACGCTTTAACATATATTGTACTTTCGAAATTTAAGATTATTTTACGCGCTAAATTAATCTGTGGGATGGTTTCCATTTCAAATAAAACTACAGAAAATTTATACGTTTTATTATAAGAAATATTAATCAGAAAATACGGTTTCACAAACCGTTAAACAGTCGTGGGGTTAAGCCCGTTTATTAATCGTAATGTTAAAAATAACTTACAACACGTCACGTACTAGACGAGTTGTAAGTTATTCTCGACGAACACGTGTAATTATTACGTAACACTACAGGTGTTACGTGATAATTACACGTTAAATTTTAAGATAAAGACCATCATTAGTAATATGGTACTGAGGAGGCAAGTGATTGTGTATCCCCGTTATTTTGACAATGTGGCCTTCGTCATCAATAATGATATAAGCGTAGCAGATCCTGGATGACCGACTGGAACACTGCCAGCCATTCCCGAGCCTCCCTCTTCGGTGTTTGCAAAAGGTGTAGCCGCGGAACAAGAGCACATTCCTCCCGACGGGTGTCTTCAGGAAATGGGCTGGAACCAATTACTCAAATCCATTATATTCGACACCAGTTGCATAACAACTCTTTGATCTGCTACTCTGTTATGTACAAAATATCAAGTCAATCATTGTCAATTTTGGATAGTGATTTTTCATAAAGAACATAACTGCAGCAGTGATATGTGTGAGGCTGAAACTCAACCTATAATAATAACTACATAGATGTCCTATACCTCGATTAATCATCCAGACTCAAGCTATAACGTTCATATGTTGATCGATAGCTCGTTCAACTAGTCGATTTAATGCAAATCGTCCATCAACTAGTTGATCAAATCTAACGACCGAGAAGAAATTCAATAAAGAGGCACCTTCTAGAGCTCAATCGAGTCCAACACATAAGCAGTAAACCTAGTAAATAATACAATTAAATTAAATATTTATCTTTTAATAATAATAATAAATTATTGTACACCAAACATAAAAATACATGAAAAAAGAACAGTTATTATAAAGTATAATAGGCGGCCTTATCGCAAATAGCCATTTCTTCCAGGCAACCTTTGGATAGAAAGACTAAATGAGAGAAAGAGGTAATCTAAGCAGCTACGTCTCTTATCAGAACAAAGTTACCTAACAAGCATATCTATATACTAATCAATCAAGAACTACCAAATAAGCTACTGATTATAGTCATTGAAATGCTGCATTAAAATTCTGCTTGATATTGTTACACTTGTCTTACAAACATCCGACATATCAATTAGGTCAAAAGGCAAAATTGGTTGTGAATTGTGTTTTATCATAGTTTAGTTGGTGTTTTTTTTTATTAAAGTCATATTAGTAATAGTAGAGCATATAGAAGAATATAAGAAAGTTATATTCTCATCTTTTTTTGTATATGCTGCATATATCTATGAAAGTAGGCTTCGAAGAACAAATGGCGTACATATTGAAGACAGACTATAGATTGTTTTTGTAAAGATTATAACTGTCTGTAGAGGCAGCAAGAGTCTCTGCTGGCCTTAGTGTGAAATATGCATGTATGTTTGTTGCTGTGTAAGACTGTAGCAAGTTTGTAATGTACTCGTGTGTTTTTGAAGAAATTTTAGAAGAAAATCGTACAACGATAAGTGCGTCGATTTAGACATTTTAGGTTACCTAGATTTTATTTTTATTCCCTAATATTCACACACTTTTGGATCTTAATTGTAACTATTTTTCTTTTTTCTTAACTGCTCCGAATGAAAAAGGTTTTAGATAAAACCTCACGTTTTACAATAATAAAATGGGCGGCCTTATCGCAAATAGCGATTTCTTCCAGGCAACCTTTGGATAGAAAGACTACATGAGAGAAAGAGGTGTCAATAAGAACGATAAAATAATATATATTAAATATACTTAATATAAATAGATTGTACTTAAGGCAATATAATTAGATATAACTATAGTAATAGAAATCTAATAATCGTAGAAACAATGTAAAAATTCTGTCGAAAATTAACGTTAAGAATAACAAAAAACTAATCTTTTAATTATTTCAATTGAATCCTTACTAATATTAGAAATGCGAAAGTAAGTCTGTCTATCTGTTACGCTTTTCTGCTTACACCTCTTAACCGATTTTGATAAAATTTGGTACAATCTTTTGGAGTTTAAGGGGCCGACAAAGAGGGTGAAAAGTTGTATGGAAGTATCGCTATTTTTAGAGCTAGAAACTTGAGACTTATTTTTCGAGCCATTGATTCGATATAAATAAACATGGCCTTCTAAGTTTATATAAGTTAAGGTAAAGAGGTATGGTATCCAAAAAACTATTCCACGCGGACGGAGTCGCGGGCACAGCTAGTAATATGTAATAATTATTACTTTTTATTAGACAAAAAATCAACAATCAATGATTCGTGTCACCGTCACCACACCAGTGATTACTGGATCTCAGATCCAACAAAATTGAACATTAATTTCATCGCAATTTAATATAAACTCCTTTAGAGTTTACATGATATGAACATGGTTCGTGAGTGTGGTACTCATTTTTCTTCACAACCAACCCCCTCTCGTCCAGGATGAGGTACGCGTGGCATCGCTTCGTGACACTCATGGTGCACTGCAAGCGGGACCCAGACTTCAACCTGCAGTGTTTCCTGTACGTATACTTGTTGAGCATCACCAGATTCTTGCCGCTCGATGTGACGATGAAATGAGCTGGAATTATAAATCAAAATACATATACATACCAGAAATAGGCTACCGTTAGGCTAAAATGGTCGGATGTGGTTAGCACGGGTGGATGAATGTGGTTTTATAAAATGTTAGTGAAAGTCAGTCTTATCAATTATAATAATATTTCGCATATCTTCAAACTAGCCTGGGTGTTTCATATATGTTCGCAAACGCTAAAGCAGCGGTCGGCAACCTTTTGCCGAGCACACACACAGTGACTTGATACGCGGGACGAAATTGTGAATAAATTAATAATAGTTATTTATTTAGTAGATATTAAATGTAATTATAGAAATATTTATTTAAGTGAATTAGACTGCCATATACTAAAAGCCCGCGGGCTGCCAGGAAAATCGCGGGCCGAGCGTCGACTGCTGCATTAGAGGAACGTATACGCGTTAAACCTATTTTATAAATTTTTAAATAAAAATACATTGTTGCAATCGAAAATAACACATCTTATTTGAAAATAACAAAAAACTACGTACATTTCCTTTACAACTACCTACCCAATCATTAAGACTATCATAAAAAATGGCAAATGTTATAGTAGCAAATAAACATTAAAAAATTAACACGTAGCGTATGTTATATATATATGTTCAGTTAATTCTTATGTATGCGCCGTCGCTGCTCTGGTGGTACTTGGTCGGCTCGTGGTTGTGCTGGTCGTCCACCATCACCACTATCTTAGAAGAGTCCAGCATCACGAACGCCCGGCAATCTTTGGACAGGCGCTTCGTGCACTGCCACCTCTCACCTACCTTCGATGTGTACTTCTTGCAGTAAGTATACCCATTCAACATAAGCAACACGCTGCCTTTTCTTAAGCTAATAAAATGAGCTGTAATTAGAATTAATTTGATTATGGAATGTATCTTTTCCCTTGTATTACTGGAATACAGTAAAATTAGATAAACCGTGCCCGCCATTTTGTATTTTATGAGGCACCTAAATGTTTAATAGTACACTCGGTTTTTACCACGTTTTTAACTTATTAAAAAAAATCGTAATGTTCCCATGAGCGACTTTTTTAATAACTAGTTATTAAATGTTTCATAACGTACATTGAATACACTAACGCAATCACTATCTGCATCAGAGATCAAAGGAGAATAGGTTTCCTACGCTGGTCCGACTCCAAGGTGAATAGTTTAAACCACTTGTTACGAATATTTAACAGAAAAAATCACAAATACAATACTTACATACGTAGATACTGGATACAACATCCAGACACAGAACAAACACAAATGTTCCTCACGTAAGTGTTTGTTTGGGATGAGAATCCACGACTCCTAGCGAATGCGCAATCGGGCTTGTCAATTAGGTTTGGTTTTCGTTATGGCTTTGAAAAACCGTATATTCCTAAGGTAATCCTGCAGTGGATATACAAAAATCCTGATAGAATGATGTAGAAAAAATCTAGCTTTTGCGGAGATGCGTTCTAGTGTTTCTCTGGATGAAAAGCAAATCAGGAACATTCCTTAGGGTTAAGCTACGCAGATTTTATCAAACCGTGATGATAACAATGATGGGACTGTTCGAAGCAGCCAGCATGTAGCTTACCCATTGGATCGCAAGGGTCACTTAGGGACGCGACCAGCGCAGGTGCAGTTAACCCACTACAATTGTTAACTGCACTTCCTAAAGAATCTGTGCTATTAATAGCACAGGTGTCTAGAAGAATGGAAGAGAGGCTTCAATATGCAGAAACCTACCTAATCTACAACTACCTATTTGGTACACATTCGGATTTATAATAATAATAACAATCAATAAATTATTACAACATATCATACATTGACCTGATTCCATGATAAGTCGCTTGAAGCTGTGAAGTGTCACTTGTGTTACGGACATCAGACAACAGAGATATCACAAATATACTACTTATATTTACTACATATATAATATACTATGTATATTTAACACTCAAGCACAGAACAAACATCAATCAATATCACCAAAGAAATACTTGTCCTGGGTGGGGTTCGAACCCACGACTTTTGGCGTACAAGACAGAATTACTGCCATCTGCTTCATCTCTTCATCATCATTAAAACATTGTTATATACAATTTGAAAACCACCCAAGGTTTTTATATACTTTAGTGACTTCGCAGATAATACAAAGCATAATAAACTCGTTACGTAACTTAATGACCAGAAGAGACGTGTAATTAGGACGTTCACATTTATGTTGCACGATCCACCAATAAATAAGTAGAATTATTATTTTTATTTATGTTCGAAATAGATATGATATCAAAGGAGATCCGTAAATAAACTTAACGATAGACATCATCACAATACTCGCAGAACCGACGCGATGGTTCGCGACCGTCGATGAGGTCGTAAGTTCCTGGAATGGTTAATACTCTGGCAAGGGCAACGGAAGATGTTCAGATGCACAGACGTACTGACTAGGACTGCAGGGTCAGGCTGGATGTAAGCTGCATGCAGCCGGTATCATAGGCAAGGGCAACGGAAGATGTTCAGATGCACATACCTACTGACTAGGACTGCAGGGTCAGGCTGGATGTAAGCTGCATGCAGCCGGTATCATAGATAATCTCTTGGGAAGATATGTCTAGCGGATATCGGTCGTCCTATCATATGGCTGATATGATTAAAATGAAATAGACGGGTATGATTTTGAAAAGACGTTGGCTTTTGAGAGCTTAATCAAAGTATTGTGCTTTGTTTCAAATTGATTCCTTTTTACAATAGAATATTAATTAATTTCGATTGAGACGACACTTCGTCTTTAATACATTGAGAACAATCTGCATTTAAAAATAAAATAAAATGATTTTAGAATTCACACAAAATATTAAACAAATCAATTTAATTTCAATTCCATTAAAAATAATTCGGGTTATTTAAGAAAAAGTTAAACACTAGAACATAAATATTTATACTTTTTTATGATTTAAAAAATGACTGTTTTATTGTATAATATTGTTTAAAACATAAAACACATAGGTTTACTTGACACGATGCGTCCCCGTACACAGTTTGTTTTCTTATCTTGGAGCGTGCGCATAGGTGGCATCGTTTGTATTTATTGTTACGATTTGGCATATGTAGATATAAACCATGTAAGTGACGAGAAGTTAAAACAAAAATAAACCATACATTTTTTATGTAAAACATCAATAAGTTCCTATAAAATAAATTAGATAGACCAACTTCTGGAATGGAAAACCAGCCTCATAATACTATTATTTAACAAATCATATGAGGACAGCGAGAAATTGTATCGGGCCGCAACTGACAACCGCGTCGTATCACTGTTCGATATCGTATCGTATCACAATTCGATATCGTATCGCCATCGCCATAATTATCAGCATCATATCAGCCATTGAAAGTCCACTGGATAGGCCTCCCCAAATGGGAATTTTGCCCATAATTGCCGCGCTGGCAAGCGTGTTGGCAATCGAAGAGCGCAGCTTTCGTGATGGGGCTACTGCTGCACATTACCGCCCTGTGCATTTGAGCTACACACCCCTCCTCCCTCCCCCTGTACTATTATATTCTACTCTACCGGGACCTCACGGCAATGCCGTAAAAATATAAATTATAATTACAATAAATTGTTTAGGACAATCACAAGCTAAGACTAGTCGATATCCTTTCACGGCTGTCGAGCGTCGGCACGTACGACTGGGCTCTGTGGCATTTGCAAAAAAAATGTTATCAAACAAATAAAAAATAACAACTCGCAAGTCGCATAGTTATTAAGCGTTAAATTATCGTGTTATTATGTTACGGTATGGCACATGACATAATAATTTCTACTTATCAAAAACTATATTTAAAAAAAAACGCAGAGCCAAGGCAGGCTGCTCGCATTCTCGTCCCAACTCCGGTAGCCAATAAATATATATATTTTCATATTTTCGTCCATTTATCTATCGATCTATAACAACGTCGATAAATAACAGCAGAGCACTAGTAACGACATCTATGGTAATAATTAGGAACTTTTATGAAATAAGACGTGGGCGTTCCCACGCTTATAAAATACATAATGAAAAGAGATCCCATACAAATCATACAATGTCAGAAATGCCAAAACCTTTTTTTTGCTACAAAAAATCTGAGGTCTCAACTAAGTCTCTTAAAGCCTTTTAAATCATAAATAATAATTAATATCTCAATTTCTCCACATATAAGAATTTACGTTTAGATTACAAAGAATACGAGTATGTGAAAACCAAAAGAATGTATTTATCTTAAGAATAAAGTAATTGTACTGGGTATTGTGGGCAATTCCCCTTTTTTTGGAGATTGGAGTCCGGCAGAGGACGTGTAACGGCTGTTATGATTAAAAACCATTCATTACATTGTCTGCGTATATATCTTTACAAACTTCAACTACTAGTATTTATAAGCTTAGTAGTAGTTTTATTCGAATCCACTGAGGTCAGAAACAAACAAACCGGCATGCCTCCTAATTTTATTAGTATAGATTAACCATCATTATGTTTTTTTTCATGATACTTTTTAAAACATAAAACGCATAAGTTTACTTGGCAAGGCTCGTTCCTGTACGCAGTATGTTTTCTCTTCTTGTTACTTCCACAAAGGTCCCACACCGTTGGTATTTATTGTTACGAATTCGCAGGTGTAGACATAAATCATGTAACGGAGTTGCTAAAAGCAAGCCATATATCAAACATACGGTTAAAAACATAATACATGTTTTAAATTTTCCTAAGATAAAAAAATTATATTGAGGAGGAAAAGGTTTTATAATAGTTAATGGCTATTAAATAGCAGGGACAGGCATAACTTAGCTTGTTTTGACGTGAAAACGTCTTATAATTCGATGGAGTCGGCTGCACGCACGAAAAAACCAGACTCATGCGGCGTTACCCCGCTCTGAGTCGTTCCGTTTAAGGCTTGAAGAGCAAGCGAGAGCGCGGGACGAGCGACAAAGAGGCATAATCGGCCCCGCGTTCGGCAGCGTTCGATATCTGTCTCTCTCGTACTCGAGTGAACGATGCGCCCGCGCGGACAGCTGCTATACAATAATACATTTTCATAAATTAAATTAAAACGTTCTTATGAAAAATGCAACTATTTTATCAGTATTTTCTTATGACGTTGTCACGTTCGTATCGTCAGTAAACCGACTTTACAGACAACCGATTTTTTTTTGAAGATATAACGATCGATCATTACGGCTGCTATAACAATTAAAATAGTAAAAATCGCATCTTATCACAATTCGAATTGGCTTCGTACCGTAACTCGATACCGTATTGTGACTCAATATCGTATCACGAATTGTAATCGTATCGTGTCACGACTCTAAAACGCATCGTTATAATCGTAAATAATAGCTTTTTTCTTATGGCCAACAATTGTGGCACCGTGCTTTCCAAGTAAATTGCAACTAAAGTAAAGAAGTAAAACTTGTAAAGAAATAACATACTTATAATACAGACCCTAAATATGTTTAGAATAATTTACCTTATTTAGTGGTAAATTCTTCATTATGTATACTGACCCTGAATATTTTTGATATTTACGGTCAGTATACATATTTAAGATTGTATAAATAGAATATAACATATTTTTTATTTATTTTTTGTCTTACAGAATTCCGCACTCATGTTTCACGAAACTTATTTGGACCTTTTAACCTACTAAAGGATTTTAAAAACATACAAATCCTTCTGAAAGCAGTAGTTATTAAAAGGCTTTTAAAAAAATAAATTATAACCGCTATCAATGTCTATAAGGAACAACAAAATAAAGGTAACACCCGACTAAATTTCTCAGTATATATTAAATAAAACAAATATTTAACATGAATGTAGAAAAGTTCATTCTCACTTTCACTTAAAAAAATCTTTTCTAAAAATCGTTGAAATTTCCGCTAATTTGGCACATATTCGTAATAAAATAATATAAGCAAACACGACATGACTAGGTCTACGAAAACTCCAATTAATAAGTACAAATACACAGATACAAATTGCTTATAAAGATAACATTAAAAATCGTTTCTCAATATTTTAAGCGCAACCTCCGTAGATTGCTTTCCTGCCAGCGACGTGCCAACTGTGACACAATAATTTTAACTATACAGTACTAGCAGACCCGACAGATGTATTCTAGTTTTAACTATGTATGTTTAACATAGAGGTAGACCTCTTGCAAAAGTCGTTGCATTGGTATGTTCCGGTTTGAAGTGTGAGCGAGGCAGTGAAATTTCTAGGTAAATGTGACATTTTATCTTTAGTTCACAAGGTTGGCGACACACTGGTGATATATTTATGATGACACGAGTGTCCATAGGCTGCGGTCACGTTTATCATCAAGCGGACCGTATGCTTGTTTGCTGCCTTCATAACATAAAATATTAAAAATCATTTAATCAATATTGTGACTATAAATTGACATATAAGCTATTTTATCTCTCAAGTTAGATCAAACTATACAGAAAAGCGATTTTTTCATAATTCGACTTAGTTGTTTAGAAGTTGATCCCGGACAAGCACTGTGACAGGAAACTTTTAAATATAGAGAAGATATCATATATAATCAATATTATATTAGATTGTCCTATCCGTAACAGTGTTATCGGAAATGAGTCCTAAGGCCAACAGAATTTTAATTTAACTCGGTTTAATTGCAATTAAATTTGTCTAGTTTTGTGGTTCTAAATATTATGTTTTCTTTAAAGAATGCAGTTAGTTCTGAATCAAATAGTAATTGTATAATAAAGATACATGCTGTGTTTATTATAAATTAAATTAATTTATAAAAAAAACCGGAGGAGGAAATCGAGTTTTCTTTATGATTTCATTACAATCTATAATTTTTTTGGATCTTTATCTACAGCATAAGGCGATATACCTTGCCAAATTTCATAGTTCTAAGTCAACAGTAAGTAGTACCCTATGAATTTTAATCCCTTTGAGAATATAGAACGAGTTTTTTGCGGCAAAAATAGTCGTATCTTAGAGTATGTAGATATGGATATGATTTGATGATATATAGTTTAAATTTCAACTCGATACCTTTACACGTTTACGAGATATATGGCCTAAGTCAGACAGGCAGATAACAAATTGATTCTATAGGAGTTCTGCATTTTTCCTTTTGCAATACGAACTCTAAAACACATTACATGAAACATTACAATTAGATGAAAATAAAAAAAATATCTTTTGCATGAAGATAGAATACTGTACAGATAAAATTACCAATGGCATGGCCAGTTGTGGGCGAACTGGGCCCTGCCCCTGGCGTACTCTAAGGGTCTTCGCAGGAGACCTACTGTAGCTGGCTTACAGTAAAGTATAGAAGTTCCAACGCCAAGGACTCTAAATAGGACGACTATAACACTCTGAGAAACCTATCACTTTTTGTTTTAAATAAATTCATACAACATCTCATACATTGACGTCAGGATTCCACGAAAGTCGCTTAAAACACTTGTTGCGGACATCAGACAACAGATGAATCACAAATATAATAATTAAAAGCATATTTAACACGCAGACAGAACAAACACGAGATAGAAACTATCGAATACGCCATTGGACCCGTCCGCACATAATATTGTGACACCAACGATACTTTATTCGATGTTCATTTCGCAATTTTATTTTATATAAATGTGTCTTGAATGATCTTTATGATCACAACACGGCTAGATCTTTCAGGCTGTTTATGGAAACATAATTAAGGAAACAGTCCTCACTGATACTATTATGACTGGCTGGATGGCGTAGATTGTAGGGATCCTATCTTGTGCGCCAAAGGTCGTGGGTTCGATCTCCACCCAGAGCAAATGTTTTATGATAAATGATATAGTAATAGTGTATATGTTCTGTATCTGGGTGTTATTTTTATGTATCAAAGTATTATATTTGTATTTCCCTTACTGTCTAATACCCGTAACACAAGTTATTTAAGATTCTTAGCTCGGAGTCAGGTCAATGTATGTGGTGATGTGAACATTATTTTTATTTACCTATGACTAAAGTAGACAACGTTGGGCAACTTTGAGCAGAGTAGCTAATTTTTTTCTGACGAATCTAATGCTAGAGTAATCAGAGGTCATTCCAGTGTCAACGGAGGAATCCAGAGTAGATATGCTGTTGTCATCGTAACCGCTTATGCTTCGCAGATAATAATAATGTTGTGACATCTATAGACTGAGGCGGAGTAACAAACTAAATTCTGACTTAAATTGTATAGGATATGACGTAAATTCACTTGAGAGAATGCCTGAATTAGTGTCAACTCAGTAACTTGTTAAGAAGAAAGTACATTCAGTAATACCTTCTCAATCATTTACTATGCCACATTTTATTTATAAAGGTTTACTTCTAACACATTGCCATCGCACCAAAGGTAACCTACAAATTGAGAAACGAATTTTTCCTTCTGTCAACGGACTTTCGCATACAAAATACAATACACACAAATTGTATACAAATTCAGATCTACAACAAATAAATAGAAAACTATACGAATATTTTTTCGTAATATAATTCTTATTATAAGTAACTGGCGCCATCTATCGATGTTTTTATGAATTTTATTGGATTCATTAATTACTAACCAGTTAATTTAAATTAGTAAAAATGTCACTAGGTGACGGATATAAGATTACTTTATTAACTATATGTAAAGTTACTTAAAATTAGGGAATATTTTCACAGCGCTAATTCCTAAAATAAAAATAAACAATCTAAGACAAAATGTCTGTAAATATATAAGATTTCTTAGGAAAACCAATGAATTAAATGTATATTTGTTATTTTTTTTAAATATAAAGAACTTATAAACAAGAAATAATTATATTTAAAATAATAATTACGTCAAACCTTTTAAGATAATTAAATGCAGAGACTAGCCAACAACAATTGCGTTTAGATATGTATTTTGAAACAATATCCTAAAAATGCGGTTAAATAAAATTTATGCCCATGTATACATAATTAATTACGTATCAATACAATTTTTTCTTCTCACAATCAAACCTAGCAATCTTTCTTAAAACAACTACAGAGAAATACAATAAAAACGAAATATAAACTAGTTCTCCTATGAGACATATACATACATCTATGTATGACCTAAGTATATTTTATAGGCTTTAATTTGGCACTAATTACCATTATTTCACAATTTCGAACTACAGAATATACATAATACAAGGCAATGTTTATTATTAAAACTAGGGTACATTCACTAATTAGGCACGAACTTTATGGTTAATGGATATGGCAGATTCAATTAAAAAAAATTAATATGAAATATACATTAAACGTACTACACATAAATGAGATCGATCTCATATCTTACAATTAGACTTAGTTATGTCAGGAGCACACAGGCGCGTTGCTCTCTGGACCTATTGATTCTTGATAGCCATGTAAACAGAAACATATATAGACGTACTCTAAACGAGCATTCACGCTTAGGCACCGGCTCTTTATGACCTTTAATGTCACGCGGTTTAGTCGCCGGTTGAAGCGAAGCATCGGGTTCGATGTCCGCACTTGACAAACATTTTTATTGGGTTATTAGAACATTGTATGCGTAAAGAAATGACTAGTAATCTAAGAATCTCTAGACTAAATAATCAGTTAAAACCACGGATTACTCCCGACAAATAATCTAAGGACGCCTGCGTCCTACATTTTTCAATGATATACGGGTACAATTATACAGAATTAATAATAAGCAATACCTAAAACTCATGACCAAAACGACGTGACCTAAAAGAGGCACCAAAAAAAGGACCGGCCTCAATTTACCAGTACCTAGAGATCAGAATAATTCTAGTACTACATTCAGTTGTTTTGGATATTTAAGACAATAAAAATAAATAACTGAAATCAAGTCTCAGCGGAATATATTCCTAATGACTACTCCTTACCTCATAACCACACATAGAGCCTATTAAAGTGTTCAAACAAGTGTTAATAGTCCACCACATGCTATAGCATTGGTAAATCACTTTAAGTCCATAACCTATCACCAACTAAACACTCAAATACCAAAGTCTTTCTTATAACTTTTCACTGAAGTTATCACAGGGAATGTGTGCCGAGATCAGTCGTTGAAATTGTACTTGGTGTAATTGTCTGCATGATTGTGGAAGCCCTTATGTTTAATGTACCGGCCCTCAATTGTGGTTTGGACACAGCTGTTGCATCCAAGCCTCTTGCGGTCTCTGCAGGTCCAGTTGATCGTGTTCTGGTACCGATTGTTGATCCAGTACTTGTTGTCTTTGTAGATTAGGACCATGCTGCCCGTGCGGTGGGAAGGGAGATAGTATATGCCTGGAAGAAAAGCTTTTTTGAATTATTTGCACTTTATTTTTATTTATATACCTACTCTTTATTATACATGTCAGGTTGTCATGAGGTTTTCTCTTTTAGGCAAACTGATGGGAAATAAAGATTCAGGATGTGTAAGGTTTTATATAACATAGAACCTGAATATAAATAGGACTAATAAACTGAGGATAAATTTGAACAACAATTAGTGACAGTCGAGATGTTATAGATGGTATAATGGTTTACTTCTATTACAATTGTAAGCTCTGTGGAGTGAAAGTATTAGTAGTTAGAAAACATACGGAGAGATAGATACTAAGTCTACTATTGTGTTTGTAAGTTTGTGTAATGGAATTAGGGACTGGGTGAATGGCATACTTACCGGTATTCAATATGTAACATTTGGAATTATCAAAATTTTAATAGTCTTAACATCCTAACTTACTATGCAGTCTAACTAAGAATGGAAGAAAATTTAATGATACAAAGTAGGTATAAAAAAAGGAAACATTTAAAAAAAAAAAAATTTTGGATGATACTTTATCGCTACATAAATTATATCCTTTGTACATGTAGTAGGAAAAATAAAACAACACATTTATCAGAATACTGTATTTCTAACATTTATCATATAGGTAGTATTCTACTTACTAGCAGGTCCCTAAAGCAAGAAACATGCAACATGAAGACATGTCAATATAAGTATAATAAAAAGAAATAAGTACATCACATGATTTTAAAAAAACTTGCGTAACAAATTTTTGTTAAAAAAATATTAAAATGTTTCTGGTCACTTCAGTGATTGTCTAGCAAAAAAATCTTTATCTTTAATAAATCTACCATCTAGGCATTGACGTAAGCGTGGAGGGTTGTGTATGTGTTTCCCTCTAAAAATAGATATGTAATCTCTGCCGTCAATGCCTTTGTAGGTAATGACATCTGCCCTGCAGCCATGGACGTCTCTGGATGAGCAGTACCACTGCTTCTTGCCATGCGCTTGGTGATTCTTCATATAAAATGTAAAACCATTTAATATAAGAAGTCCAGCTCCTGTACGTCCCGGGATGAACTGTGCTGGTACAGCTGTCATGAAAAACCCAAAATTATTACCTTTGTTTTTGTTGGGGAATAAAACTACAAACAAGACAAAAAAGCATTTTATTTGTTCCAAGTTATGCTTCCTTAAAAGTTAGGTTAAACTATTTAAAAAAGCATTAGTTTTTTTTGTTAATTAAAATAATGGATAGGAATAAGGAGAGGTTGGGTAAATAAGTAGACACCAGGCACATACAACTTTATTCATATTTTTTTTGTATTATCATTTTTTCAATGTTGATATAATTCTTTATTAAATAAAAAATCATTACAAACAATATACATTATAATAAAAAATAATAACAAAATAAAAGTAAAAATCCCTATCAGTCTTTTGAGAAAATCAATAAAAAGTTCGATGTAATGGCACCATGGTTTAATAAAACCATAAAATCAAGGAAGAGAAGGATCCCTAAGTGTATAAGACAGGTACTTTAAACTGTGACTTCCCATGAGAGTACTAATCAAATTTTTGGTTTAGCTTCCACATGATAAAAAAATATTGTTTTTCTGTTATAAGTTAGACCTAACAAATAATGAGTACATTTTTTTTATACATATTAATAAATATAAGCAACATTTTATTTTGGGATTTGAACCCAAAATGAGGAGGGTAATTCAGTATGCTTAATGCTAAAGTACTTACCTGTTAGTAATTAACAATTATTAAAATAATAATGTTACACTTAATATTAATATCCATACTTAGGGAATTGAACCCAAAGTGAAATAGGACCTCTGTAGTTTAAAGTAAAAATAATTTGTACTGTATTCTTTCTATAAGCATAATAAAGGGGTTCGAACCCAATCAGATTCTAGAACAAGCTGCAACCTAAATAATTAGTCGAAATGGGTTTCGAACCCAGGTCCGAAACTTTTTGTTCATGTGTTGATCACTAGAATAGTCACAGCCATAGGTAACTTCAACTGGAACCTTTTGATTTCACAAGTATGGATGGATGGGAATTGAACCCATGTAAATTTTATATAATTTCATGATGCAACCAAATCAATTCATTGGCAACATTAATTCTGAAACCATCTCACACCAAAAAAAGTGCCATAGGATTCAAACCCATGGGTGCATTAAATCTATTGTCAATTATACTACTCTGCATATTAAATTATTCCCAACCTTCGAAGGCCGGACATTCGTATTTTGTTGTTGCTTTATAGCCTCTTCTAGAGTTAATAGTATGTCCTTGTTGTATGAACATGTGGAATCAAACCACAGACATCAGTTAATTTGTGAAAGCATACTTTCACACTCATAACAATACTTGTATGGATAACTATTAACCATAACCGTTTCATATTATCCATACGGGGTCACATATAAAATCTCTTGGGACTGCATATTATCGATCATGCAATACAAATGTTTGTAAAACTACTAAAAACTTGGTTTGGCTTGATGATTGTATCCAAAAGTTTCATTCAAATAAGGTTTATTATCATGCAGTGTTTCCCGTGACTTTTCACAATGTTTACATGCCCAAAGCCAAACAAGGCCTTTTCAGATCAAAATCCCATTTCATTTTGAATTCATAACATGTAGTTCACTCATAATTGATTCAACCCATCAAATATAAGTACTACTTATCATTCTACTCTGCCTAATCATTATCACATTTTACTATCAATTTATTCCAAAAAATATCTGGTAATAAATAATAATGAAAAGAAAAATACTTTGTTAACATATGAAAGATGAAAGAAAAATACTGTACAATAATTTTATAGCGGTTTTTTACAGGTAAATATGTATTCCTTTATCCTATATAACTAAACTCTCATAGAAACTCACGTCATGCACTTGTTTCAAGTACCAGCTTTTGACCCCTAAGAAACTGTCATTTTTTTTTATTATTATGATTACCAAAACGCAATGTCTCTTTCTAAACGTGATGTCCACATCAGAAATCCTTCGGTAATAACTTAATTGCTATTACTCACCGAACCGCAGCCAGGAAAAAAGGGATTCATCCCCTAAAATAGCGGGAACAAAAACTAACCTCACCACCAACACTTAACACACATAAATTGCACTAAAACACCTCAAAAACCAAATTATTTAACAGGATTTAAAAATAAGAGATTATAGCTAACACTGCACTGAGATTTCCAAAATATTTTGAAATAAATATAAGCAGAAAACACACAAAAACAATTGACATTACAAGAAACAAAAATCTGAGAAAAAACACGAATATAACGTAATGCACGGTAGTCCTGCTTTCGCGAAAACAACATTTTACGCGCGTGTTCTCAATTTCGATGCAGAATCAGCAAAATTACCGCGTAAGAAAGTAAAACAACAATAGTTATTTAGCATCGAAAGAGTTATTTTGACATTTGCGAAGTAATTATGAACCTACTACGATTCGTTTAACAACACAAGTCGAATTGAGTTCAAGTAAAGCTATTTCACATATTTGTTTAAGTGTAAAAGAGACAACACACTCGAAAATTGAGATGATTCTCTTTACTCGATTTATTCATAGACAATGACACAGACGCCCGCATAGACTAAAAATAACATGTTCCTTTTTTTAACTGTCATATTTTAAGGCCAAGATATTTGAATCGTAATGCAAGCAGAACCTATTTTTATTACAAAAAACAAAAGGTGGTATCACTTTTGTTTAAAGATATCTAGGTTGCGTAAAATATTTATCAAATCAGCCTTAATTTAGCAGCATTTAAAAAAATACTAATTTTAACATTCAGCACTATTATTATTTATATAAGAGCTTGATTAGAATGATATAAGGCGCAAATAGTATATATTAGAATTCTTTTGATTATTAGTTGATTTTTTATAACATGCTTTTTATGTGAGATATTTGTAATGTAAAATATATAAATAATAGAATGAGTTGCCAAATATCTAATAGCCGATATTAATCATGCTAAGTCTCAAAGAAGGTAGTACTTTGTAACTAAAACTTTCTGTTGAAAATAACATGTTCAAACATAAAATTGAACGTATAATATAATCGTATATAATTGGATTAAAAAAAATGTTACTTAGTAAGATCTTCAGTACGGTTTTATTTCTGTTAGTGCCATCTTTATATCTCTTTGAGTATTAAGTACAATTATTTCAAAATTTCACAGCAAAAGCTTTTGTCTACAGTTGAATTTGTCAAATGGTGTTTACATTTTATCATAGATGGCGTTAATATATTTCAAAATTATACTATATAAAGATTTCACTACGTAATTTGTAAAAATTTGTAAAACTTTGTGACCAACAAATGCAAGTCATTCCCACTGGCACTGTACTTTTTTCAGAGCCTATATAAAATATCATATTTCAGACTGTAATGTATGTCAGTGCCAAGTTCATGTAAATCTCTCTTCCTCTGACCTGATTAGAAGCAAATATTTAATGGAACTTTCGTATTTGTGATATTACTAACTTTCCGTTCGCGACTGCATCTGCGTGAATTTGATAGTGGTTTGTATCCTGCAGGATTTTTTTCGGGAACATGGCTAGTCTATGTCCTTATGGTTCAAACTTCCATTTGACTCAAATTACACCACCCAACCTCACGGTTCAGCCGTTCGTGGTAAATACGTAAATACATATATATACACATAACACTTGTATCCTATCGGGGTAGGCAGAGACTATAAATCTCTGTTTCTACTATCTCTGACTTCCTATATTCGCATTACTCCTTTCATACACACTAGTTTTTTCTTAGTAGATACTTCTGACCTGCCCATACTTAATACCTCTTCTACGTATCATGTACCTACGTATCTCTGGTTACGTTAAGTTTGCCTAGGTCGTCGTATACATACTACTCTTCCGTTTAGGTCCGCTTTATATCTTCCTGCAGTCATTTTCCCTCCATTCTTAAATAATAACGACATATTTTATACATGTTTCTCATTCGTTAAATCCTCATTGAATGAAGGTGAAATAATAAAAAATAGGTTGTTGATAAAAATAGAAATACATAAACAAAAGAATAAGAAATGCAAAGTAAAAGAGGCGTTTTTATCGCAATGAGCGAATTTTCAATGACGAAAGGCAACAAACAATTAGACAGACAAACACACACTTCTGCACTTAAAGAATTAGTATGGATTTAGTTTAAGATTAAAGATATTATTGAATATTTATTCGATATCATATTTTTTACACATTATAATTTTTTCTTTTAAATTAGCTAGTCATAAGTTAATCCTGCCCACGTGGCTCTAAGTAATTTTTATTGTAAGAAATTACCGAACTATGAGAGATGTGTTTAATTTTTTATCAATATATTATATACCATATAGTTACTATCCTCCCACGACTTCATCTGCATCATCTTTGTACGGTTACCCTTCCTAGAATTCAAGCATTTTATTAAATTTCTTAGGTTAAGTTGTCAAATCATAAAAAACAGTTAGGTATCTTTCGCGTTTATAACTAATTTGGTATAGATTAAAAATACTTATTTATTTTAGCACCTATATTATTCATGAATTAAGTCCATTCAGATTATGTTTGCACTTGCCATTCGAAATGTGCTTTAATGCTGACCCATTTAGAGTATATATTGAGTTGGCACTCTAATATTACTGATTTGCCAAATACCCTAGTTGCTTCGTAATAATCAGGTAGGTAGATCATAAATTTCTCCCACGGGCCCGAGGGAGCGGGGAGAGCAAACGGTACGAAGGTTCTAGGTACGATAACCAGACATTACCATATAATTTATAGTTTGCCGGTACAAAGTTAGCGAGTCGACTTACGCGTTCAGTGTGCGATGTACGTCGCAAATTAGGATCGATATACCGAGGTTACGAGAAACGCTAAGTTACAACTTGCATGACTGCCTCGCTATGTAATCACAAACGACGCTTATGTTTAACAGGAAGCCTTTGGAGCAATGGAACACGCGCCCGCTGCGAATCTTTAAAGTGAATTAACAGTCGCAAATGTTAGTATAGGGATGATTGAGAGTTAAAAGCGTGTTGATATTCTGCAGTTGAGTTTATTTCACAACTACAAAGCGAGATTGCCGGGGGGTATCGGTGAAGTGGAATAGCTCCTATGTTCTAGGAGTCGTAATTTACCTATTACTAAAGACATTTCCGGTGCCTACCGGAAACTACGGATGGCAGGCTTAATGCTGTTTGGCATTATCTCCCAGTCAACCATTATATATATATAGTGGTGCACACAATATATATATATAATAGACAAACGTTACAAACATATTTGTATAAATAAACTAATATGTATAAATAAAGAGATAAGGGTTGATTATTAGACGGGCCAGGTGCTGCGTTCCTATCTTGCCTCAATACGTCCACCGCCACGTTTACGGACGACGAAAAGGCCGAATGCCTCGCTGCAAGTTTAGAGAATCTGTGCTCGCCTACCACTCTCCCCTGCGACCCGGCGTACGTAGAATACTTTGAGAATGAGATTGAAAACCTCTGTAACACACCGCCGACAGCGCCGCCACTCTCTCCGGTCATACTTTCAGACGAAACAGACGTCATACTCACTCACTCCAATCAAAAAGCTCCCGGCTCGGACGGGATCTCTAACCGAGTGTGTAATATGTTGTCGCACCTCGTTCGCCTGCTAATGGCAATTATCAAAGCGGCGATGTCCAACTATGAGGTACCGACAGAGTAGAATAGTAGCTCCCCTTGTGTGTCGTTAAATCATTGGAATCCACAAACCAGGAAAAAAGACACTAGGAATCCGGCTTCGTACAGGCTTATTCGTTTGCTCTAAACATGGGCAAGGCTATATGAGCGCCTGCTCTATTCACGACTCCTCGTGCATGACAATTAAGTTTTCATGGACGAACAGTTCGGTTTTTGAAAAAGACACTCGTGCATCCATCAACTGCACCGCTTCACGGAACACTTTATTTCGCGGCTCCACAGACATCCTCGAACGCGCGGGACGACGGCATTGTTTTTTGATGTCGCGAAATCCTAGTGTTCAAGCTTCGTTTTAGGGAGTAACGGACAGACTCTGCCTTATCAATAAAGACTTTCTATCGAATCGGTTATTTCGGTATCGTGTCTATAAATCGCATTAGCCTAGGCATCCGATTCGAGCGGGCGTCGCGCAAGGCATCGTAGGCTCACGTCATGACCTGCTCGATAGCATCACATCTCTAAACGTGTTCCTCTCTTGCCTTCTTACTGGCAATCCACAATCAGTTACACTTCACGCACACTTCTTTCGAAGAGCAGTACACCGTGTTTGCCGGCGAACGCGTGGAGTTCCCATCCCATCGAACGATAACTCGCACTCTGTCCTCTTTTACAAACCTTAACTTCATCCCCAACGATAGCCGCCTGAGCCTAAGAAGTTGCAGGTAAATAAAAAGAGGTACAAAGTAGCACATTAACGAGGTACCCTCCGAGTGGTGCTGGAATTGAAGTCTGAATAGTCCTGGACTAGGTTAGTTAAAAAAATCATATCTTGCACGCCTAGGGTTTAATCCCCACTCAAGACTAACATTTTTAATATTTGTCTCTATTCTGTGTTAAATATGTATTATATTTGTTGTTGCACTGCTGTTGATTGTCCGTAACATAAGTGCTTTAAGCGACTTATCTCGGAATCAGGTCAATGCATGAGTTATAGGGAACTTATTTACCAATTCTATTATTTATTTATTATGAGTTTAAAAATTCTTCTACTATTAGAAAGCTACAACTAACAGAGCTTGTATAATATTTTTATATTTGTATTATTGCACGTTTATAAAAAAGAAGACTTCAAAAAACATCTTCTAGTTATAGAAAGTTACTTTACTAACGAGCAACATAATCTATATTTTAGTATTGTTTGTTTTGTATCATCTTTGACAATTTCTTTTGAGATATTTAAAATAATTGATTTTTTTCTAATTGACAACTCGAGTAAGTCTTGTATTTAAACAATGACTCATCTTTATCTGAAATTCGGTTAAAATTTTTACCGTGTATGTCTTATCATGCCTGGCTATAGCTTTATAAGGCACAAAGCGGCTGTCCGGAAACGAAATAACTACGTTTTGTTTCCTCTGTGTTCCGTCCGGAAACATTTTCTGCACCGGTGAACTTTATTGAAAACGGAAGAGTTGTAAACCTGTGACATAATGTATGGACTGAATTGAATGCAGATTGTAGTGCGAGGGAGAACGCAAGTGTTATCTTTCAACATCATAACAGCCGTAGAACGTATATTCCTAAACGTGCCATGGCCTCTGCGTTGAGGCACTTACTCACGCGTCAACAATCAATTTAGGTTACCTACAAGTCGGTAGATTATTATCCTGCTATGGGAAGTTGACCATCCTGGGGAGGGCATAGTCCAACACCCCCAATCCCACTCTGTATACGCCTATGCTGTCCTACCATAAAAAATCGGAGCCATAGGAATTTGACCTAATATCAAAAATTGTTTATTCCCGTACACATATAGATTTAAAAAAATATGATATTTTTTAATATTGTTACACAATAATAATAATTTTGCTTACTTCGTTACATTGTAGTATATTTAAACAATACTATATAGACTATGAGGTACCGGCAGAGTAGAATAGTACCTCCCCTTGTATAAGGTGTCGTATAAGGCGACTAAGGCACGGCAGTTAGGGGCAAAATTCCCCTTTCTTGGCCGCCCATGGAGGATCAGCGTGGACTTCCAATGGCTGATGTGATGATGATGATGACATAGACTGTTATTTTATAGAGATGGAAAAACCTAACGAAGTAAGAAATTTGAAATCTATTCGTTCTAGATTTAAATCGTAACATATATTGTCAAACAACAAAATGGCGGAAAAACAGTTGGATCTTGTGACTCTGGCCGATTTGGGTTTAAATATTTTTCTAAAAATGTACTTATGCCATGAAAAAGTAAAAAGACGAGCAGACACAAATTACACCAAATCAAGTCCATTACACCAAATCTATGGCCGAGTTAAAAATACACTGCCAGCGGCACCGGAACGCCGAATATCCGCTTCGATCAATTCGTTGTCTGTTTGTTGATGAGTCAAATAACGTTGGATGCGATGGAGGCAATAAATGCGCCATGCAAGCGGTCATTCCATTCGTTTGGGGTTTGTTCTGTTTCAATCAACTCGTAGTTCAGATGTTCATGATTGAATAGTTTAATCTGTAGTTGTATGTACATAAGGTAGACATCATTATTACAACATTATTATTATTAAGATAATCTTAGTATTATATTTGTCCTAGTGTTCGTACCCACGACTCTTGCCGCACAAGATTGGATCATTACCATCCAAAAAACGGCGTGACGATGAAAGAAGCCAACTGTACCAGCTTATCTAAACTAACAACTCATTTCTCTCATAAAGTTCCATCTCTAAAATCAGGGATCGGAACGGTTTATCATTAAATAGGTGCATTGATGTGTTCCGGTTTGAAGGGCGAGATAGGCCGTGAAATTACTGGGTAATGTGACAATATCTTCAGCAACAAGGTTCGCAACACGCTAGTGATATTCTTGTGATATTATAAGTCACGCGATCTGTATTCGTATTTGTCGATATTGTCTGATATAACAAAAATTTAAATAATATTTAATCAATATATAATTATATACATAGTCTATATTCAAAGCTTTTATTCAAATGAGCCGTGCGATATCAACAGGGTAAAATAGTACCTCCGTCTATACCAAGTGTCGTAAAAGGCGACTAAGATAGCAGAACCAACCGATCCATCCGAAATAGAGTAGCTTAAATGCACAGAGTGGGAATGGGCAGCAGCACCCCCGTCGCGAAAGCTGAGCTCTACTACTGACAACACGCTTGCCCAGCGCGGCAATTATGAGCAAAATCCCCTCTTTCTTAGGGAGGCCTATGTCCATCAGTGGACTTCCAATGACTGTGATGGTGATTCGAGCAGGCGGTATTAATAGTACTAATAAATAGTCCGAAATAAACAAAAATATTTCCAATATATGATGTAATCCAAAAATGAAGACATGAGTCTGTAACCAAATCAGTTTTCAGATAATGTCGACTAAGTCTAGAATGCTAAAAATCTATTTCACCCGAACCCCCGCGCCGGGTCAATACGGACCGACGGAGCGCGGGCCAGATTAGCATTCATTAGCTGCCATTCTGATGAGACAAAATTCATTGTTATTTCGTATTTAATAATATCTAGTGTTATTGTTTAATTTCAGTAATATTTATAATCTTACACGGTTAGAGTAGAAGTATCTGAATCTACACCAGGTGTTATAGGAGGCGACAGTGATATTTCATAGCTTAAGTGTAGTTATGCTATTTTCTCGTCTTCTTGTGGTATCTATGTCCTGTAGTGGTTGTTCTATAGCTGCAATGATAACGAGGGATTAAAACAGCGACACTGGGGTTATCTCCTGTCATTAGAAGTCTGTAGAAATGCAATTGCTAAACATCCCTCAGCTAAGAATCAAACCGTCTAATCTTTTACACAGATACAATTAAGGGACGCTTTCTACATAAACTAGAGGCTTAATTCTACGAAGTACTTTTTAGAAGTAACGATAAGTGGCAAAAAGCGACCCAGTTGGCGACCTTTCGCTCATTTAGTCGTCTTAACGGCAGCGTCTCATGGACTTAATCTCGAAGGACGAGTTATGTTATTAAAGACATGGCGACGGGCGCAAAATAATCTACGTAATGGAGCGTTTACAGAGAAAAATAAATTCCCATACAACACCCAAATGGTACCGTAAGTCGAAAACGAGGAAGTAACTTGGTTCACCGATATATTAACAAACTTTGTTCACCAACTGTAAGGCTTAGAAATATATCAAAGGGTTTTAGGTTATATCTGTGCATTAACAAATCTTGTTGCCGACGTTTATACAGGCAAGTGGCGCCATCTATTGTACTAACTAAAAACTATTTGATAGAAGTTTGCTACTCTACACTTTCAATTAAGTAAATGTCACATTTGCTGCGACTAAGGTATTCAAACTCTTTATAATTAATACTCCCTTTCCAAAAAAGGTAGAATTTTAACCAATATTTTCGCGCCAGATAGTCGAGGTGGCAACTGCAGAGCGTAGCTTCGCGATGGGGATGCTGCTGCCCATTCCAGCCCTATTGCATGTAAGCTATGCTGTTTCTTAATGTTTAAAATGAAATATATTACAGATTAATTAAATAATAAATAGCTGTGAGGTACCGGCGGAGTATTCTGACATTCGTAACACAAGTGCTTTAAGTAACTTATCAGGGAGATTAGTGTATGAAATGTTATGTGAATTTATTATTATTTAAAATTTGGGTAAAGTATTTTTCTTGTTGTGTATCTTATCGCTGTATCCTTGACAAATACTTGCAAACAAAGTTACTAAACTCAACGGCTTTTTTGCAAGCCGTACCGCCACGGAGGGGTAATTTTTTTGCGGGAATAGTTCGGTAACTTTGTCGGATAATTACGCCTCGGAGCCCTATAAACTAACTCGGTTGTTTGTGGGGCCCCGGAGCTACACTATCCAATAACAGCTGAATTAACAAGTGAAGGTGGAAACGTGGATTATAAGCTATCGAAGGGTGTTATATATTTACGTATATAAATACGTGAAGCGAAAACCTTGTTAATAGCCTTGCTGTGTTTCTGTTTGAAATGTAAATAGGCAGTGAAATTACTGGGTAATGTGACATAATTTCTTCAATTCATGTGACATTACGAGCGTCTATACTTACTATCACGATTGTCAATTTGGTTTTATAAAAAGAAATCCATGTTGAGGAAATTGTAAGAACGGATGAACATTGAATTTGACACTGTTAAAGTTATTGTAGAGAAATACTGTACAACATGAACAAATAAAGTGTACATTTATCTACACTAATATTATAAAGAGGAAAGATTTGTATTTTTGTATGTAACGAATAAACTCAAAAAGTACCGGACCGATTATAATAATTATTTTTTCATTAGAAAGCTACATTATCACCTAGTAATGTTAATAGGCTAGATTACCATTGAAATCTTTAAAAATTCCTATTAAAACCAACCGAAGGTGTAAAAAAGTTAGCCATAAAACGTCTTTCGTCGCATACGCTGCGAAGAGTATTTATGATAGGACAAAAAATGTTCGACAATATTATAGAATATACTAATATCTACAAAAAGCTTTACGAGACCATAAATATAACTATTGTAGTTACGTCACTATAATTACTTTTTTACATTTAACAAATTGATAAAAATGCCGATCAAAATCAGACCGTGTTATACATACCATTTATAATTTTTTATCCAAATAAATAATTTAATATTCAAGACTGTCTCAATACTTAATGATTACTTTTTAAATTATTGAAATCGGACATTCCATTCAAAAGATCTTATGAAATTAAAATATTTTTTTTTTAATTAAACGGTTTTATGTTAAACATACATTTGCAATGTATGTTTAAGATAAATGTACTAAAAACCGAAAAATAATAAAATAGATACAGTCGTGGGAATTATAAACATATGCATAGACTAGACTAAAATAAAACCGTGGGGCACGTCAAATTATAAGCCATTGGTAGCGGCGGCTATCTTAGATTTCAACTTTGCATAGCGAATTGTATTCTACTGGGATTGATAAAGCCTAAGTTATCCGCCATTTTGTAGAGGCTGCCATCTTGGATTTTAATTTTATATAGTATATTGTATTCTACTGGTTGAGCACTTTCATTTGATACCCATATTGATGGGATTGTTAAAACCTACGCTATACGCCATTTTGTAGCGGCCGCCATCTTGGATTTCAATTTTTTATAGTATATTGTATTTTGCTTGTTGAGCCCTTTCATTTGATACCCATATTGATGGGATTAATAAAACATAAACTATCCGCCATTTTAAAGCGGTAGCCATCTTGAATTTATAATGATAATGAATAAACATAATTGTATTGGCACCAAAATCCAAAGTGTATACAAAATTTCAGATTAATCGGTTGACAGGAAGAGGGTGAAATTTGAATTACTAAATTTGACCCAAGAATAAAACAAACAGGGTGAGCTAAATAAAACCGTTTAAAAACATGCCGGCGGCGGCTGCCACGCAGCGCATCGAGTAACTAACTGGATGAGAACAATTGTTTGTGGCACTTTCTCGAGTAGGATCTCCTGAAAATCAATACTTGTGTTGCCACCTACAAATACACCAACGTAACGTACCACAGGGAGGCTGTAAGATAAGCATACAATTTTTTTCTAATTTAGTGACTCATGGTCGTATTAATTAGCATGCTTATTACTTAAGTATCTGTACCTATTTATGTCTACCCGTGCGAAGCCGGGGCGAGCCGCTAGTTAATAATAAATAAATAATCAATATTCACACAACATCTCATATATTGACCTGAGTCTTTAGTAAGTCACTCAAAGCACTTATGTTACGGACATCAGACAACAGAGGAATCAAAAATATAATACTTAAATACATTTTTTTAACACTCAGATTAAGGACAAACATAATTATCATTTAAATATTTGTCCTGGGTGGGCATCTAAACAACGACCCTTGGCGCGTAAGACAGGATCACTGCCGTAAGCGCCATAGAGCCCGTCAAATATCATATCTTGTAAATTTTGGAAATATTATTGTTTTTATTTTTTAATAATTATATCAATTCAAGAGCTTGTAATACCTACTTACTTGAAAAAGCGTATTTTGAATTTTTATTCCTTAGTATCGTCATCATCATATCAGCCATAAGAAGTCCACTGCTGGACATAGACCTCCCCAAGTAATCTCCAATAGGACCGGTTATATGTGGCCTGTGTCCAGCGCGATCCTGCGGTTAAGTCAGGTCGATACCTTACTGCTACTTCAACTTAATTAATCCGTCGGGCTAGGTCTGTAGCTTTGGTTCTGTTACGAATCTCCTCATTCCTGATTCGATCGCGATTTATTTATTATTTATTCATTTATTCGATCATTCCTTAGTATATTTATTACAATTGAGATATTGTGCGAGTCAAGAATGCATTAATGGCTTTGTTCGCATGTCGATCCACTGTCACCTTTATATTATTCGTGTAAATTCATATTAAATCCGGGAGGACAATGCTTGGATTCTCTTTGCGTGATCAGATCAGAAATGAAGAGATCCGTAAAAGAAACTAAGTTAACGACATATCTCGGTGGATTAGCTAGTAGAAATGGCAGTGGGCAAGCCACATAACACGCACGACCGATGGACGATGAAGTCGTTAGGTTCTGAAATGGCAAGCGCAGCGTAGTGCATCCACCCACATGGTGGACTAAAGGACTGACTAAAGTTGAATTGCGCTGGACAGAGGCCAAATCGGTCCTATTGGAAATCACTTGAAGAGACCTATATTCAGCAGTGGATGTTGCAGCTGATGTGGTGATGATATTGAAGGATAAACTATTTGATAAACCAGGCGATTAACGCTGAGATTATATAAGAAAATAGACCTGTTAGACAGATTAGAAAACTTTGGTAAATAAACATTATGAGTGTCATAAAACTTAACACAATGAGAACAAAGAACTTCCACACATTTGTTGGAGTGCCTGAGAATAATTACTCTTTGTTACGAAGCGGGAATCAGGGGCCTGAAGCAGTTAGACGCAGCCTGGTCAAAAAAGGAACAGCCACTTTGAAACTTGTTTAACCTTCCATCTGTGTTTCTGGGATTATTCAGTTTCCAAAGAAAGGACGTGAAAACTTTCCGGAGACAATAAATAAGATTCTTATCTAAGTTTGTAGATTAGGCTATGTGCCGTTTCCGAGTTGTAGCCGAATCGTGATGTTATATTCTATATACAAACTGACTCTATATACTTGCATTTATTAACGGTACTATAATTTTTTACGTAATTTCCACTACTACGAACAAAATAAATGCGCTCTGCGATTGCCAACACGATTGCCCAGCGCGGCGATTATGAGCAAAAAACTTCCTTTCTTGGAGAGGCTAATGTCCAGCAGTGGACTTTCAATGGCTGGTGTGATGTTGATGATAATATTTCCAGCTTGTAACATTAGCAGTAGTACTAAGCTAACCCGAGGCGGAGTACATACGAGCTAATATTAAGAGCGACTGGCAATATCTTTATTTTATAAATGACTAATGAATCCACTCAGAAAGGCACGTCACACGCACGTACGTCACACGTCAGAAGCTAGTTCTCTTTTATCAGATTATATTTCTTAACAAAATTGTAAATAACGAATAACGCGACGAAAATAATCCATACTTTGTGGCTACCTTGTTATCGGTTAGAGTAGTCCAGCAAGCAATATAAATAAGTATAATACTAGACCGCCGACCAGCCCCCGCTTCGTACGGGTAAAATGAGGATTATTGTGGGTTATTTTTAAGAGAATGACATATACCACCATGGACCATTTTATAGATCTTTTCATTGTGTACAATACTGTAGTACGTTATTTTAATCTATCTCATCGGGTTCAGCCAGCGTTTTCAATATAATCGCTAAAGTGTTTCTCTACTATATTATGCATGTATACATATAAACCTTCTTCTTGAATCACTCTATCTGAGTAGTTTATTTTATGCGATAGACAGACAGCGGAAAGCGACTTTGTTTTGTTCTATGTATATAGTAATTATACATACCTTTCCTAGGTAACAAACAAGCATACGGTCCTCTTCCATCAACCTAGAGGCGCTAGTGTTATCATGGAGATATCACTAGCGTGTCGCCAATTTGTGACCAGAAATATTACGTCACATATACCGGCAAATTTACTGTCTCTCGTCTGGCGGTAGAAGTAGGCGAGAGTGAGTCAATTAACCAAACGTACTATGTACTATGGTTTTCGAGTCAGGAATGTGAAGATCCGTAAAATAACCAAAGATAACGACGTAGTGCACCGGATTAGCTAGTGGAAGTGGAAGTGAGTAGAACGCTTAGCAAGGAGAATCCTCGATGGAGCAGTAAGGTTCTATTAAGCCACGTACTGGCAAGTGCAGCGTAGGACACTCCCGCATAAGGTAAACCGACGAACTGACTAAAACCGCAGGATTGCGCTGGATGTAGGCCGCCTATAAACGGCCTTATTAGAAATCCTACAACAACCTTTGTATGAGACCTGTCTTGATCTACCTTAAGTAGAATACGGAACCTAAGGTACTCCTTAGGGAAGCAAATGTAAATATGTTTTTACCGAAATGAGATTATTAAACTAAGAAAGTTATTAAATGACTTGTCTCTTCTCGTCATTCAAATTTGATATTGGTCAATAACGAAGACGAAAAAATAAAATTTCAGAAAGAGAAAGAACAAAAATACCTCAATATAAATAATAAACTCACACAATACCTCATACATTGACCTGACTCCAAGATGAGTCGCTTAAAGCACTTGTGATACAAACAAGTTGTGTTTGACTTCAGAGAAATCATACACGGAATCATCATGATATTATCATGATATTATATTAGCCGTAGGCTGCCCTAAAAGATAATTGTGCCCGTAATTGCCGCGCTGAGCAGGCGTTTGCGCCTGGACCGCTGCCCATTTGCATTTGGGCTACGCTATTTTGGGTGGATTTACAGCCATCAAAACTCACAAAAATGTTTGTTCTAAGTGGGCATCGAGCCCACTACCCCTGACGTTCAAGCCTCGGCCCGACAAAAAATCTGAAAAATTAGAAACAATCTCATCGAGATACATCTACCTCATGCAATTAAATATTAGAGTTAACAATCATACGCAAGAGTTACCGTTTAAAACAAACTTAAAAGTCCTAAATAATTCTAAGCACTACTGCCTCTGGCATAATATAATAAACAACAATTAGGTTTAAAGGAAAAAGTTTAAAAGTTTTTTAGTCTAGTTTCGTACATGGTGTCCTAGTCTATTTACCAAGTCTAGAATTGTCCGGACAGCTGGACCGGCAGCGGTTGGACGTGTCAGAGGAGCGAGCGTGACTAATTATTACGAAATTCTAGTCTAAAGGCGTGTACGTACGGGCGGCTAATTCTGTTATAGGTTCTCCATCCGCTACTCCCTGTGCGAGTGAATGTTGGTTTTAAGAATCATTTTTTTATATCCAAATGCCTGAAACAAATTGAATTAATTCTAGTAAATATCATATTTAATATTGTGTGCTGTATTCCGACACTAGACTATAAAATATATATCTAAAATAAAAAAAGTATAAGTTCGTCTTATATCGGTTGTGGAAATGCTTAATTAATTGGTGCAGAATTATACAGAACAGAAATACAGAACAGAAGCCAAATAAAAATAACTGACGATAATAAAATCGTTGTTTATATTTATTTTTACTACTATCAACTACTATACGAATTAATATATTTACCACACGACATATATAAATAGAACCGACAGATAGCGGTATATCCATCCGAGACAGTGTAGCTCAAGTAGTGTGTAGGATGGGGATGGGCAGCAGCATCGACGTCTCAAAAGCTGCGCTCTGCGATTACCAACACGCTTGTACAGTTCGGCAATTATGGGCAAAATTCTCTCTTTCTTGGGGAGGTTTATGTCCAGAAGTGAATTGTTAATTCGTTCATATTTGCCGCGCTTGCCATAGTAACAATCGCGAGGAATTGCTTCGCTACAAGAATGCTATTGCCCATATTGGTCGTTCCTTGTCTGCTATAATGACGATGAGACTTCTTCATGATGAGACTTCTTCATCATGGGAATAAAT
>JACJUM010001610.1:3260613-3317940 GCA_020976665.1 Heortia vitessoides | reverse complement strand
TTGCTACGACGGTAACGATCCTACCCCGAAGGGACACAGGCGTGATATTTACATATATATATATCTCATCATATATATATCATCACACCAGCCATTTGAAGTATTCTGCTCGGCATAGGCCTCCCCAAGCAGTGGCGCAAGCGGTTTGGCAATCACAGAGCGTAGCTTCGCAAGGGGATTGCTAAAGCTCATCCTGTGCGTTTGAGATACCGCCATCTATTGGTTCTCGAACTTTAGTCGCTACTTACGATACCTACAACAGGGGGAGGTACTATTAGGAGATACTGACGGTGCCGGTGCCGGCAACGCTGTGTGTTACCGGAAAAATATATACCTACATTAATAAAACGACGACATATAAGAATAATAGAATAAATATTGTATTTTGTGTAAATGCCTTGAACCGTACATTTTAAAGATTACATACATTGTTCCCACCAACCAGAGGTTTTTAACTCACTGCTGTGTATACTGGAATTGGAACAAAGGAAGCGGTTAATCCCAGCTGCGTGGCTTTGTCACAAAGTTACCTATGTTTGTAGGAGCTGGAAAACTTGTCTTTTTTAATAATGATGGTGAAACTTTTTGAGTAAATAAAAACATTGGCTATTTGTTTAATCGTTATATTATATTCTAGTTAGGCGTCCCCGACACTGTTCGTTTTGTTTTCACTATATTAATGCATCTTTGGCCAGGGGTCATGGGTTTGATTCCAGCCAGGATAAATATTTATATGACTGATTTGTTCTGTGTCTGGGTGTAAATATTTTTTAGGTATTGTTTTCTCTGTTGTCTGAAATCAAATGACGTTATTCTGACTCTGAGATAAATAGTTATAAGCACGTGTGTTACAAATATCAGACGATAGAGGAATTAAAAATATTTAAATAAATATAAATAACACCCACATACAGAACAAATGTAAATATTCATCATATAAATATTTGTCCTGGGTAGGGGTCGAATCCACGACTAAAGTTCGTGGATTCAAGTTCGCACAAGATAGTATCACTACCTCCTAGAAAGTGGAGGAAATAGTAGCTTTAGGTATTAAGTTACGCTAACAAATACTTTCGTTATTTCCATATGTTATCCTAGGGTATGTATATATAACAAAACATTCATAGTACTAGTGGTTACCCGGTGGTCGAAATTCGACCATAACGCGTTAACATTTTAGGTTGAAACTTAATTTAATTTCTCGTTATAGTCAATTTTGAAATTTAATACGCCCAAAGAGGTTATAATTACTAAAACCTATACATAATAAATGTTTTTCCATTTAAGTATACTGTGACACTTGAACGGTATTTATAATACTTGTGTTTTATTAAATTCATAATTTTAAAAACATTTAGAAAAAAAATGCTTTACGCACTTCTTCACTACTTTAACATGAGGTAGACCTCATACGAGTCGTCTGCATTGGTACTTCACTCTCATCTATTTCTACGGGTTTGAAGGATGAGAGAGACAGTGAAATTGCTAGGTGATGTGACATAATATCTTAAAGTCACAGGGCTGGTAAAGCGCTAGTGATATCCTCTTGATATTACAAGCGTCTGTAGGTTGCAGTGACGCTCACGATCACGCAGACTGTATGCGTGTTTATCGAACTGGTAAAAAAATGGACTGACTTTAATTGTCATGTTTATATGTTTGCACAATAAGGAAATTTAATAAGGGCTACAAAATTCACGCAAAATTCTCTTCACTTTATCATTAATATCTGTATTTATTAATTATCATAAGAACTTGTGAGTCAAATATTTGTAATGATATTTATTTGCCGATAAATATTTTCTAAGTCACATTTATTTATACAAGAAAATAATTTTACACATATTACAATTTCTAATTACATAAGAAAAATGCTTTTCACGAGCGTCTTATAGAGAATAGCCCCAAGGAATTGGTCCATGGATGAGAGAAAAATGAGATTAAAATATTAATCTCGAGGGGAATTGAGCTTTTAATAATGTTGACAATTTACAAGGAATACCTCTAAAAACGCTAATATTATAATAGAATTAGTAGTAGAATTGTAGCAGGTATTTCAAGAGGCGACTGAAGTACCGGGACCGACAGATGGCGGTATATCCATCCGAGAGGTGGTATGGTAAAATTACATTATGATTAATATTTTTAGGGAGGCCTATGTCAAGCTCTAATTGTCTGACAACAAAGACAACAGCTGATATGATAAGTATATGATAAGTTAGTCAGCTTCTACTTATATATATGTAAGTAGAAGCTGTATATATATATAAGTAGAATTATTTTCTTTTCCACATACCATACAACAAAGGAAACACAAATATACTACTTAAACACATACATTTAACACCCAGTCAAAGAACAAACTGTCTATTGTCTGATATCCGTAACACAATTGCTTTTAGCTCTTTATCTCGGAGTCAGGTCATGGCGAGTGGATTGTTTTCTTTAACTTGTTGATTGTAAAATTACTTTTTATGATTTTATTGGTCATGAGGATGATCATTCGAGTTTAACTGTATTTAATTATACGCTATAAGAAGAAAAGTATTTTTACAATATCAAAGTTTTGATGCATAATAAAAATTTTCTAACAAAACAAAATCGACTTCAGGCTAGAGGTTTGACTACTTGAATAATTTCAGAATTAATACATTATATGTACGTGCCCATGACATTTGAGGGATTCCCTCGTTTATCTTAGGATCCCATCATCAGATCCTGAGTTGGTGGTATTAGACTTTCCCGACATAATATCCAAAATAATTATTAAAGTCAGTTTACAATTCTTATAGATATTGACTACATATACATAGAAAAAAATATCAGCCGAATTGAGAACTAACTCCTTTTTTTAAGTCGTTCAAAAAGTAAATATACATGAGTCAGTTTTAATAAAAGTACATAATTAGTTTCAATGTGTTTGCAGAGTGAATCGATCTGTTCTACTTTCACAATTATGACCCGTGCTTTCGTAGATTAATCACGTTCCTCTGAATATTTACAAATAAGCACGCACGTTTTGATAAGCGAAATAGCAACCGATATATGTTGCCACAGAGTTCAAATACGTAGGCTAGAAATGTTGGTTAGGTTGGTATTAAAATCAAATAATATGTATTTTCAATAGAAGACACGTAAGACGTTTTAAAAAAAAATTAGGACATTGCCCTTATTCCGTGGTATGTCGCTTAAAGTAGGTACTTGTGTTGCGGACGCTAAACAACTAAGAAATCACAAATATACTACTTAAATACATATATTTAATTACCAAACACAGAATGAACACAAATATCATCATATAAATGTTTGTAATGGGTGAGAATCGAACCCACGTTGGCGTACAAGATGGATCAGTATCAACTGCGCCTTCGGGCATCGGCATTTCAATAATGAAGCAATTTTTTCAGACGGGATCCGAATCCGATCACTTTACCGTGAAATATACTAGTAATTATGTCATCGAGTGAGAACTTAGTAGATACATTGAATTTTTCTTAGTGTTCTTCCTTTTTGAGTTCCAGCGCCATCTCTTGATTGTTATTGGTAATTATTTACTATTTGCCGTGAGGTACCGGCAGAAAAGTATAGTACCTGCCTCTGTACCAGGTGCCCTAAGAGGCGACTAAGTAACCATAAGTAAACAGAACCGACTGATGGCGGTATATCCATCCGAGACAGTGTAGCTCAAATGCATGGGGTGACGATTGGTAAATTCCCGTGGATATAGCTGCGCTCTGTGATTGCCAACAAGCTTGCCCAGCGCGGAGACTATGGGCAAAATTACCCCTTTCTTGGGAAGGCCTATGTCCAGCAGTGGACTTCTAATGATGAAATTTAAGTGTAAATAGTGCATTATTACAGAATAATGCACTATTTACACTTAAATTTCATTATTTTGTTGGTGATGAAGCAGCGTTGTAATAAATAGCGTTTTTGTTGGATAAATGATAATAAATTGAAGAGAAACAAAATAAAAATATCAAGCCCGATACATTTTCTGTATAATTCTTGTTAAGTTTACTTATTTTTATCAGTTAATTTTATAACTGTATTGAATACAAAATATTTTTTTAATCATCTTCATATAGACCGCAGAAGATCCACTATTCGACACATGCCTATAATTGCCACGCTTGGCAGACGTGGTGGCAATCGCATGGGGAAGCTTTGCGACGGGATGCTGCTGCATTTGAGCAACGCTGTTTAGGCTGGCTATACCACGGTTTCGGTACCCCAATCGCCACAAACAACGTCTGGTACAGGAGGAGGCATTGTAGGTATGTATTCAATTCTGCCGGTATCTCATCATCATCATCATATCAGCCATAAGACGTCCACTGCTGGACATAGGCCTCCTCAAGTAATCTCTAATAGGACCGGTTGTATGCGGCCTGTGTCCAGCGCGATCCTGCAGTTTTTGTGAGATTGTCTGTGCATCTTGCGGGTAGACACCTGCAGACGATCTTTTGTTTAAAATGATGTAGTAATGAAGTACCGGCGTAGGGAGGATGCGGATTCTTTTTCTGAACACAATTAATTTTTATTGCAACAATATTTAAATTCAAATATTTTCAATAAAAATAGACTAATGCTGTGTACGAGTGAACGCAATGCGTCCTTAATCCCATCCGTTATTCTAGACATGGCTGCTTTTGATAGGGAATCTATATAAAAGTGGAACTTTTAATAAAATTGATACGGTTTTCGGAGCGAGGACGTGTCGATGAATAGAGATAAAACGGTACTCCATCTTTGTTTGCGGATCGGTGGCCGGCCATCAATCACACTTAAGTGTACAGCATAGATAGAAGTTAGAAGTTTAATTTAGTAAATTTTTGCAATGGAACGTGTGTGTCCAGTGATATGCCTGTACCCTTTGTTTTTTCATCAATATTTCAGCTATTCCACCCCCCACTACTGGACTTAGATCTCCCCAAGTAAGTAAAAGTTGCCCATAATTGAAACATCGCAGAGCGTAGCGTCGCAATGGGGTTGCTGCTGCCTATTCCCATTCTGTGGATTTGAGTTATACTTTCTCGGATGGATATACCGCCATCTGTCGGTTCCGGTACCTTAGTCGCCTTTTACTGGTACAAAGGGAGGTACTTTTTTGCTCTGCCGATACCTCACGGCAAACCCTTTTTTAGGACTACTAAATGTATGAAAGTACATTTAATATATTAAGGATTGATATCGTCATCATCATGCCATCCGTAGAATATGCACACTTGCCCATAATTGCCATGCTGGATAGGCGCGGTGGCAATCGATGGGAATGCCTCTTCTTCGCGCTGTTGCAATTTATACGCTATTTCCGATGGATATATTGATTTTTGCGGTAGTGCATTTTGACATCAGAAACTAGAAGCTATATGTGAATATAATTAGTTTATAAAGAACACCACGTCTTATTTTTGTTATGATTCTTGTCGCAAGATTAGAATACGGGACTCGTTCCGGGATTTGATTTGGAACCTGATAACCCCTGAAGGTTAGGAGAACATAATTCATGTCAACAAAACTCATAAATGAAAAGACAGGAGAAGTTTTTCAGATTTATTTTATCTATTCTTAACAAATATAAAACATTTTCTACACTTATCATCAACAACACCTACAACCACCACAACCTTGGCTACCACCCCCAAACCCACCCATCAAACGCAACATTATAAGTAATTCAAATCCACCCAAGGAGTTTCCACCATCTTCTACAATTATTATTGGGGGTGGGATATTGTAGTTTGGCTGAAAGTTTTGGGGATATGCATTTGGACCCTGGTATGATCCTGTTAGACCCGGTATATCCAGGTTCTGCAGTTGTGGCATTATTAGAATCGGTATTTCGATGTCTTCGAATTGCAGCGGTATGTTCGCTACGGAGGTGTCTATTGTGATTGTCACCTCTGGTACTGGTACGCGGAGTTCAGAGACGTTGGGAGGTACTGTAAAGCCAGATGCTATGTGGAACTGGAAAGAAAATGTACAAATTTTAGTTTAAAAATCATCAGCTTTATTTATTTAGCAGCCGTATGGGGGGAAATAAAGGGGGAATTTTGCTCATATTTGCCGCGCTGAGCAAACGTTGCGGCAAGGCAGGGCGTAGTTTCATGACATGATATGAACTGAATGGTGCTGCCCATCCCCGCCGACATGAACTTAAGCTTCACCATTGGCTGGTTCGTCTGTCGGTTCCGGTACCGAAATCGCTTCTTACAATAGCTGGTGCAAGGGCTCCACCCTTGCAGCTGCTATTCTATTTTACTGCTGTTCTGTCGGTATTCAACAGCTAGGCTTATGGGCAAGAATCATAATATGTATCTTCTGGCTTGAATTTTATTCTAATTACTATTGAAGCCGTGGGGGTCTGGCAGGGTAGTGGTACCTCCGTCATTAGCATGTAGTGTTAATAGCGGCTAGTGTACTAGTTAGTCCAACGGGGTAACGGCGAATTAGAATAGTACCTCCCTCTGTGGCAGGTGTCGTAAGAGGCGACTGAGATACCCGAACCGTTAGATGGCGGTGGATGGTATACCCATCCGAAACAGTGCAGCTCAAATGCACAGGGTGGGGATGGGCAGCAGCATTTTTGTCGCGATAGATGCGATTGCAGACACGTTTCCCCCCCCCCCCCCCCTTTGGTATAGTAGTGGACTTTCAACGGCTGGAATTATAAGTGTACTAGTTATCGACAGATGATGTATGTCGGTATGGCGTGAATAAGAGTAGCTCAACAGGACTGATAGGGTTGCCATCACGGTTTCCCGCCTCGCAATTATGGACATCATCATTATTATTAGCAACAGGACATCCACTGATGAACATAAACTTCCCGTTTTTCTTATAGTTGCCGCGCGGGCCCAGCGTGGTTGCAATCGCAAAGCGTAGCTTTAAAACGGCTTTGCTGCAGCTCATCCTTGCTCTTGCATTTGAACTACGCTGTTTCGGATAGATATACAGCCATCTGTCGGTTTCGGTACCTCAGTCACATCTTACAACGCCTGGCACAGCAGGAGGTAGTTACTATTCTACTCGGCCAATACCCCTATATATATATCCTTGATAATAATTTTATGGATAGGCTATCTTTTGCACGGAGGGTCGTGGGTTCTATCCCAACATAGGACAAATATTTATATGATGAATGTTTGTGTTAGTTGTGTCTGTATTTGTGATTAATTTGTTGCCTCAATTTGGTGTGTGTGTTTATAAGAAAATGTATGACGCTCTGCGAATACAACTACGCTAGCCCAGCGCTGTAGTTATGGGTAACGTTTCCCCTTTCTTGAGGAGGCCTATGTCTAACAGTGGACGTCCAACGGCTTATATGATGATGACGATAAATATAAACGGAGCTTCAGTAACGGAACTACCAACTAAATAGATCTGTTATATTATTAAAATATTAACATTTAATATTATAAAGAGAGCTGCTAAGCTTATAAATTATATTTCTATAATTTCATTCGAATTCGCAATTTGCATGACTATAACATGATTAACCAATTGTTATGCTCGTTAAGCTTTTACTGTGTATATTTTGTTACCAATGTATTTATTTAACTGCAACATTTAATTATTGCATATCAATTCATTCGCGCCCATTGTTTTCGGAGTGGTGTCTATGAGATCCGTTGAAATTTGATGCTTAATACACTTTTGGATAAGGTAGCTTTTAGTACAACAGGCAGCGCCATGCGGTTTACCGTTCCCGTGAGAATGATATATACAAATATTATATATTTATATAGATATTTTTTTTGGTAAACGCCCTTATCTCGGGTACAACTAATTGCTCTTGGAAAAATTCTATCAGCGTTAGATAGTCTAGTCTATATTCTATAGCCTATATAGTCCTTCATCTTTGACTGTGTACAGCAGATATTCCCTCTTATTAATGCGTACGAAACCGTGGGGCAGAGCTAATAATAAAATCAAGTAACCTAAGTCACGCCCTATAAAACCACCTGTTTGCTAGTGAAATGCCTGATAAAATCGGTCCAACCGTTTCAGAGATTAGCAGGAACAAACAGGCTTCGAAAATTTTTGAAATTATTTTTATTTCCGTTCGTAACTTATACACCTTCGATGCATTTAGTGAAAAGCTGATAATTTTGAATTACAAACAGACACTTCCACTTTATTTATACGTCTAGATGTATGCATAATTATTAAAATCGATCAAATCTCTTTGTTCATTCATTTCAGTAATTCGTCATTGTCATATCGAATGTTGGACATCTATCGCGGGACTCAGGCGTCTTCAAGAGATTTCAAGAGGACCGGTGGTATGCGGTCTGCATCCAGCGTGATCCTGCACTTCTAGTTAGACCATCAGCCTGCCTTGTGGGGGAACGTCTTCCGCAGGCTCAAACCGGTGCGTGTTATTTATTCCAGAAAATAACATCCATCGACCCTGTAGCTTTAACAGCACAGTGTATCTTTGAGTTACCCTATGTTTAATTTCATATATTAGACCTCAAATGACAACTGGGATATGTGGGTATTATATCACCTTGCCTCTCATCTAAGCCACGCAGGTGTGTCAGCAGATGATCTTTGTAAAAGGACTTCCTCAGTTTCATTAGTTCTCTTTCAGTTTCTTAGACACATATATCAGCATTATAATAGCCCTAGAATTAGTGCTGATAGATTTTGCTCATTGCAGGCGGGGTGATTATTGCAGAGTGCAATTTCGTACCAAGAATGCTTCTGCATCATGATCATACCAGCCATTGGAAGTCCACTGCTGGACATAAGCCTTTCCAAGAATGGAGGATAATTACCGCGCTGTTTAAGCGTGTTGGCAATCGCAGAGCGCAGCTATCGCGACGGGGATGCTGCTGCCCATACCCGCCCTGTGCATTTTAGCTGCACTGTTCCGGAAGGATATACTGCCATCTGTGGGTTTCGTTATTTTATTCGCCTCTTACGACATCTGGTACAGAGGTCGGAGGAGGAGGTACTATTTTACTCCGCCGGCACTCCACGGCGTATTATTTAGGGAAAAATATAATAATGTACCTTTAAAAAGATGACAACCGCCGAAGCCAACCACAGCTCCCGGAGAGACATGATGGAAAACGTCCAAGACACGCCCAGACGTGAAACCGACCTTATATATAAGCTATTTCAAAACTGCCCGTTGGATACGATCCACAAACTAAGTCATCAGCACGTTTGCTGATAACGGCAAGGGAAATTTTGAAAGGTATTCATATAGAAATTTTCGTAATTTCACTAAGAATGGATAAACTCAATTTTTAAGTCTTATTGCATGTTTATAATAATTATTATATGAATTAGATAATTTTATCGTGTCAATGAACTTCTTGATAGCATTAATTATATTATCTGTGTATACTATAATACACAGATAACATAATCAGTTTCGTATATAATCTGTAATTAGTGACCTAATAACCCTATATCGCGAAGTCTCTTTTATTTGTTTTTTATTACCTACACCAGTTCGAAATCAGATGAGAGATGAACATCCGCGTACTAATAAGCGTTATTGAAGCCTACAGACGCTCGCGTAGCCTACTAACGCGTTGCCAACCTTGAGACTTGAAAATATTAATTATAATAATAAATTATTATAAAAAATGTATGTATTAATATAAAAAAATTAAAAGTTTATACAAACTTTTTATTTTTAAGGTTTAACATGCATCCTAAAACTCCTGCAAAATTGGCGACGCCCAGAATTCTTAAAGGTACCTATTACATAACATGTGACTGTTGACAATAGTTCCAAAGAACATAAATAAGTAACAAATAAAATGATCTTAGTTTCTTTCATATTAAAGTAATATTTCTCGTTTCGATCTAACTTTCTGTTGGTCAGTGTTTGTGTTTAGTTTTTTCATATCTTACTACTTCAAAAAAACAAATTAAACGCCGTGGTGTACCAGTTTTCCAATTTAATCAGATATTGTTTAAAATGTTTGTCGGTATGAAACTATTTGTTTGTTATCAAGAAATCTTTGTTTCAACTATCCCATCAATATCGGTATCTTCATTTCACAGATAATACGGACCAAATTGTCAGATAATGCTTTTCCGATAAAGTCAGTTTGGCCATACATAATTAATTTTGAATTGAGTATTTAATATTTAAAATAGAAACTGTATATGGTAATTTTTACATACATATCAATTTTATTCATTTGCATAAACATATGTAGGTTACTGTGACAGTAATTAGAAGTGTGTCTACAGTTGATAAAACAATTTACAAAAACTGCAAACAATATTGAATACTAAACTTAATCGTGTTCACTATAAAGATGATTTTAAGATACAGCTGTTTATTTAAAGAAGTCACGTATTAAAAGCGACGATTTGCGCAATGTAAATTCTTAACCAACACGTTTTTTTTATTAACACATCATGTGTAAGAGTTAGCTTTACTCCTATAATTTCATACTTTAGGTATGAGCATCGGTGGTTCAGTGGTAGAATGCTCGCCTGCCACGCGGGCGGCCCGGGTTCGATTCCCGGCCGATGCATGATTTTTTAAATCATAAAATACATATTATTAGTGGCTGTATATATTTAAAATAAAGAGAAATGATTTTTAAGCATTATGTATGTTAGCAAATTTTTTTTAATGTAACGTCTTGATTTTGTATATTAAATCCATCGTCTAATCGAAGTTATTTTAAAATTAAACAGGTTTACTGCACAATCCATTTAGAAAGAAAAAACCGATTTTGTTTATGGCCCCGCATTTCCGTGGTCGTTCAAAGGACCTTCAAAAGTGACTGCGTTTTTTATTTAAAAAAAAAATATACATATATATTTAATTTAAAGTTTAAAGTTTTAAAAAAATTTTAAGTTTTTTTCATTAAAAAGAGTTACAATTATGTTAAGTATACTTGTATTCAGTCTTACGAGCGGTCGTCCGGTGGATAAAATCTAACCATAATGCATTAATTTTTGTAAAAACTTTTTCATTATTTGTCTGACACTTATAGACAACTAGCAAAATGCTCCGGTTTCGCACAGGTGCTATGAGGATAAAAAATGGTTATTAAGGGTTCTTCCCAAGATATAAAAAAAAACATTTTTAGACTGTTTTATGGTGCACGTTATTTTGATCTATCTCGTCGGTTTCAGCAAGCGTTTGCAAAATAATATTTAAAAAAAATTACTTACCATATTATATAAGAAACTACAAAAATGATCAGTGTTTCTTTAAACCTTCCTCTTGAATCACTCTATCTATGTCTATTTATAAAAAAAGCATTATAATCCATAAAAAAATATTATTTTAACGAGTTTATTTACCTTTCAACGTCTTTTGTTAAACTTGAGAACGATTGCCGCAAGGTAACCGAAACGTCGAACTAAAATTGTAATAATAAACATCATTTCAAAGCTAATAAAATGTAGTTTTAATATGTGTATTTGGTAGTGTATTTTTGATTCCTCTGTTCTCCAATGTATGAGATGTTGTACTCTATTTCGGATGGATATACCGCCACCTGTCGGATCCGGTACCTCTGTCGCCTTTTACGACACTGGGAACATGGGGAGGTAGCATTCTACCCTGCCGGTACCACAAGTTTCGACAATAAGATATTATTATTTTCAAACCATTTCTTTGAAATTTTGTACCTTTTTTTTCGTGGCCCTTACAGAATTTAAACAAAAAAAATCTTTATTCATGTAGGCTCATTGCAAGCACTTTAGAATCGTCAAAAATTAAGTAAAAAAAAAACAATATGTCTAAAATAGGAAGTACAAAATATACTCAACTAAAATATGGTAATGGCCTATTTTAAGAGTTTGTAAGCATCAGAGGGATCTTAAAGCTAAGTTCACTGTAGGTTCATTACACGAGCCACCAGAAAGGGATCTGCAAGAGTAATTAGTGTTAAACCTACCCACCCCTACCGGCGTCGGCGCTAGCAAACCTTTGTCTTAAAGCTAGCGGTTAAAGCAACTCAATTCCAGGCAGTTCGTTCATATAAATCTACAAGGAAAGAACTCCCGTTACCATCAAAAGTCAGGGATAAAATATAGCTTTCATGATTTCATAATAAAGTAACTCTGAAGTAGTTCTCTAGTAAAATATTGTTTGAAATCAGTCAGAGTAATTTTTTAATAAATTCTTTACAAACGTGCAATAATACAAATCTTGCGTCGTCATATTCCATGTTAGATGTTTATAGTTTGATTTTATAAAATACTGCTGTGCCCGCGACTTCGTCCGCATGGAATAGTTTTCTTGGGTATCATACCTCTTTACCTCAACTTATATAGACTTTGAATGTCATGTTTATTTATATCGAATCAATGGCCTGAAAAATAAGTTTCAAGTTTCTAGCTCTAAAAATAGCGATACTTCCAGCTACTACTTTACTACAACTTTTCATCCCCCTTTTGACCCCTTTTAACCCTTATTTCGAATTATAAAATAGCCTATGTCCTTTCTTAAGGTCTAAAGATTGTCTATGCCAAATTTCATCAAAATCGGCTGAGAGGTTTAAGCGGAAAAGCGTATCAGACAGACAGACAGAGTTACTTTCGCATTTATAATATTGGTAGGGATTATATAGCCTTATACTCGGTGGAGATGAAGTTTGCTTCTAATGGTGAAAGAATTAATATATAAGTATAGAAGATTCGACGGGCCCGATGGCGCAGATGTGTTTCTATCCTATGTACCGAGGGTACTTCGATCTCCACCAATAATAAATTCATATGATGATATTTGTGTTTGTTATGTGTCTGGGTGTTAAAAATATGTATTTAAGTATTATATCTGTAATTCCTCTATTGTCTGATGTCCGTAACACAAGTGCATTAAGCGATTTAGCACGGAGTCAGTTCGATGTATGAGACGTGTGAATTTACAAAAAAAAATACACGGGATAAACTATGTCATAATATGCTTTAGTAGGATATGCGTGACGTAACATTTTCGGTTTCGGTTAAGTTTTAACGTAACGTAACGTTCAACGTTTGGGTTTAGGTTCGAAAGGAATGTTCTTGATCCTAATACCTATATTCGCAATATCACACGGAACTTGCATTTCCTAGACTGAAGTGTCGGACTGCAGACCACTTATGCAAATAGTTCAGCTCGGGCTCCGAGTGGTTTAGAGGTACTGCATTACAGGACGATGGAGTTATCCGATCTCTGTATGTCGTTATAAATACTCTATTTGAATAGCCAATCTGCATATTAATAAAAATTATAGAATTTTCACCGGTAGAATGGAATAGTACCTCCCACTGCACCAGGTGTCTTAAGAAGCGACTAAGGTACCAGAACCGGCAGATGACAATATGTCAGGGAGGGGATGGGCAGCAGCATCTCCGTCGCGATAGCTGCGCTCTGCGATTGCCGACACACTGGCCCAGCGTGGCAATTATGGCCAATAAATCCTCTTTTCTTGGAGAGGTTTATGTTCAGCAGTAGACTTCCAATGGCTGGTATTATGATAGAATTTTAAAATCATACTCCATCTGGTATATGTTATACCTAGAACAATACATACATCACGCCTATGTTCCATCGGGGAAGGCAGAGACTATGCATATCTACTTGTTACGACCTTGGCATACCTCTCTCGCTTCCCTTACTTGCATTAGTCCTTTTATGCACGCCCTATATACTTCTTGGTACTTCTGACCTGGCCCTCTTTGTTACCTCTTCTACCTGATTAAGATATGTTCGCTTAGGTCGTTTTAGACTAACTCTTCCGTTTAATTTCGCTCTATATATTTGTGTAGTCATTCCACTTTCATCCATCCTTTCTACATGTCCAATCCATCTCAACATTCCTTTCTCTATTGTTGTCACAACAACATCTTCCACACCACATCGATCTCTTTGTATCTCACCTAAAACAATACTCCCCCTATATTAGGTGTCGTAAGTGGCGACTGAGGTACCGATGCCGACAGATGGCGGTATATACAGCGTAGCTTGAATGCACATGGCGGTGATGGGCAGCATCCCCGCCGCGATGATCGCCGTCCTTTGCCACCACGGGCAAACATATGCACATCCCCCTTTTTTGGTCGTATATTTTAAATTAAATTTGTATATATATTAAATTTTAAACTTATTGTATTACATACTTATTGAAAAATGATCAGAATAAATTGACTTGGACACCCTATCGCAGTAATAAAATATGACCTAAGTATTTGTTTTTCAAAAGTTTAAGCTAATTTTATTAATTTCATCATAATAAATACTATAAATTCACATAGCATCTCATACATTGACCTGACAGTCTCTGTCGATGTAGGTCTCTTTATGTACGTGTGCGCCAATGGTCGTGGGCTCGATCTCCACCCGGGAAACATTTTTGAAAAAGGAAACAAACAAATTTTTGTGTTTGTTCAGTGTCTGGGTGTTAAATGTATGTATTTAAGTATCATATTTGTGATTCCTCTATTGCCTGATACATGCCATAACAAATGATTTATGCGACTTATTTCGTAGTCAGATCAATGTACATGATGTTATGTGAATTTATTATTTAAATTGTTAACGCTATTATTATAAAAATCCTACCCTTTTAATCCCCTTCCCCCTCGGAAATCCACCTCTGGTGTTTTTCTTATGGTATCTTTATATTTACAGTTCAAATAACTAAATGTTTGCACAAACAGACAGACAGCTCTCTTTTTTCGACTTAGTCACGTTTTCAATATGTGTTACCACACCAGAGGAAAAAAGTTAAGTAAACATTATCGGGAACAAGCCATTTTTCTTGTTGGTCCCAAGTTTTAGGAAGAATCCGCAATATAATCTAAACATATGTATATATTTGAAGTGTCTGTGTGTAATATAAAAAAAAATAGCTTATTAATCTAATCTAAATAACGTATGTGAGCATTAACAATGGATTTTTGAAAATTTACCTCATAAACATAAAACGAGTATAAAACTTTGCTGATATTGAAGTAATTGGAATAAAATTATGGGGGTTCTTCGCTGGAAGACACAAAAAACGTGTAAAATATTTCTTAGAAAATCATCCCCTAAGGGTCTAACAGTGGGGTTGTTTGTATGCAAGTTCTACAAAGTAATGCGGGTGAAACCAACCGCGGGGTGCTGCTATTATAGGCATATAAAAGAATATAAAAACTATTATTACAAGTACAGTTACTTGTGATAAAAATAAGACTATAAAATTTGTCCGTCTGTCCGTTTGAATTAAACTCCAAAACGGTTGGACCGATCATAAAATAACCTGCGAGTGACAGTTCAGACAGTCATGTTAACTCTCGTGATGGGATACGTCACCAATAGAGAATATGGTAATATCAACCAATAGACACACATAAGATTGGCAACGCGCCGATGATATCACAAGGATACCATAGGTGCGTTGCCAATCTTATTATTTTTAGATCGGATTATCCAGTAATTGTATAGGGATTTGGTCCACAGAACCGATGAACGATGGAGTCGTAAGGTTTTGGAGACCACGTACCGGCAAGCGCAGCGTAAGGAAAGACCATCTGACTCAAACCGCAGGATCGCGCTGGACACCGGCCGCATACAACCGGTCCTATTATGACAAAGCAATGTTAACACTGCTATTTGGCGGTAGAAATAAGTGAGAGTGAGGTACGATGGGCAACAGATCAAACTATCCAAAGCTGTGATTTTTTTACAGTCAATTTTGAACTCAATAACTCCGTGTTATAGATTAATATCGATTGTAAAGTTTTGACATATTTGTGTAGGTTCATCTGATGCTGTGTGTACCAATACAGTAGACCTTTGTATGAGGTCTATATCATGTAAACATAAACTTTTTAATGTTCACTAGATACAGAAAACATGTAAATAACAACAACAAATATAAAATACAAAGGGGGATCTTATCGCAAAAAGCGATTTCTTCCAGGCAACCATTGAATGGAAAAGAGTGAATTAAACTAAGAGGTAGCAAGAGGTGTACACCTCCGTACTGGATTATGTTGAGATAGTTTTAACATGTAGAAAGGATTGATGAAAGTAGAATTACACAAATATATAGAATGGAAGTGAATGGAGTTTCTCAAGGACGACCGAGGCGATCATATCTTAACCATGTAGAAGAGGTATTAAAGAAGGGCCAGGTCAGAAATGAAAAAGGCGTGTATGAAAGAACTAATTAATGAGAGTAAGGGAACCGAGAGAGGTATGCCAAGGTACGTAGCAAGTGGAGCTCCATAGTCTCTGCCTAGCCCGATGTGATACAGGCGTGTTGTATGTACCTATGCCAGTATGTAAATACATAGCCTTTTATGTAAATTACTATAAAAAAGGTAATGAATTAAGTTATTTTATTAGATTTGATTCGTTGGCTCATCGATCGTCTTTTGTTTTACGCGGTTTATGCAATAATCACCCAACATATAAATACCAAAGAGAATAAGTCCTGGGTAGTAACCTTTTAATATCTAGTAGGTACTAGATATTAAAAGGTTAATGCATTTGGGAATAGAGGAGGGGAAGTTATATTTTTTAATTTTCATTAAATTTTTTTTTGATTTTTGTTAATGGTTCGTCATTATACCCGAGTTAGACAACAATACCAAGCAGAGAGCGACACGAATACCAATTTATATATCCATTGCGCAATGTACATGTTCAACACTGTTTACACTACGTATTAAAAGCACAATGAATGATAAATTAATTGATGCATCGTTTACTGCTCGCGTTTGTGATAGTAAAAAGTGGAAACCGAATGGAAGACAAAAAACGGGCTTCTCCAAGTCGCCATGTCAATGTAACCAAATTTGTGAAATGGTTTGAAGGTGGACATTGTCATATTTTTTAGAACATTCCGCACACAAAAATATTTGAAATGTATTATAATGTAAACTTTACTTAAAATTTTTAAAATTATGAGAATTTATTTCTTAATATTATGTAGACTGAAAAAAGTAAAATATAAATATAGATCTCATAAAAAAAGAAAACAAAAAGTCTTGCATCGGCCGGGAATCGAACCCGGGCCGCCCGCGTGGCAGGCGAGCATTCTACCACTGAACCACCGATGCTTGTTATACAAACGCCGAAATTAGCAACAGTCCGCAAGTATTAGTAGAAAGTGGAAGCGAGCAGATGCGCGGGCGCAATCATCTCGCTTGACCTCGCTCCGAGTAAAATAGCGATAGGTCACGTCCATTGGGTGAATGTCTCGGTTTTTTACAAGTTAAGTGTTAAATAAAATAGCAACTGTATTTCTAAATTGTAGGAATCTCTAAATAGCTAGTAAGACGTTAGACTATGGCACATCCTATCTTGTGCGTCAAGGTTAGCGGGTTCAATACCCACCCAAGATAAATATTATTGTTCTGTGTGTGGGTATTAAAATATTTATTTGTGATTCCTCTGTTGTCTGGTGTGCGTAACAAAGTGCTTTAAACAACTTTTCTCGAAGTCAGGTCAATGTTCGAGATGTTAAGTGCTTTAAAAAAAATATATAAGTAGACCTATATACTATAAAGAAGAACGATATGATCGTTTTTTTTCTTAATGAAAACACTTATTTCGAGTAAATGTTTTCTTTTAATTCTTCATTATCATCATCATAGCAATTGTTGTATGCGCCTCGTACATCGTGTCGGCGCCGACAGATGGCGATATACCCACTCTAACTAGCGTTACTGAGATAAATAGGATAGGGACGGGCGATTGTAACCCCGTTAATGATCTAAATAGTATTTTTGAAAAATCTTATAACTCAAGCTAGTTACTTAAGTAGTCGCGGTGAGAAAGCTAGTCTGAATATATATAATAACACTGCACGTGTATATGTCACTGAACTCTTTTTCAACTGCTGGACCGATTTTAATGTATTTTTTTTTTGAATACGTTTAGTTGGCGCCCCGGATGATCTAGATTGACAAATAATCCCGGCCGATAGCGCTGCAGTCAGCATCTAGGTTATTTATCTTAATTGCAACCAACGGCTGGATTGATTTGTATAAATTTTTGTGTATGCATTCAAAGGGATTGGCTTATTTAGATTTACAAATCGGCCCGGCGAAGGCACTGCTGTGGCTTTCTAGGTTTATCATCAGAAAAAGTCTGTTAGGTAGTATTTATGTAAAATTAAGAAGGATAGGGAATGCTGCTGCCCATCTCGGCCCTGTGTATTTGAGCTGCCCTGTGTCGGATGGATATACCGCCATCTGCTGGTTCTGGTACCTTAGACACTTCTTAAGACACTTGTTTCAGGGGGAGATACTATTTTATTCTATTAGTACCACACAGATTGGCTATATTGCAATGACAAAAAACTAATTATATACCATGTGAGTTTACAAATAAAAAATAATTCAGTTTACCCCGAAATAAAATGTTGATTTATTATATCCAGACCATTTGTATTAACAATATTATTACCCAATAAAATATTGCTTGTATTAGAAAATAGCTCCGCCTAATGAATAAATAAATTCCCACAATATTTCATACATTGACCTGATTCCGTGATAAGTCGCTTAAAGCACGTGTGTTACGGACATCAGACAACAACACTTCAGAGAAATCAGTTAAATACATATTTTATAACACCCAGACACAGAACAAACATAAATATCATCATATAAATATTTGTCCTGAATAGAGATCGAATCCACTAGCTTTCGTCGTAAAGTCTATAAAAAAGTCCGCGATGGTACATGCCTATCTTTTAAAGATAACCTGCAATAACCATTATTTATACTCATTGCACCCGTGCGATGTCGGGGCGGTTCACTAGTATATAGTATATAAAAAGTTTACGATATTCACCGATGTAGTGTGTGCCAACAATCTTATATAAATATAGATATTGATATATATAAGTCTCGCTGTCCTTCCATCACAAGATAGGATCACTACCATTTACGCCATCGGGCCCGTCAAATTCGGCCCGTCGGATCTTTAGAAGAAGAATCTTCATCCATGCGTTGTTCCATTATATCTCAAAGGGCTTAGGCAACGGGCGTTTCCGTTGAAAGCTCTCAGCGGAAGCTCTCAGCCGGCTTAATTTAATCCGACGTCTCGACCAAATATATTTATATTTTAGGTTATGTACAAAAAATTATAAATCTATTATTTGCCTAAACTTTCCTGTGGATTCACTTATATATAAATACAGCTTTCATACCTCACTCTCACCTATTTCCACCGCCAAATAGCAGTGATCACATTACTGTGTTCCGGTCTGAAGGGCAGAGAATTTACTGGGATTACTTGGCATAATATCCTCAAGTCACAAGGTTGGTAACGCGTTCGTGATATCCTTGTGATATTACGATCCATAGACAGCAGTGACTATCACGCGGACTGTATGCTTGTTTATCGACCTGGTCGAATAATAAAATGCTTTTCAAATAAATATTTGTCCTGGGGAGATCGAACATACGACCTTTGTCATACAAGAGTAGGTAATTTTGGGCCCGTCAATTTACTAGAGATTCATGAGTTAAGCTTAATTGTTTATTGAACCACAAAACTCTTTAAGCCGTTGCTACAAATTTGATTGTAAAAACTTATATCACGTAGAATATTTTGCATTTAAAATGTAGCTGTTACTTTTCCATTAATGCTCCTGTTTTATAAAATGCGTTCCAGGATACTTTTTAAGTACAAACGGCCAAAGAAATATGCGGCCTTAGTGTAGCAACGAAATGAAAAACACGCCACATTAATTTGCTTAACAAGAACGCTGTCTAGTATTTTGCTCTACTCCAAACCTTTTATTTATTGGTGAAGAAAAATGTTTGTAAGTACGTGGTGCGTTTTTTTTAGTTCTGTATTGTGGTTTATTTAACGTCTCAGACAACAACATAGAAGCCAAACTATAATATTTTTGAGTTTACTACTCATAATAATACTTATATCGGCTTTTAAATGCGGTTCATTGGCCTTTTTTATTTGTATAACGACTCAGTTACATTATGTCAAACGACAATCTATACGACAGTAATTGCATTGCATTTTTAAAAGTTAAAAAGTAGTTTAATCTTGACTATTTCCAAGAATATTATGTTAATTTTTTAACCTTTATCATGCAGAAAACCTGGTGACACTACGGAATTGTAACTCTTATAATAATTGGTAATTAAGCTTACCAAAGTCACTTTGCTGCGGGTTAAAAACCAAAAAGGAAGAAGGCAAAAATACTGGTGGTGTCAAGAAATTAAGCCTATTTTTAACCAAGCTTAGTTTGTTGCAGCGACATAACATAAGACAATAGTAAGGAACTTACCAAAAAAACTGATGATATCGAGAAATATTTAGTTTCATTTACATCTTAAGGTATTAGTTAATCCATCATTTACTGCAAATGCGTTATTCTGGTTGAACTATATAAAATATTTATCATTATCATCATATAAGCGGAATAACTAATAATAATTGTCGTCCTGGGCAAGTGTGGCGGCAATCGCAGAGCGTAGCTTCGCGACGGGAATGCTGCTGCCCATCCTCGCTCTGTTGTGTTTGAGCTACACTGCTCCGAGTGAATATATCGCCATCTGTCGGCTCGGGTACCTCAGTCGCCTCTTACGACACCTGGTACAGAGGGATGTACTATTCTACTCTGCCGGTACCACACGGCATAAATTATTGTAACGTTTAATTAAAGAATAATTCTTATATTATGGTGTAAAATAATAATAAACGCGTTTCACTACATTACATTTAATTTGTAGGTAAAATTGTTGAATTATAGTAATTTCAGTGGAAATCATCATCATCATATCAGCCATAGAAAGTCCACTGTTATATTATGCCTCCCCAGTATAGGGGGAATTTTGCCCATAATTGCCGCGCTGGGCAAGCGTAGTGCCAATCGCAGAGCGCAACTTTCGTGAAGGTAATGCTGCTGCCCATCCCCACACTGTAGTATTTGGTTGTGTTGTTTCTGATAGTTATACCGCCATCTGTCGGTCCTAATACCTCACTCGCCTGGTACGACACAAGGTACAGAGGGAGGTAATATTCTACTCCGCCGGTACCACGCGTCAGTGAAATATCGTCATATTTTAACCCTGGACGTACACTGGACGTAGACCTAACCAAGTGATTTTCAAATTATGTACGCGGCATTTATCCAGCGCGATCCTGCGGTTCTAGTTAGTATGTAGTTATATATGTTTACGTGTCTATGTACAGAGTTAGAATTTGTATAGTAAAAAAAACATTGACGCGCGCATTCTGTCAAAAGACTGACAGTTATATCAAAGGCCCCAATGGGGCAGTTTTTAATTTATCAATTATTATCGGTGTAACTTTTTTGATTTTTTCTTTGATAAAATCCTTCTCCTGGAATTAACGAACAAAAAAATAATAAATTTATTGAATCTATTAGCCAGTTCACGTGGGACGCTGTGACCTCTTGATCAGGAAGCAATATGGTATAATTTACACATTTTTTTAAAATTTAAGGCCATATCCTTAAAACAGGATTAAAGAAGTACCACAGTTCAATCAATGCCTAGCAATTTACCGTTGTATAAAGACGTCAACCCTCCGGTTATAGATGGGGGATTACATACCGTACAGCTTAACCCTTCTGCGCTGACATATTAGCTTTGCGAGGTATGATTTATGAGCATCGTGAGGGTTAGGTATGAGGGATGCCTGCAAATACTGAAAATCATCATACCTTTATCAATCCATATAGGGTTACGGGTAAATGGCCGCGTAATAAGCATTAACCTATTTTTAATACTTCAAGTCTATGTCAGCAATCAAGCACACGATTCGAGATTCAAATAGTTATTAACCTAATTTTTTTTTATATTTTGCGCAACTGTTGCGTTTTTAGAACTTTTCCCGTGTTAAAAGACTTAAAAATAAAAGAATTAGCAAAACCGACTTCGATATTTTTGTCCATACACGCGTGAGGTCGTAGCCAAGGGAAGTATAGATTGATGTTTATCTATTTTTTTTTTATGGCGGAAGCACGTCATAACTTTCAGTTTACATGAAATAAACATCATACAAAGGTCGTCCGTATTGGTACCTCACTCTCACCTATTTCTCCCGCCAAATAGTACTGTTCGCTTGCTTGCTTGTTCGGTTTTAAGGGTGAAAAGACAGTAAAATTACTGGGTAATGTGACACGCGGACTGTATGTTTGTTTCTCGGAAATAGGATGAGTTAAAATCTGTGACATAAAGAATGGACTGACCTGAATACAAATACGAGTTCTCTCATGGAAATATAACTAAGGGGGTTTAGTCTATAATTGCCGCGCTAGGAAACCATGTTGGCTATCGCAGAGCGTTGCGTCTCGACGGGAATGCTGCTTCCCATTACCGCCTTGGTGCATCTGAACTACCGTTATATATCGGCGCCGGTACTTCAATTGCCTCGGTACCTGGTATAGAGGGAGGTATTATCCTACTCTGTTGGTACTTTACGATAATTTTGCATGTCCAGGGAATATTCCTGATGGATATGAACAGAAGCATATGCGGGCGAAAGGTAAATCAATACTAATATTATTAAGCGGAAGAGTTTGTTTGTTTGTTTGTTTGTTTAAAGGCGCTAATCTCAGGATCTACTGGTCCGATTTGAATAATTCTTTTTGACGTGACAACGTCTTATAAATTGGTTTGCCGGGTGACACTTCAAGAAACTGCGTTACGCTCCGCTCACGTTATGCGCTCACAATGAGAGCGAGTGAGAGGCACGCGTCCCTCTCACTCGCTCTCATTGTGACGTGTGTTACGCAAATGTATTGCAAGTTATTGTATGTATATTTGTATATAAATACGTATGTATGTGTAAAGGTAAAAATAAAATTTTGTTAATATGAAATTCAGTGCGAGATTCTTTGTATAAATTAATGTTTTTAATATAATTATTTGTATAAATAAATGTTTTAAATTGTTACTATTATTCATATTTATTTCTACTATACGAATGAATATTCACTTTAAAATTATTTTACCACTCAAAGTCGTGGTCACGTAAAACTTTCGCCCGTATACCGACTTTACAGGCAACCAATTTTTTTGTTGGATATTCCATTTATAGAGGAAGGCTTTAGGCTATATAACATTACGCTGAGACCAATAGGAGTGAAGAGTCAATGAGAAATGTTGCAAAAACGGGGAAAATTATTCATATTTGAGGTCTTTCGTCGCATGCGCTGCATAAACGGTTTAAGTTATTCAAAAACTATGTATGAAAGAATTATTCCTTTTTAATAATAAAAAAATGTCCGCAACAGAATATGTCTATCTCTCAAGATTTACTCGTAATAACATTATTTGTCGAAGAAGGCTTGCTACCATTGTAATATGCAAGCAGGCCGCGCGACGTCGGGTGAGGGGGAGGTAGGCCTCGCCCCACCGTTTTTAACCTTTTTTTGTAAAAAATATAGTGTCACCATTCCTAGAATCGTCAATTATAAGCTCTTACATTTCCTTGTAAGTAAATAGTAAATTCCCACAATATCTCATCTATTGGCCTTATTTAGTGGCGAGTCGCTGAAAGCACTATGTCACGCACATTAAACAATAGAGGAATCACATATATACTACTTAAAAACATATATTTATTTATTCTGGGCGGAAATCGAACCCATGACCATTAGCGTACAAGACAGCATTACCATCAAAAGTAAGTGCTTTCATATCATGAAAATGTATAATACTAACCGACCCGACACACGTTGTTCTGTCTTGTAAATATATAAGTACATCTTATACTTTTAATAAATGGATGTATAAATAATAAATAATACAAAACAACATTTAAAAGAAATTTGTCTCTCTTTCTGTTTGTTTGACTTTCACTGGCAGATAGCTGATATAATGAGTGACTTGGCTATATAACATGGCAATTAAAAATGTGGCAAAAATGGGCTAAAATGGAAGTTTCTTGCTTCAAAGAACGCGGACGAAGTCACGGGCACATTTAGTTTATAAATACATGTGATAAAAATATGTTTGAAACAGTAGATACATTTATATATTCATATTTCTAATCACACGTATATTGAAGTAACACACTTTTTTATTACATGTATAAACAAGCATCGGTGGTTCAGTGGTAGAATGCTCGCCTGCCACGCGGGCGGCCCGGGTTCGATTCCCGGCCGATGCATCTTTTTGTGTAATACACAAAGTTTTTGTCGGCTAACTTTTAATTATCTTAATATTTTCTTTATATATTTTAAACAGATATTTAGTATAGCCAGCGTAGTTTATGACCACTTATTGTATTGTGAGTACTTATTATTCGGGGATGGTTATATCTGGTCAACGACAAAATCTATTTTTTATGTATTTCCGAAAAGAACCGAAAATAAAATTTATGTATCACGTCTCATATAGTTGCAAAAATTCTGCATAAAGCTTATTTTTAATAGATGATTATAAATATAATTGGCGTATTTGTAAAATTACTAATTATACGTGTATTTTTGCTGAATCCTCTATTTTATTGTAATTTTATAAATAAACTAGCAGCTCCCAGCGGTTTCATTTGCGTTGAGTTGTAGAACAAATCTAGTATCAGTTGTGCTTCACTGTCATTGGTCTAAGCCTGATGTCACATAGCCTATAGCCATTCTTAATAAATGGATTATCCAACTCTGAAAGAATTCTTCAAATCGGAACCGCGGTTTCTGAGATTAGCGCGTTTAAGTAAACAAACAAAAGCTTCAATTTGAGTCGCCGTAATGTATGTACCGAATGGGAATTTTTATTCGTTGTGCTAGTAATTGTCAGGATCAGGTTTGTAGGGCATCAGTGATCCGCAGAACGGGAAGTTTTGTATTAATAATTTTGCACAACCCGTGCAGAACGATGCGCCTGCGAGAACTAGAGGTAGACCTCATCACAAAGGTCGTCTGCATTGGTACGTCACTCTCACCTATTTCTACCGCCAAATAGCAGTTTGCGTTGCTGTGCTCCGGTTTGAAGAGAGAGAGGCATTGAAATTACTGGGTAAACGCGACATAGTATTTAGGTCACAGGGTTGGCAACACACTAGTGATGTCTTTGTGGTTGCGGTTTATGACCAAGCGGACCGCATGCTTGTTTGCTGACTTCATAATAAAAAAAAGAAAGACCAGTTTTTGCCGAGCTTACGCATTTTGTTAGTGGTCTTTGCGTAACCAGCAGATGCTTGATGATTCTGCAAGCATTTTCACCTTTCTAAATAACACGTACAGCGGAGAGTCGATAATAAAAACGGCTTTAGTTAATGTTTTTATCATTATTTTACAAGCATCGGTGGTTCAGTGGTAGAATGCTCGCCTGCCACGCGGGCGGCCCGGGTTCGATTCCCGGCCGATGCAAGATTTTTGGTTCTTTTAAGGTTCAGTTAATACTAGACAGCAACAGTCATTTTTTAATTGTTGTAGGTACACGATAAGCTTTTGGTTAATATTTCGAACGCAATTATCATAATTATCATCTGGGAAGTGGGGCAAAAATTATGTCGATATTTTTTAAAAGCATGCTTATAGAAGTATTTTCTTCTAAAATTTTGTAATCAGTTTGTGTACTTTTCTTGTACAATTAACAAAAGTGTTAATAGGATTACAACCGAGTCACGGTGTTTGCCTGCGATGATCTTCTTAAGTCCTGAATAGATTTTGATAAGTTTTTTCTTACTGTCTACAGTTTGATCCGACTTGGGATAGAATAGTCTATGTCTCAATTTATAGTCGCAATTTTTTTTATTATTAACAAAGATACGACAAGACAACGTCTGTCGGTTCAGCTAGTCTTTATATATTAAAACGTTTTTCGTTGTTTTTCGCGTTTGTCAGGGATAAATAAACTTCTAAACTACTAGACCGATTTTAAAAAGGTTTTGCATACCGTATACAGTTTGATTCAACTCAAGAGATAGACAATTACTCAAATTATAGTCGCAATATAATTTTCATGATAAAAATTAAAACAGGGTCTGCCGGGTTAGCTGGTATAACATATTCTGACCTTAAGACAATATTTACTAGATATAGTTGAAAAAAACTTAAATACACGCTTTTAAGATACATTAAAAGTAAGAGATAAAAAAAAATATTTTGATAAATATAATTCAAAAAAATAATCAATGTTGTGTTTTCGTGAAAAATCCAAATATTGTAATATATTTTATTGTATATTAGGTGTTAATTTATTGTATACTAGATTTTATAAATTGGATATTATTAGTAAAGCTAGTTAGTGGTTAGTTTTTACATATTGCAGTGCCCTTGCAGGGCGTCACATGAAACTCTAATTTATATTATATTTTGTCCACCATCTTCATGTAATGTGACAAGCAATGAATTAATTTAATTTTGAAAATAATGATAAATAAATTTATAAGTAGTATTTTCCCGTCAGACACCTGAGACAAATAGATTTTTTTCTAAATAAAATAAATATCATCTTAAATATATTTCAGTACTTTCTATGCATAAAACCTCTCCAAGTAAATATCCTCGATTTGCGCCAGGTGTCGCAAGAAGCCTAATCTGACAAAGCGGTTTATTTATCCGAAAAAAAATAGCGCAACTTATTTGCTTGGTGTAGCTTGCTTGTCGTATTCGAGTTACACTGCATCGGAAGACTCTACCGCCATCTGTCGATTGCGGCACACAAGTCACTCTTTATCATTTTATTTACAGATTACTACCGTATCTGTATAAAATATGTGAAATACTTATGTTAGGTGTTGAGCATATAAGTTCTAATTTCCTCTACATAATATAAAACAAAGTCTCTTCCTTTCCACTGCCCTGTGTATGCTTAGATCGTTATACTACGCTACGGATTTCGATTTTTAAAAGATAGAGTGTTTTAGGAGAAAGGTTTCCGTGTATATTTAATACTATATAATACATGCATGAGACAGTAGAGAAACACTGGTAATATCAAAAGTTTCTAATCTGAAGTCTTAAATACATTTTTTTTAATTACATTGCAAACCTTAGTTTGAACCGACGAGATAGATAAAAAAAAAACAAAGTATTGTGCGTCATAAAAAAATCCGCGACTGTATATCCATCCATCTTTTGAGTATATCTCACAATAACCATTTATTATCCTTATCAATTGTAGGTGATGTGCGAAGCCGGGGCGGTTTGCTAGTTATATATAAAACATTCGTATCACATGGTTTGTCCAGTATGAACTCCTAAAAACTGAACCGATATCAATAAAATTTAACCTAATGTGTGCAACTTGACAGATTTTGATTTATATCTAATTTTATAGTCGAAATACTATTTTTGTTGCAAATTATTTGTTTAGTCTTTGACAAAGAGTTATTATCTGTGATATAATTATCTGTGAGTGCAATAAGATTCTAACAGATGGCGGTGTGAGGTAATTTCATCATCATCATATCTGCCATTGAAAGTCTACTGGTAGAAATGGCCTTCCCAGGAAATAGGGCAGCTTTCCCACAATTGCCGCTCTGGGCAAGCCTGTTGGCAATCGCAGAGCCCAGCTTTCGCGGCGAGGATGCTGCTGGGTAGCAGCATCCTCGCCGCGCCTTGTGCATTTGAGCTGCATTATTTTTTAATAGATATATCGCCATCTGTCGGTTCCGGAAACATAGTCGCATCTTACGATACCTGGTGCTGGGGGAGGATACTCTTCCGGTAGCTCACACAAAGCAAAATATAAAATCAAAATAAAATTTCCAGAGTTGAATTGGGATTAAATAATCGCTCAAAAAATCACGTAGATTTTTTATAACTCGACTGGGGGGAGAAGTGAAAATTTGTAAAATTTGGATAGAAAGTATAAACGACGCGAGGTACAGAAAGTAAATATTTATCGGCGCCGGCGACTGGTTGCGAAACCGGCATATCGCTTAATGAGTTTGAAAGCATCTTCTCCTTTCTAATGACATGGCGAAGAGTCGATGATGTAAACGGCTTCAGTTAATGTTTTTGTGATTATATGATGAGCATCGGTGCTTCGTCGGAGCATGCTTGCCTACCACAGGGGCGGCCCATGTTTGAATCCCAGCCGATGCATATTATTTTAGTCGATGCAACTTCACGATTACGTTTTTAACATTACTTTTGGAATTTAACATTACATTACTTAAGAAAATAATAGTAATAGAAATAATTTTTAAAGTTCCTTTTAACGAATGTATTAGAAATGTATTATTTTGAACGGGATTCTTAGATATTTTTCTATTTGTTCATGATTGTATTCACACAAACCTTTTTTTAGCCTAATACGTAATTCACGAAATAATTGAAGGTGAATTTCACCTATTTCACAACATCAAATAGTTTATAAATCGACGACAATGCAAATTTGTAAATAGTTTTGACAATAATCCTTTTTTTTAATTCAGCAAAAATCCGATAATTATGTGTTTTTTTTTATGGGAAACTATAGAAAAATATAGTGATAGAAAATAAAACATGTTTTGAAGATAGTCTCACTACAATGTCTTTAATAAATAATATTTAAAAAATCTCCTGAAGACCTGTATATAATAACATCACATCGAAATAAAAATAAGGAAAATAATGGAAATTAATATAATTTTTTCATTGTAGAAAATCGTGGGGTGGTTAAATATTTTCATTGTGACATTAATTTTTACCAATAACTCTAACACTAAAATATTTTAGAAAATTGTCATTAAGCTTTACCTTCAACTTGGGTTTTTTGAACAAAGCATGGTGACACGAGCGTCTATAGGTTGCGGTTTATGACCAAGCGGACCGCATGCTTGTTTGCTGACTTCATAATAAAAATAAGAAAGACTTTTGGCCGAGCTTATGCATTTTGTTAGCGGTCTTTGCGTAACCAGCAGGTGCTTGATGATTTTGCAAGCATCTTCACCTTTCTAATGACACGTACAGCGGATTCGATGATAAAAACGGCTTTAGTTAATGTTTTTATCGTTATTTTACAAGCATCGGTGGTTCAGTGGTAGAATGCTCGCCTGCCACGCGGGCGGCCCGGGTTCGATTCCCGGCCGATGCAAGATTTTTGGTTCTTTTAAGGTTCAGTTTATACTAGACAGCAACAGTCATTTTAAATTGTTGTAGGTACACGATAAGCTTTTTAATGATTTAATTAAAAATTTATTTCGTACGCAATTTATAATAATTATCATCTGGGAAGTGGGCCAAAAATTATGTCGGTATTTTTTAAAAGTATGCTCATAGAAGTATTTTCTTCTAAAATTTTGTAATCAGTTTGTGTACTTTTCTTGTACAATTAACAAAAGTATTATATATATTAATAGGATTACAACCGAGTCACGGTGTTTGCCTGGGATGATCTTCTCAAGTACTGAATAGATTTTGATAAGGTTTTTTCTTACTGTCTACAGTTTGATCCGACTTGGGATAGGATAGTCTATGTCTCAATTTATAGTCGCAATTTTTTTTATTGTTAACGTTTGTCAGGGATAAATAAACTTCTAAACTACTAGACCGATTTTAAAAAGGTTTTGCATACTGTATACAGTTTGATTCAACTCAAGAGATAGACTATTACTCAATTCATAGTCGCAATGTATTTTCCATGATAAAAATTAAAACAGGGTCTGCCGGGTTAGCTGGTAATAACATATCCTGACCTTAAGACGATATTTACTAGATATAATTTTTTCATTTAGCAAAAATCCGATTATTCTTTGGTGATCTATATTATGGGAAACTATAGAAAAATATAGTAATAGAAAGTAAAACATGTTTTGAAGTTAGTCTCACTACTATGTCTTTAATAAATAATATTTAAAAAAAATCTCCTGAAGACCTGTATATAATAATACTACATCGAAATAAAAATGAGGAAAATAATAGAAACTAATATTCTTTTTTATTAGAAAATCGTGGGGTGGTTAAATATTTTCATTGTGACAATAATTTTTACCAATAACTCTAATACTAAAATATTTTAGAAAATTGTTTCGACAAAGCATGTCCTTTTTATTTATTTTTATCTATATTACAAAAAAAATGCAGAAATTGTCACCACATACATACATAAATAGCCTCACTCGAAAGTTTTGACGTGAAAGTATGATTTTATTATCTCTTTTGATAATTATATTATATACCTGATGTTGCATGCCGGGAGGTAGCGGTAGAACGGAATAGTACGGGAACTGTGATACCGGAACCAACAGATGGCGGTATATCTATCCAAATAGTATAGCTTCAATGCATAACAATGGGAATGGGTACCAGCTTCCCTGTCGCTTGACTACGATCTGCAATTGCCACCACGCTTGTCAACGCCATATTTCAGGGAGGCCTATGTCCAACAGTGGATGCTTTGCAGTTGTAGTGATAAACGGATTATCTAAGACCTAAATCGAATTCAAAGTTGCGTAACCTACCCTCGTCTCTCGCTGTTATTTTCTAAAAATATAGCCGAAATAATCTTATATTTAACAATACACTGCACAAGCAGAGTAGAACAGTACCTCCCTCTGTACCAGGTGTCGTAAGTGACCACTGGAGTACTGAAACCGACAGATGGCGTTATACCCAACCGAAACAGCGAAGTTCAAATGCAACAGGGCGGGAAGGAACAGCAGCATTTCTGTCGCGAATTTACGTTCTGCCATTGTCACCACGCCTACCCAGCGCGGCGGTTATGGGCAGAATTCCCTCTTTATTGGGAAGGGTTATGCTTAGCAGTGGACGTTCTCCGGCTTCTATGATGATAATGAGCAATTATTATTTTTTATCATAATACCTCCTATAGCCGTGTAGTACCGGAAGGTACCTTCCCCTGTACCAGGTATTGTAATAGGTGTAACAGGAATGCTTTAAACTATTTATCTCGGGATCAGACCAAAGTGTCCTATTCTAAGTTTATATTATTGTTATTATTATTAAAAGACGTTGCGAGTTTTGATTTGTTCTTGTTTAAATTGACGTCGATTCGACTCTTGTGTCGTCGTCGATCGACTATTTGATAGAAAAGTATTGTTATGTTCAAAATAATAGATAGTGATGGTAAAATTTATATTTCTTCTCTTTATTAAATCCTTACGCTGGCGAAAGGAAAATACGACAAAAATTGCCAGAATTGGTGAGGGCGTTCCTGATTTTTAAACCTTATTAATATTTAATTTCATACGACGTGTCATACGGTGCACTGACTCCGTGTTAATAGCTTAAAGCACTTGTGTTACGGAGATCAGATTGCAGAGGAATTACAAATATCATACTACTATATATAATAATATACTTAACAACACTCAGACATAGAATAAATATAAATATTCATCATACAAATATTTGTCCAGGATGGGCATCGAATCCACGACCCTTGGCGTATAACACAGGATCACGACCATCTGCGCCATCAGGCCCGTCGAATTAAATCAATCAACATCCTTCGTCATCTTACTATATTTCCAATCTGGTCTCCTTCATTATATTAGATAAATATTCCACCAACAATAATATATCTTATTACTTCAGCGAGATTAATATACGAAGCAACAGCGACACGCAATATTGTTTCGTATAACAAAAGTTTAGGAACAAAAGACTCTAACACGTAGCACGCGTTTCTGACAGATATTAGACCAGATTCTCTCGTACATTCTGTATGACAATAGATTTTTTTTCTTACAATCTTAAAAAGAAAAATACAGGTTTTGAATTCGACATTTTGTTCCTCGATAAAGTTGAAATGGAGAAAATGTATAAGTAACACAGTACTTTACCAAAAAGTTAATTTTCCTAAATAAAATGTGCGGTACCGGCTGTGTAGCAAGGTACTATACTTTCCCTGCACCAGGTTTCGTAAGAGGAGACTAAGGTACCGGAGCCGGCAGATGCCAGTATATCCAACTGAAACAACGTAGCTCAAGTGCACAAGTTGAAGACACCGGTATCCCCAAATTGAGGCCGAAATTCCCTCTTCTTTGGGGAGGCCTGTGTCCAACTTCTGATATGATGTTGTGGATGGTAGTCTAAATGTGACTACTCAGATGTGAATCCCAGCACTATTGGAGAATAGAAAAGTTTATTAATGAACATCCCTGGCTGCAAGATTCGCAGTATCGGAGGGGATCGACGACGATTCTAGATGCTAAAAGTCTTATTAACTACCTATTGCTGGACTATTCAGACGTCAATTCCAGCGCCACCAAAAAAAGAGGGCGGGGCCTCTCATAGATGAGAGGTCTGATGCCCGTGAAAATCCTGAGTAACCCGCGGCCGCGACCGCGCGTTTAGCGCGGTCGCGGCCGCAAAGCTCGCGAGATCGGAGCGGGACTGACGGCGCTGAATGCGAGACCGACGGCGACCGATGAAGTTGAATTTACTATAAAATTTCAGCAAAAGAGGACGGACAGATTGAGCCTGACAGCTCTAGGGCTGTCGGTCATCGCTCGTGGGGGCAGGGGCTTGTACGCGTGCAGCACGAAAGTGCGAAATTTAATCTGAATTATTTTTTCACTTTCATTTTTATCAAAAGATAAGGAAATTTTGATTGTAATGGTAATAATTTGTTGGTCTTTAAAAAAATATTATCTACCCACGGCGACAGACAAAGGCAATCCCACATTTTTACTGTTTACAATGGAAAGTATAAGACTTTTTACTTTATAGGAGGACTTTGTTTTTTATTTGCTACGCTAGCAAGGTCACCGATTTCTATAATTATATTATAGCACTTCTATACCATCACTTCTATACCAAATACCATCAACACTCAGAAATTATAACAATTATGGAAACAGAATTGGAAACATAACATTAGTGACAAACGATATGTCTAAAATCGTAGGATAGCGGATGTAGGCGGTATGCAAACGACAATCATTTGTATGCAAACGATCCTAAGAGATTTCAATTATAGAGGGGGATTTATGTACTTCGGATCCTCTAAGGCTTACATGATGTTAAACTAATAACATAAATATCTACTTGAAGTAATGGAAATAATGTATACTTCACCAAATTTTGAAATTAGCACAGGACAGCACACATTTGGTTGTTGGGGGATGTTCATTTCATATTGCGTCTATGTGAAGAATATTCGTGTTTGTTCTGTGTCGGGGTGTTAAATACGGATTAATAGTTCCATAGTTGTCTGATATCCGAAACTCAAGTGCTTTAGGGGCTTACCAATTTAGGAGTCAGGTCGACGAAAGTGATGTTCTGTTAATTTATTTCTGATAATTTATAGCAAAAGAAATATAATCTACTTTTCTTATCTTATTTATTTATTAAAAAAATATACCGAGGAATCTCTTGCCTGCAAGATATCCGCTCCTAAGCCTACCCGTGCCGGGTACCATAGAGTCGCTCAATAATGAGCGACCTCGCCTATCCCTCTGGAAGGTACATGGTAGAAGCGTGTACATTTTATCAGCATTGTGCAACCAACAGATTGCTTGATAGTTATGCAAGCGCCTTTACCTTTCTAATGACACGTACAGCGAAGATAACACAAAAGTTTTTAATACTATTTTCATTATATAAATATAAGCATCGGTGGTTCAGTGGTAGAATGCTCGCCTGCCACGCGGGCGGCCCGGGTTCGATTCCCGGCCGATGCATTTAAATTTTGTTGCTTTACAACTTCGGGAATACTTTTATCTTTTTTTCTAAATTATTTTTGTAATTATAAAATAATAATAATATATTTTTTTGTTATTATTTTATAATGATATCTGCAATTAAAATATTCATATCAATTGATATTTAGCTTTATTTTTTATTTTGTTTATCTGTAGAAGGGTTTCGTATTTTTTTTCTTTTAGCTATTATTCATTTATATAATAGCTTCTAATATGTCGTGTTATATGAATGGTAATGTAAGCCGCGCGGTACCGGCAGAGTAGAATAGTATCTCCCCTTGTACCAGATGGTAGAAAATTCACCAGAAGCAGCAGCGTTCCCGTCGCGAAACTACGCTCTGTGATGGCCACCACGCTTGCCGAGCGCGGCCATTATGGACTAAACTTCTTAGTCATATGTCCAAGAGAGAACTCCGATTTGTATTCAGCTCTGTCCATTCTTTATGTCACAGATTTTAACTCTTTCTGTTTTTCACAAACGAGCATACAGTCCAAGTGATAGCGAGCGTTACAGCAGCCTATAAACGCTTGTGATATCACAAGGGTATCACTAGCGCGTTACCAAGCTTGTGACTTGAAGATATTATGTTACGTTACCCAGTTATTTTACCTTTCACCGCTTTGCCACTTCACGCTTGCTCAGCTCGGCGATTATGGGTAAATTCCCTCTTTCTTGGAGAGGTCTATGTTCAGCTGTGAACGTTTTGCGGCTGGTAGTATGATGATAATGATAATTTTTATTGATATAAATGGCTGTACTCGAAATTTTGGACATGCGATTATGATATTATTATCATATGTATTTTAATAATTCTCTACTAGCTGGCTCGTACGTGGTGGCCAAATAGAAATAAAATTGAAAAATTTGTATCTAACTCTAAAAATACTACATTTAGTATACCTCAAGGCTCCATACTGGGTCCCCTGCTGTTTTTAGTATATGTGAACAACATAAAAACAATTGGATTGACTGGACGACTTACATTATACGCTGACGATACGTGCTTGTTCTACTTCAGTCAATCAATTAACGCAATTATTTTTGACGCTCGAAAGGACTTGGACTTGCTCAATGAATGGCTGATAATGAACTTGCTGACTACCAACACGGCAAAGACACATACATGATTCTAATGGCTAAAAATAAAATCATTTTAAATTTGAACCCTCAAAAATAAATAATGGATTAATAAATAGATCTTATCAAGAAAAATACTTAGGATTACTTATTAGGATTGACGAAAAATTTACGTAGAGACTGTACATTGGCTAGTTCAATCTAAATTAACATCCTTACTAGCCCATTGTATCCCAAAAACGGTCAAATCAATTATGTTCAACACCCTAGTAAAATCATACTTGGAGTACCTAATTAAAATTTAGGAATCTGCTCCACCATCACATTAAAACTTTTTACAGAGAACTCAAAATAAAATAATAAAAGTATTATGCCAGTATCCGTTCCGTACCGCTACAAAACAATTAAAAAAATTAACTTTTTTTAATCTTAATCAAATCTACACATATAACACTAATTAATAAAAATGTTCCTATCTAAAACTATTAAATCAAACTTAGATTTCAATGTAAAAGCCAATAAACATAATTTGCGAAAACAAAATAAACTAAAATTAATTACTCCGAGAACGAATTACGCTACAAAGACCATATTATTTGAAGGAGTACTTACAGCTATACAAAAACTTACCAGAAAGCATATAAGAATGTAAAACCGTAGAAAACTTGAAGAGCAAACTAAAGATCTACATAACATCGAGCTCCGACGACAAACAAATAAGTATTGTATAAAACTATATTTTATCTCATTTTAAGTGAAATATAAATTTCTTATGAGAATAAATTCTTTAAGCCTAAACCTAACCTAAATTGCTTAGTTCCTTCTTTTTTCTCTGTTATCTTGTAAAAATATAGACGAAAAGCCATTTTTTACATTAATTGTTATTTTTTATCTTACCACGTGGGGCACCACCGTTGGAGTGGAATAGTACCTCTATTTGCACCAGGTTTTGTAAGAGTCGACTGGGGTACTCGATCCGACAGATAGCGGTATATCCATCCAAAACAGCGTAGCTTAAATACTACAGAATGGGGATGGGCAGCAATATCCTTGTAGCCGAATTGCGCTCTGCGATTGCCACCACCTCTGCCCAGCGCGGCGATTATGGGCATAAAACTTGGAAAGGTCTATATCCATTAGTGATAATCTGAATACCGTATTGTGATAACGGTATAGAACAGTACCTCCCCCTGTACTAGGTAGAAGAAGCGTAACACGATTGCTTCACGCTTGGAATCAGTAACATTTGGGTATAGGGTCGCTCATTAACAAGTGGCCTCGTCTATATTTTTGAAATTCATGTCTAAGTTTTCTAGCTCTAGGTTATCCCAAAAAATAGAGGCGCCAAGCACGTCCTACAGCAGCAAAGTTGTGTAAATTTATTATTATTATTATTAACTAGCGGCCCGCCCGGACCTCGTCCAGATATGATCCTTGTTGATCCCGTTACATTTCATGTTTTGGTTTTTTTTTATTAAGATTGACGTTGACAGTTAAACTATTTGACAGTCAGAAAAGTGTTGCTATATTCAAGAGATGGTGATATTGTAATTTATGATAATAACATGAATAACTATTTTTTCTCTTCTATGTTGTTAAGTGTTTCGTGTACGGATGGAAAATACGAAAAAATATACCCGATTTGATTAGGCTGTTCCCGAGTTTACATTATATAGCAACACATATTTTTTATATACATTACGCTGGTTTTAAACAAACAATCTTACAAGAATATATGTTTTTATTAACTTAAATTCATACGATATCTCATACAGACCTGACTCTGAGATAAGTTGCTTAAAGCATTTGTTTTACGGATAGCAGATAACAGAGGAATGAAAAGAATAATACTTAAATACGTAAAAATATCACCCGGGCATAGAAAAAATATAAATGTTCATCATAAAATTTTATCCGGAGTTGGCATCAAACCCGCTACCCTTAGCACATAAGACAAGATCATTATTTACGCCATCAGGTCCGTCGAATTAAATCGATCAACATCCCTATCTTATCTTTCTATATTAACAATCTTTTTCCCTTCATTATGTAAGATAAATATTCCACTTACAATAATATATCTTATTACTTCAGCGAGATTAATATACGAAGCAACAGCGACACGCAATATTGTTTCGTATAACAAAAGTTTAGGAACAAAAGATGCGAGCACGTAGCACGCGTTGCCGACAGAAATTGAACCCGACTCTCTCGTACATTGTGTAAGAAAATATTTCTTTTACTTGCAGTCGTAAAAAGAAAAAGACAGGATTTGCATCCGATACCTTGTTTTTCGGTGATTTAGTTATTCACCATAATTCATCATCATTATCATATCAACCATTGAAAGTCCACTGTTGGACATAGGACTCCTCAAGGTTGGGATATTTTTGCCCATAATTGCTGCGCTGGACAGCCGTGTTGGCAATCGCAAAGCACAGCTACGTAACGATGACGCTGCTGCTCATTGTTTCTTATGGATGTATCGCTATCTATCGGTTCCGGTACCTTAGTCCCTTCTTACGGCACCTGGTACAGAGAGAGTTGTTGTTCAACTCTGCCAATTTCCTCACGCCCATACGCCACGTTTCATAATGAAATTCCTCTAATTATGAAACGATGATGGTAATTATGGTAAATATTTAGCGGACAAACGATTTGTCTAAACCTAAACCTAAACCTTAGGATAGCCGATAAAGACTGTATGCGATGATAAACATTTGTATGCAAACGAACCTAAGTAGATCCCAAGTGACATAGGAGAGTTCTATGTCCATCAGTGAACGGCCTACGGCTGTATGATCTTAAAACGACATAAATATATATCCACTTGAAGTAAAGAAAAGTATACATTTACCGGTGTTGCAGGCTGGTTGCGCAACTAGCAGATTGCTTGATGATTTTGCAAGCATCTTCACCTTTCTAAATAACACGTACATACAGCAAATCGACATCAACATCGACAAGTCGATGATAAAAACGGCTTTAGTTAATGTTTTTAACATTATTATACAAGCATCGGTGGTTCAGTGGTAGAATGCTCGCCTGCCACGCGGGCGGCCCGGGTTCGATTCCCGGCCGATGCATCACCTTTTTTTATTTTCATTTCATTCACCTGGATTATAGAATTATACTCCTAAATATATAAATTATACTCCTGGATTTATAGAAACCCTTAATCTTCACACAAATGGCAGTACATAATTTTTATAACATATTTATTTATTTGTGAAATATAACTGGTATTTCGATTTTTCGGAACAAAATTACAAAACACTGTAACATGCGTATCGATGATCACATTCTGTTCCGTTTTTCTTAAAAGATTAAAGCTTTTACTTGTTTCTGTCCTAGGGTTGCAAGTTGTTGGGAAAATATTTTTTTAAACCGTACCATAAAAAGTATTACCGGACCATTATATTAATTATTAAAAATGTACCTGCAAATATGATCACTACGTATGTGTTGTTTTTGGTTTTTGTCCATCATTTTCTATTAAATTCACATACACACACATTTTAGGTTTTGACCTGACTCCAAGACTCTTAAAGCATTTCTGTTAGGAACATCAGATATAAGAGATATCACTAATTTTATACTTAACTACATATTTAAGTCAAAGAACAAACACAAATATTCATTATATAAATATTTGTCCTGGGTGGCGATCAAACCCACGACCCGGGCATGTAAAAATATTTATTTTCTTTAATAGTTTTATTCGGAGTTGCCCCTTAAATTTTTTAAAGCAATCATATTGTCATTTTATTGTCAGTCAAGAGACTTTTTCAGAGAACGCGAGGAAAAATGAAATTTCCATCTAATGACTGCATTTTTTTCGTAGCTGTGAAATAATCTAGATTCAAAATAAGACCAGCTCTGCGAAGTCCACAGCTGGACAAGAAAGAGTGAATTTTGCTTTATTTATGGATGGATATTCCGCCATTTGTCGGTTCCATACCGATACCAGGTACAGGGGGAGGTACTATTGTACTCTGTCGATGCCGCACGGCTGCACTCTTGTTACATTTTCCATATCATATTTACCTTAAAATATTCAAAGTCTTTATTTTTGTATGGTTTCATTCTAGTATGCAGCTACATAGTAAATCGCAGTCGTTATACAAAAGTTGGATTAATGACTTCATCATCCTCATATCAGTCGCAGAGATATCATCATAGCAGCCGTTTAAAATCCATTGGTGGACATAGTCTTGCGTCCCCAAGGTCGCGGGTTCGAACCCGACCGAGAACAAATATTTATATGTTGAATATTAGTATTTATTTTGTGTCTGGGTATTATTTATATGTATCTAAGTATAATATTTGTAATTCCTCTGTTATCTGTATCCGTAACATAATTGATTTAAGCTACTTACCTCGGAGTCAGGTCAACGTATGAGATGCGGTGTGAATTGATTAATTTTAATTTTATATTCATTCGAAACAGCATGCAAATTTGCATTTGCATGCTGTTTCGAATGAAGCAGCAATTAAGGGCAAACACCTCTTTTCTTGGAGACAGTGGACATCCAACGGCTAATAGCGTGAGTACTTATTTTGTGGCAGCCCTACGTCGTTTTATATTATTAACGCAGCGCTGCGTTCAATTGCGCGCCACGCGAAATCCCGTTAATGTTTAATCGCGCCGTTCTCCTTTTTTCTTACCGTTTGTGTGTACGGTTAACTGAAAAAGTACTGCATAAAAAGTTGTATTTGCAGTAACTTCAATAAAATAACAAATTTATGAAGACATTTTGATTAGATTTAACGCAGAATGCGTTTGAGTGACAAAAAAGTATTTATATATATACTAGCTACCGCGACTTCGTTCGCGTGGTTGTCGGAAAAACTATCGAGATTATTTTTTGCTTGCTCACGTTGGTTTATGTTATTGTATAATCGTGAATAAGATTTTTTTAAAATAATATGTAAAAAAATAATGTTTTTAAAATTATAGGTTAAAGTACTTCGACATAAATTATATTTTTACTTTTGTTTAAAATAAACGCGCTGTATTCAACCGTTTCGTAGGGAGCCGACCACGCGGCTGAGCCGCGCGGCATGGTACCTCGCAAAGATACATTCGCGAGTGGTAGTGGCAAGCAAGGCGGTGGGGCGAGGCCCACCTCCCCCTCACCCGCCGCTCGCAGCCTGCTTGCACATTATAATGGTAGCAAGCCTTCTTCGACAAATAATGTTATTATAAGTAAATCTTGAGAGATAGACATATATACTGTCGCGGACTTTCTTTTTTATTATTAAAAAGGAATAATTCTTTCATACATAGTCTTTGAATAACTCAAACCGGTTATGCAGTGCATGTGACGATAGACCTGAAATGTGAATATTTTGCCCCGTCTTTGCAACATTTCTCACTGACGGTTCGCTCCTATTAGTTTCAGCGTAATATTATATAGCCTAAAGCCTTCCTCTATAAATGGACTATCCAACGAAAAAAGAATTATTCAAATCGGACCAGTAGATCCTGAGATTAGCGCGTTTAAACAAACAAACAAACTCTTCCGCTTTATAATATTGGAGTAGATTAAAATTGCGAATTTTGTAATTACAAAGAATATTTTTTTATGACCCTCAAAGGTAATCTTAGACATAAGACTGACTTAATGTATGCAAAAAAAGCTTTAAAATTTAGCTACATATGTATATATTTATATATATATATATATATATATATAGATTATTTTTATACATAGTGCTTCTCAAACTATGCCCCGCATTGTCCCAGGCGATGTGAATGTATCCAGAAATGCCGTGCAGTTTCCTATAAAAACTATGGTTATAACGGTAAAAATATAACTAATTACTCGACATTTTAAGTACATACAGGTTTATTAGAATAATTCGCAATTTTTCATTAAAAACGAATTGTTTTCTAATGCAGTTAACACTAACAAACGTTAAAAGTAATATATAAAAGATAATTTTCCTGCATCGGCCGGGAATCGAACCCGGGCCGCCCACGTGGTAGGCGAGCATTTTACCACTGAACCACCGATAATCCTATTAATATATTAATTTGTTTTAATCTATTAAATAAAACAACAGTAATTATGAAAACAGATGACCATCACGGGCATATTACGTCACGTATGTCAGTTCGCCAAATTAGGAAAAAAAGTAATTAGCCGAAGTATATTTAAATAATTGATTATACCTCTAACTCGTCTCTCATCATACTTGCTATTGGAAGTCCACTGCTGGGCATAAGTTTCTCCAACAAGGGAGGTTTATTGCCTGTAATTGCCGCGCTGGGCACGCGTGTTAGCAATCGCAGAGCGCAGCTATCGCGACGGGTAAGCTGCTGCCCATTCCCGCCCTGTGCATTTAAGCTGCCCTGTTTCGGATGGATATACCGCCATCTGTCGGTTCTGGCACCTTAGTCGCCTCTTACGACACCTGGTGCAATGGGAGGCACTATCCTATTCTGCCAGTAACTCACGGCACTGCCGGTGCCAAGTCGTCTCTCTCTTACCATCTATATGAAAGAATCGGTTAAAGAAAGTTTAATTAAAAATGTCATTGCATTCTCTCGTTTATACAATTTTTCCTCCTTCTTGTTACCTTTTTAGCATCCAACTTCGTTTTTTATTATTTTATAATCACTTTTGTACAAGACGTAATGGCCAAAAATTTTTGCTCATGAATGAGCAACAGTTTGAATGAGTTTGGCTTTTATCCCTAGCTAGGCGTCTATTAGCGTCAGGGCCACCATTACGTTTGCAAAAAAAAACATAACTTAAAACTGGTGAAACCGGCCTTAGGACCGCGGACTGGCGAGTTCGCTCATGAATGAGCCAACCTATGATCGATTGTTAGGGGCATTGAGAAAGCCTTTGAGAAACTCAGTTGTGAATAAGGAGAAAATAAATTACAAGTTCACCCGGAAAATCACCAACCTAAAGGCTTGTAGTGATCTGTGATAAAGAATAGGGATTCCTCCCGATTCCTTGGGATAAATGAGATACTGCGGGACTCGTGTGTCATTGTCTCCCCGGTATACCATTATCATAATGTAACGAGGTAAAAATTAGGGTGATTCGAAACGAAACACGATAGAAGGCGGCCATGTTTAAATTATTGATCCTGTTTTTTTAATGGTAGTATTGGATCCAGGCGAATATTTAAATTAGTAGTACTCGTAAAACATAGTGACATAGACGTGTGTGTAAAATATAGCTTATGTTACTTGCTGATAATGCAACTATCTATTTCATAGAGTTTATGAATTCGGCTCAGTATTTTTTAAATTTATTATTTATAGAAAATATTTGAATTTATAGTATAATATTTATTGAATTTATCTCAGTATTTATTGAATTTATTGTATGTCAGGAGTTTGGTACGTTTTTACGGACTTACTATTGGTATACTTACGGTACAATTGAGGTGTCTGATGAGGTAAGAATAAAATCTTTATTTTGCTCAATCTGTGTGATCCAGCGAATATATTTGTGCATTTGTTACAAATAAATTAAAAAAATACTGAACTGAAGTTGCATTATCATCAAGCAACATCTCTACTAATATTATAAATGCGAAAGTAACTCTGTCTGTCTGTTCTCAGCCAATTTTGATGAAATTTGGCGCAGACAATCTTTAGACCCTAAGAAAGGACATAGCCTTTTTTTTAATTCGAAATAAGAGTTGTTAGGGGGTCAAAAGGGGGGATGAAAAGTTGTATGGAAGTATCGCTTTTTTTAGAGCTAGAAACTTGAAACTTATTTTTCAGGCCATTGATTTGAAATAAATAAACATGACATTCAAAGTTTATAAAGTTAAAGTAAAGAGGTATGGTACCCAAAAAAACTATTTCACGCGGACGAAGTCACGGGCACAGCTAGTAATAAATAAAACGCGCCCACAGCGAGGCGCTGCGCTTTCTGATGATTGTCTAAAAATAATGAGTGCGCGCCTGGGCGAAAATGGATGACCCTACAGAGACACCGTGGTGCAGTAAGCCAAACAACTGATCCTATCTATGACTAAATTTCAATTAAACCTATTGTCATGTCCGTGATTTTCTTTTGTTTCTCATGAAAATCAATAAAAATAAAACAAAATGATAGTGTGGTGCCGGCAAAGAACAATAGTGCCGCTTTGGGCAAGTCTGTTAGCAATTGCAGGATGTAGCTCCTGCAACGAAGTTGCTGCTGCCTATCCCCGCCTTATACATTAGAACTATACTGTTTCGGATCACCTCTTACGGCACCCGAGACAGGGAGAGGTACTATTCTGATCCGCCGGTACCCCCCAAATTACATTTAACGATGTCATAATAGTGTGGTACAGTTGAGAGGTGAGCGGGACAGCCGGCCAACTCTTGAATTATTTATAGCCAGTATTAGATTAAGTAGGGCCGGACGAAGTCGTAAAATTTATATGCATGTACTTGCAGCTCCGTTTTCATATAACTGGCGAGAAAAAGGTTGGGAAAGTCGGATTATATTTTTCGGAAATGTTTGGTATAAAAATTCAATCATTATATAAAATGAATAAAAATTCTCGTCTTATTTTTTCGACACTGTATATTAATTGGAACTATTTATAGCTCTACCGCTGCGTAGGTCGTCCACCGGCAAGATGGAAGATCTGACTAGAAACGCAGGATCGCGCTGGACACAGGCTGCATACAACCGATCCTATTGGAGATTACTTGAGGAAGCCTATGTCTAGCAGTGGACGTCTTACGGCGGATATGATGAGGATGATGGCTCTACACTTCTGGAACAAATTCAAAACAATTTTTTTCTCATGATTGCTATGCAAGTGTTGGCAATCGCAGAGCGTAGAGTCGCAACGGGAATGCTGCTGATGCATTTGAGCGACGCTTTTTCGGGTAGAGATACCGTTTTAATTTATTTTCAAGAGAAACATAGGTATTTGCATTTGTTATTTGATCTCTCACATCATATACTTTTTCTAAAAACAATAAAATTTTTAACAATTTTGAAATATTATTTTATTAAGTTTATTGAAGATTTGTTCATAGATTAAGAGGATAGGATCCAAGAAAATAATATCTGCTTTTTTCTAGGCTTTTGTTGTTAGGCTTACCGCGCAACTGCAGCTTGTCATCCATGTTATCTCAGGTGCGTACTGATTTTTTTACTCAATTATAATGCGCGGCGGCCATTGATGTTAATAATTTTTAGGGGAGACCTGGCCCCTGACATATCTTGGCCCGTGCGATGACGCACTCACTCACGTAGTCGACACTCAATGTAGGACATCTTGAAGCATGGTAGCCCTATATCTTTAGTGGGCATGGCCCATCCCCCCCCCTCTAACTAATTGGCGCGAGTCCCCGCTAGTGCGCCGCAGTCTACAAATTCATAGCCCTATACCGTAGCATGCCACAATGCGGTTCATATTCTGTATTTAATTTTTTTCAACAAATAAATTATAATAAATTCTCAACATTTCACACATTGAACTGACTCCGCCTGAAGTCTCTTAAAGCACTCGTGTTACGGTTAAATATTTTTCCTAGGTGGGGATCGAACCCTCAACCTTTGGCTCACGTCTTGTCACGTCTTTTACTAACACCTTTGTTTTGTTGATTATCTGAAATAAATATCATTATTTACACAGAATAAAACTGTATAGCTCCAACAAGATAGAGCAGCTAATTTAACTTGGGCAAAGACGAAATTTGGGTGTAACATAAAATATATTAAAGAAATTAACGCTATCAATATGCAGATGCATAGCTTATGATTGCATGGATGCTAAGAAGTACTTGTGGGTGTATAATATTTTTATTTGTAATATTATCATCATCATTATCATCATTGGAAGTCCACTGCTGGACATATTCTTCCCCAAGAAAGTTGGCAATTGTAAAGCGCAGCTTTCGCGACAGGTATTCTACTGCCTAATTTAATCAGTGTGGGGATGGGCAGCAGCATCCCCATCCAGCAACCTGCACTCTGCGATCGGTAGTAGTATGTTAGTAGGGGAAGGTAGTATTCTACTCTGCCGGTACCTCACGGCTTACTCGCAGTTTGCCCGGTCTCAATTGCTACCGCTGAGGTGTAAGAGCGGGCCCGGCTCTCTAAATAATGCATGAGCCCTGTTCGATATACTTCCAAGGCGATAATAACGTTTAGGTGAAAGATGCCGGAATATCCGTGTAACGTTGAGGGAATATGTTAAGAAATATTATATGATATTTTGGTAGTTTTTTTATAATATAAGGTTCTTTTAAATCAGATGTAGGTATCATTCCAACAAGTTTAATAAAAAAAACTAGCAGCGTACTACAAACGCGTTTATTAGTGGAACTTTCATACTGAATTGGCATTCCATTTCTACCCCCTTAAGGGATTTCAAAATAAAAGTAATTCGCATGGGTTTCATGGAACCTTTATGCTACATTTCATTGAAATAACTTTAATAACAACAAAGGCGCGGAAATTATGGGCAAAATAGGGAGTTTTGCCCATAATTGCTGCGCTAGGCATGCGTGTTGGCAATCGCAGAGCGCAGCTTTCGCAACAGGGATGCTGCTGGCCATCACCGCCCTGTGTATATGAGCTGCATTGTCTGAAATGGATATACTGCCATCTGTCGGTTCTTGTACCTTAGTCGCCTCTTAAGACACCTGGTACAGGGGGTGGTACTGTTCTACTCTGCCGGTACCTCATAGCTATAATATAATATTAAATAAATATATTTAACACCCAGTCACAGAAGAAACAGAAATATAATCATATAAACATTTATCCTGGGTGGGGATCGAACCATCGACTTTTGGCGCACAAGATAGGATCACTACCATCTGTGCCATCAAATAAAAGTATAATTAATAAAATACGTCAGTAATAATGAAAATTTATAAAAACTAATTAATATTAAGAAAAAGACATAATGAAAAAACAAAAAAAATTATTCATTAATAGTAAAGTTTTTTTTAACGTTTGAATACTTAATGCCGTATCTCACATTTCTGTTTTGGTAAACACTTGTAATTTTATCCGATTAGACGCTGTTGGCTCGCGTTATCCTTTCAAGTCGCAACAAAGCAGCTTACGAGCGGGGGGGCGATCTTGCGAGACATTTGACTTGTATCAAAACAATTAATACCTGCCATCCCCCTTAATTGGGGATTGTTTGGGGATCCCATGGGATTTATATCGTTAAACACCCTCATACATTTTGCGGGAGCGTTGACGTGGAATTGGCGTTTCTTTATTTTGAAATACTTTAGGGATTCCTGATAAGGGTTGATTTTATATGCTTTCTTGAATTCAGATGAACGCACGTACGAGGGGTTTTTTATGGCTATCCCGTTTTATTTGTTTATTTGTAACACTTTGTGAATTTTAGAGACATCTAGGTGTTATAACAGGCTTACCTAGAAACAACGTAGTTCATATGCCTATTATTGCCCATGGCGGATGTGGGCAGCAGCATTCCCTTCGCAAAATCTGCACTCTTCGATTGCCAACACGCTTGTCCAGCGCAGCAATTATGGGCAAAAACCCCCCTCTCTTTGGAAGGCCTATGTCCAGCAGTGGACTTTCAATGGCTGGTATGATGATTTGAATCACTAAACATATTGTCAATCTATCTTATTTTTAATTGCCTGCTTTTTTGCGTTGAAAACGTAATCAATTTTAATCTCCAAATTAATTTCCTTCGATTTTCTTTAATTTATTTGTTGAAGTATGTAAACTATTTAAAATGCACTGTCTAATTTCAGCAGCGGACATTAATTTATCCGTATCAAATACCAGTTGGTTAGTATAAGACATGTAAAGTTTTAAAGAGTTGAAAAATAAAGCTGTCAGAGTGGTGCGCGGCGTTCTCGTAATGAAATTGGAAATGTTCGTAGTAGACGGTTTATCTCGAGCCACCTTGGCGCTGCGGTAATATCACAATAAAGCGATTCCAGAGATTTGCTTATATGGTGTACGGTGATTCATTCTACGAAACAATTCAATGTTTTTCATTCTTATTGTTAACTACGCGTCAATATTTAAAATCAACAAACACCTTATTACTTAAGTGAGGTCAAAAAAATATTTTCGAAAGTCTGTTTGCTAAAACTAGACATGTATTAGTATTGCTACATACATACAAATACATCTCGCTTGTATCTCATCTGGGTAGGTAGAGACTATAGATCTCCACTTGTTACGATCTTGGCATACGTCTCTTGCTTCCCTTACCCGCATTAGTCCTTTCATGCACGCTGTTTATTATTAATTAGTATTGAGATTTGTTAACTAAATACAAACTTAAAAAGCATCAAGTCTTGATGATATTTCTTCTAGGATAAGCTGTAGATGAAATACTAGACTTAAATCTTATGCTTATCTCTTAATTTGCGAAATTAGTATCAATTTAATTTGAGCCCGAGTTATATTTATTAATTTGTGTCATCACAAGCTGCCCGAACGTAGACCACGCTAGAGGTTCTTTTGAATGTTTTCCATTTAGTCGACGTTTAAGTTTACAAATCGCTATGTTAGTGTTCTCATCATCCATTTTCTTTACATATATACAAATTTAACCATTCCTCTTTCAATTTTACTAAAAATGTAATTTTTTTTATACGCCATTGTATTCTCTGCTTACTACTTACTTCCTTCTATGGGAGGTATACAGGGTCGTAAGAGGCCACTGAGGTACCGGAGCCCACAGATTACGGTATAAGCTTGCCCATTGCGTAAATTGAGGGCTGTGGAGGTCCAACGGCTAACACGACTATACAACATTGTATCTGCCAAAAGATTTGAAACAAAGCCATTTACTTCATTCATCTGTGGGCCCGATGGTGCAGATGGTAGTGATCCTTTCTTGTACGTCAAAGGTTGTAGGTTTAATGCCCCAACCTGGACAAATATTTATTAGATAACATTTATGTTTGTTCTGTATCTGGAGGATAAATATATCTATTTTAGTATCATATTTGTGATTCCTCTGTTGTATGACGTCCGTAACACAAGTGCTTTAAGCGAGTTATGAGTCAAGTCATTGTATGAGATGTTGTGGAAATGATTATTTTTCGATAAATGTTTAGTTATTTCTAAAGATTTTTTCCAGCTTCATAAAGATGTTAGAAAACAAATGCTAGCTAGCTCTTTACTTAGTACTTTCGCCTCTTGTTTACGGCAACTCAGTGCGGTGTTGTTCCCAATTTATTTTACAAATAAAATTGCAACCTCTGCCCGTGCTGCGCAAAATACAAGTTAATTAGTTTCAACTTCGCGACTAAATATTCTCCGATTATTGTGGAAGCTTCAGCTAAATAATAAAGGAGGAATTTTCAAGAGAACGACGGAACGAACGACTCCGCTGCATCATGTTTTTTGTAAATAAAACTACACACCAATTTTGTTAACCTAAAATAGCAAATGTATACTTTCAAATCAAGATGCAACTTATTTGTTAATCTTGAGAACGGTTATCGCAATGAAGCCGAAACACGAAACAAAAAATGTAGATTTAAATAAACCGCTTTTAGAATCAGTTAAAAATATAGTTTTAAAATTGCAGTGCCAAATACCAAGTAATACAGTGCTTAGTTGGATACCTGGTGTCGTCAAAGGTATACAGTACCCATAGAAACCGATAGATGGCGATACATCCATCCGAATTAGCAATGCGGGTGAGAACTTCACAGGCGAGGGTGGCAATTATGGGAGAATAACCCCAAAAGAAAATAAACATCTTACGCCTAAGTTGATGGTAAGCAAGATTTTATTTATATTTTTAATCATCATTATCGTCTCAGCCATAAGACGTCAACTGCTGGCAACATAGGCCTCCTCAAGTAATCTTTAAAGGAAAGAGCGGTTATCGTCAGAGCAGAGCGTAGCTTTACGAAGGCAATGCTGCCTATTTCCACCCTGTTGCGTATGAGCTACACTGCTCCCGGCACCTTACGACACCTGATATAGGGGGAGGTACTATTTATTCTATTTCTCTGCCGGTATACACACACGTTTTTAAATTAGCTCTATGTTTAGTAGTGAACGCTTAAATAATATTCCAGAGTACGAACAAAAATTTGGGAATAATTATATTTCTTTTTGATACATCGTGAAAAATTATATAGTTATAAGAAGCAATACTAATTCTGTCTGCGATACCCGGTCACAGAAAAAGCTACATTTAAAATCTCATCAAAACTAGTTCTCTTGTTATTCTAGGAAGTCGTAAGAACCACACTGTATCTACTATACCAGTATCATTATCGACGACTGTTGCCACAAAGTGTAAGCAATTAAAATTTACTAGATGTCAAATTGTTATTTTGCATCTGCAGAGAAGTCGTGAGGTACCGGTAGAGTAGAATAGTACCTCCCCTTATATCAGGTGTCGTTAGAGGCGACTAAGGTACAAGAACCGACAGGTGGCGGTATATCCATCCGATAGAGTGTAGCTCAAGTGCACAGGGCGAGGATGGGCAGCAGCATCTTTGTCACGAAAGCTGCGATCTGCAATTGCCAACACGCTTGCCCAGCGCGGCAATTATGGGAAAAATTCCACCCTTCATGGGGAGGCCTATGTTCAGCAGTGGACTTTCAATAGTTGATGTGACGGTCCGCAGAAAGAACAATTTGTTTATTTTTCATTTTAAACTTTTAAGTAAATTGTAAAAGCGTCATTTGCTTAAAACGGCGCGCGGCCGTTGCCACGGCATCTGTTCGCGCAGCGATAAACGACACAAAATGAACGCCATTCATTTTGTAACGGCAAATTCACTCGCGCAAATATTGCGTCAGCAAAGAATTAGTAGGAAAAAGTGTATCTTGCACATTACTATTTCGTTGTACCTTTCAAGACATAATTACTTTATGGCATTATAATATTGTAAGGAGGGTTCAATAAGTTGTCAGAATTGGGTTGGTTGCAAAAGTGTATGAGTTATTGACAAGCTATTAATTTCAAATAACATAATCTATAATATTATTTTCTAGGATCTATTAAATTATATAAATATTATAGATCCATGAAAACCATTGCGTTGGCATCAACATCAATATCTATTCACCAAGGTTCATACAAAATGCCGCATACGTGTGGTTTATCTCTATTATCAAAAGAGATCAAAAGGGACAGGGGTCTGAGATCTGACGTCATTTTTAGATCAACCGAGCACGGAACGTTGCACATTAGAACGTTGACAAAGGACGTGGTCTTTGTGAGGGACCAAATTGATTCAGTCATCCAATGGTTGGAAGGGATTTCTTTGTTCTGCCTTGCGTTTAGGATAACTCAATTCTGGTTGTGCGAAGTAAATTCCATGTTGCAAATGCTTTAGTTTGATGCCGAACTGTATTCGTATACAGTAACACAAAACAAAAGTTATTTTCAACAATTAATGTGTTAGGGATTTCACACAACAGAGGTATGTTGTGTGAAATCCTTAACACCCGGAGTCAGTTTATATGTTGTGGGAATTATTTATTATTGTATTGACTGCCATAAGTTTTAATAAATAAATTTTATTGTAATCGAACCGATTAGTTAACAAAATTCTTGTTTTTTATACATGTGATTATTAATTATACATATGAATTTCTTTTTAATATGTATTCATATTCATTAGTTTTAAATTATCTAACGAATAATTTGGATTTGATTTTATGCATTATATACCGATAATGTGACTGCAATCAGTCGATGGTGTCATCATGATCATTATAGTAAGGAGTTGGCAGGCGTGGTAGCAATCACGACGCATAACTTAGCTACGTTGTTTCGGGGGGATATACCGCCATCTGTTGGTTTGGGTACCTCCGTGGCCTCTTATGATACTTTGTAAAGCGGAAGGTGTATCTTGTAGAAAAGAAATACATACGATCATAGCCCTCAACATGAGTATGGCCCGTTGACGTGTAGTATGCTCTTTGATGTCTGATATCCATAACACAAGTGCTTTAAGAGACTTATCTCCAAGTCAGTTTATTGTCATCATCATCATACCAGCCATTGAAAGTCTACAGTTCCCCAAGAAAGGGAAGTTTGCCCATATTTGCCGCGCTGGGCAAGCGTGTTGGCAATCGCAGAGCGCAGTTTTGCGACGGGGATGCTGCTACCCATCCTCGCTCTATGCATTTGAGCTGCATCGTTTCGGATGTCTTTGTTCGAATGTCATTTGATGATGATCTGTCGGTTCTGGTACCTTAGTCGCTTCTTACGACACCTGGTACAGGGGGAGGTACTATTCTACTCCGCCAATACCTCACAGTTCAATGTATAAGATGAATTTCGATCTTACTATATTATTTATAATTCACAAAAGTCGGATCGTGATGAAATATCGTACTGAATTGAAACCCTTTTCAACAACAAAGGCTGACTCACCGCTGAGTAAGCATAACCCATTCTTGCTTAAAGCGATGTTTGGGGAACCACGGTACCCGGAAAGCTCCAACCCCCCCGCGTTCCTCCGCTCGGTTAATTAGCCCCGTATTAATTTGACCCGATTTCGTTCTTATTAATTAGGGATGAATATTTGCTTGCGTCTTTTAAAAATCCATTATTATCCATGATTTAATGATGTCTGTTATAAATTACGTAATGTTAATTAAATATAATTACGTAACGATGTCTGTTAATAATTACGTACGTATGTTGTTATTGTTTTTTTGCACATAATTAATGATTCTGCATGTTACCAATACATGACATTTATTAATAGTTTAAAAAAGGTACAAGAGCATGCTTTTTCAAGCAATTGAAGTTTTAAATATTAAAATATAACATAACATTAATTTCAAAGCGACGTTTTAAAATGAGTTTGATTGACATATACCATTATTTTCTACTAGCGGCCCGTCTCGGCCTCAAATTGTTTTTATTATTCGGGTTGAATGTAATTGATCATAGTCTTGAAAATCTTGTAACTACTATATAACCCAGAATCAATAATCTTACAAAAAGGAATGCCTTTTCGAAGGAAGATGATTGTTCGAACCTAACAAAATGATAAGATAAAACAAAACTACCCGATGAAACAGATGAACTGTTGTGTGATAGATAGCTAAACGGGAATTGTATACTCTTTACTGTATCTTCTAAATTAAGTCACAGTTTTAAAAGTCACGCTACAAACTGGAGAATCACGCCATAAACGTATCATCGTATGCCATATGGAATATTGTTATACTTTAAAAGTTTTTAATTTTAAGGTTTTTTTTTATTTTTTCTTGTGTAGAGCCGTTACACGTGTGGGAAGGACTTCAATTTCTAAAAAGCATAATAGGAGTGTTCGCTTTTAATTTTAGTTCATGTGGAGGCACACCTTGCGGGTTAGATGAACTTAAACTTAATAGATAATGCAATATATCTTCTATTTTGCGTACGAAATAGTCCCTCGTCGCCTATTCGATACAGCCCACACACAGCACACCCCGGCACGACGCTAACGGCATATTTTGTTTACATTGATATTTTTAAATTCGTAATCTATAAAATATCTCGTAATCTATATAATATCTTGTGAAACCAAAATCACATTTTAATTACTCATAATGTTATCCACAGGTACTGTAACAGTCTCAAAAAAAAAATAATTTGTATGGATTAGGATTAACAATTTCATATCCCCAGATATGAAGAAAATCGATTGAAAATTTATAGTTAAAAACTCCCTTGCCATAACCTTAGTCGCCTTTTAAGACACCTGGTGAAGGGTGAGGGACTATTCTACTCCAAAGTTAGCTAGCAAAAGCCCAAATGCGTAAATAGTAGTGATCTTATCTTGTGCATAAGGTCTTGGGTTCGATCCCCACCTAGGACAAACATTTTATATGAGCATATTCATTTCTCTCTTCTTTGCAGGATATCCTTTGTCTGGGTGTTTAATATCTGTATTTAAGTAGTATATTTGTGATTCCTCTGTTGTCTGATGTCCGTAACACAAGTGTTTTAAGCGACTTACCACCATAGTGTTGCTATCTTCTTCGTCAATGGTCGTCGGACAAATATTTTTATTTAAGTAATTTCTGTCTATGTTTTATATCTAAGTTTACAAACGTTTGATATGGTGATGACTATTATGCTAGATATAACATAGGATATATACAATAAATATTTTAGTTAATCAAATTCACAAAGAAGAAAATCTAGTTCGCAATAAGAAACCTGTTTATTAACGTTATGACTGTTCAAACAGAGAAAATGAAAATTAAATTTTAACTTAAGTAGTTTCTTACCGTCGGTTAGTTTGTGTGCGACGTTGTGAACAAATTGAATCACGTTAAGTTTCCGTTGGCTGCGTCAGTGGACTTGACTGGATGGTGCGCTAATTCATTTGTGGCGAGGTAAAAATTATTTAACAATCAAGTTTCGTGGTGGATCGCTGTTCTTAATATTTTTGCTAACATTTTTTAAAGTACAAGATTGTTAATTTAGACGTGTGCCGGCGAAGTGACATATATTTCTCACAAATACATTAATACATAGAATACCATTACAGATATCGTTGTTTTAATTATATTTTCGTACACAGTTAAACTTAGCCGTGAGGTACCGGCTGAGTAGAATAGTACTTCCCTCTGTACCAGGTGTCGTAAGAGGCGACTACCCTATCTCTCAAGTTAGATCTATTTGAATTATTAGTGAGCAAAAAAGTGTAATAATTGGTTCAGTATTTTAGAAGTTCATGCCAGAGAAACACCGTGACACGTAATTTCTATTCATAAAGATAATAATAAAAAATGTTGTGTTGTAGTAACGTAATTATTATTTAGGTATATTAGAAATACTACGACTCCATTCGATAATGAAATGATCGAAGAATTATTTCTTCTAAAAAATACTACCTAAGTCTCAAATAAATATTTATTTGTCGTTAAGTCGTCTGTCTTGCTAAGAATCAAGGTTACCGACAGCCCAGCGGAAGCCATGCGAAAACATATGGCCAATTGCTCCGTAAGTTTCTGGAATGGAGTCCACACACTGGCAAGCGCAGCGTAGGACGTCCACCAACAGGTGGACAGGTGCTTTGACTACATCTGCAGTGTCTTGCTGGAGGTATGTCGTATGCAACAGGTTCTATTGGTCCGCCCGATAGGATTACCGCGAGAATCGTAACCCTTCTCCGCCCTCTTACTGACAAAACGCGATCGTTGAAACTGCACATGCAGTCGTATAACAAAACAGTAAACCGCGTTCGCACCGCCGGCGAACGCGTGCAGTCCCTGCCCCCACGAGCGATAACCGACAGCCCTAGAGTTGTCGGGCTCACCTTGTCCGTCCTCTTATGCAGTATTTCATAATTAAATTCACCCCAACGATAACAACCCGAGCCTAGGTCGAGCCTCTAGAGACGCCCTCGGGCGATCGCCGTCGGTTCCGCTCAGATTTCGCGAGCTTTGCGGCCGCGGGATAGAAACGGGCATCGGACCTCTCATTTATGCCCCGCCCTCTTTTTTCGGTGGCGCTGGAATTGACGTCTGAGTAGTCCAGCAATAGGTTCGTCAGAAAAAAAAAGTTCTATTGGAAATCACTTGGAGGCCATGTCCACCAGTGGACGTCCTACGGCTCATGTGATGATGATGAAATTATATTCAAGTAAAACAAGTGCGGGCTTTTTTTGCATTTACTCAACATTAAATGTGCAAAAATACTAGGTTTTTTATCTGGTTCATAATATATATATTTTTTAATCATTTTCGAACATTACAAACCATTTTCAGTTTCATTTCTTTAATAACTGAATCGTTTCTGGAATTTCTACAATCCCTCACGAGCAACGCCGCGGGCATCAGCTAGTCTTAAAAATAAAACAGCCATATAGGTACCTACACCGAGTTCAAGACCTATTATATTGTAAATATGATTAATATTTTCAGTTTCATTTTTTTTACACCTAAAATAATAGATAAGATACGTGTAATGCATAATTAATTATAATACACTGATATAATACATTTTTACCATCTTTAACTAACGTGTTTTAGTAAAAAGATATATATTTTATAATTTCGTCTTGTTTCTCATGTCTTCGGTAGTATAGTGGTCAGTATCCCCGCCTGTCACGCGGGAGACCGGGGTTCGATTCCCCGCCGGAGAGATTTTTTTTATTTTTAAAATATTGTTAAATGTATACTATCAGTTGCTGTCTATAATTTCACGCGCTTGAACGGGTTTTTCTGTTTTTTTTTTGTAAAAATCTAATCAATATAGACGGCATCTATTTTTCTTGTAAAAAATAAAAGCAAATCTATTCTGCGGTAACTGTAGCATTCTTTTTATATAAAACCAGGTAGTGTAAGAAGTATAACGGATTCCAATCTATCGGTGTCACAAGTTTTATCTAAATAACATTACGACAAACATTACGTCATTGAATTCAATAGAGCGCATGTAGCAATTGTAAATAAAGTTCTAAACTCCAATTAAAAAGCTGAAATTTGAACCTTATCTGCTAATACTGCGCTACATACGCGAAATTGAAAAAACTTTGAAAGCATTCATTATTTCAATTGAGAAAAATAGTAAGTAAATTATTTTTCATTATATAAATGCCTTCTGGTATATTCTGATGCATATCATATATATTTATATATATTAGATATTTCTTATATTATTTATGTTGTACATTATTCTATATTATTTTTATTACCCACCAAACAGCATTAGGAATAAGTGAGGCAATTGTATTGAAGTGAGGATATTCGGAAATAGCTAATGATGAGAGATCATACAAAATTCCTAAGGTTTCATCGTTTTAAACTCAGTTTAGAAATTTTTGAGTTTATTTGTAACAAACGTAGGTACAAGAATAATCTCTTTTATTTTACAAGCTTTTATTTAACTTGCAACGTAAGTATGTATGAATGTTTGAGTGAAATCTTGCAACTCAATTTTGAAGTAAATATCTTCAACTTATTGAGCTGAAATTTGTGTAGACGCGATCAGTTTGCACACGCTTGGTTAACTGTGTGACGGCATTCTATATCCAACATGGCGGAATTCATAAGATGGCGGGCCAATTATGTTTAATGCACTCCTACAATGTAAATAACAAATGAAAGGGTTTGCTAAGAATAACTCAAAAAATTATGTAAATGTAAATTTATTAATGGAAATTAAAAATCTGTCTTTCTAAAAACAAGCTTTTATTTAAAAAGAAAAAAAAATCGTAACAGAAGGGTTTGCTAAGAACAATTCAAAAAATTATAAAAAGTATAGGTAACGTCATTTCACATTTAAATCTGTTTTTGTAATAAAAAAGCTTGTGACCAGGTTTACTTGTATAGAAAAACAAGTAAAGCAAATAATGATGTGGATAATAAGTACAAATACTTCAATAAATCTCGAAACAAGTATTTATATCCATAATGATGATTTAAATGTGAAATAACGTTATAAGTTGACCGTAAAAGTTTTTACTTATTTATAAGTCATTTAATAAAAGCTAGCTATTAAATAAAATATTTCATTTATTTGTAATTGAATTTTAAATTTTGTTTAATATAGCTTATATTATATTATATTGTTTTTTTATATTGTATTATATTATATTTTTAATATTGTAGCGATCTATTAGTGACATAATTTCCATAATTAATTCAGTTTATTTTTGAGTATATCATTACGTTAAAAATCTTTTGTCTTTTTTAAGTAAATTTAGTTTAAATTATTATTCCTTCCTTTGTAAGGACCAGAATTTATTGACCATTGGTGTTCGTGTCTGTTTAGTTTGAACTAGTTTAAACTGGACCTTACTGGAATTTACTATTGGATAGATTACCTGCACCAGGTCCCCTTAAAGCTTTCTCGAGTTTGAATTGTTGCAAATGTTACAATGTTCTCTCTGTTGTGGTAAATCATGGAGTTTTAACTAAATGTGGCGGGGGTTCTATAGAATACATTGACTGTTTGCTGTGGATTATTGAAGTACCAAGAGTAGAGAATTAAATATAGAATTGGGGGGGGGGGGGGGCCCCAAGAAAGAAAAAAAGACGTCTTTTTTATATTACGAATTCAGCAAACTAGCATACGGCCCCCTTGATGGTAAACATGACTGCAGCCTAGACACTCGTGCCATCACAAAGATATCACTAGCGTGTCGCTAACATTTTGAGCGAAAGAGACTATCTCACATTTATACTGTAATCAAAAACAAATTAAGATGACGGTTTAGTGGTTTACAAGTTCATCCCGGACAAGTTTATTTTTTGTGTGTTTAGTACTCAACCTATATATTCCACGCCATTTATTAATGTTCATCCTAAGGTTGCCTGGAACAGATTGCAATGGTGGAACAGAGCCCCCTAACTTCATTACTTGTCTGTTTTTTATTTAATTTATTTCACAACTGGTATACAATAAAGAGTAATCAAAGAAATGCCTGCCATCTTGTCACAATCTTTACTACGTATTACCTACTATTAATATTGAATGTCTGTAAATTCAAAGTGTTATATAAAGTGTATTATCATTGTTATTATAATGAAATAAATAACGTGATTTGATCATGGACTTTATTCTACCCTGACAGTATTCAACAATCCAATAACCACATTATATATATAGAATATTGATATAAATTTATGTTAGCTTTGAAATAACGTCAATATATATATCTGAAACAGTGTAGGACAGGGTGTCGCGAAAGCTGCGCCCTGCGATCGCCGGCACGCTTGTCCAGCCCGATAATTATGAGCAAATTTCGCCCATTAATGAGGAGGTCTATATCCAGCAGTGGACTTCTAATGGATGTAATGATGGTGACATTAAT